>CM031995.1:15095911-15514840 GCA_018804465.1 Populus tomentosa
TGTTATAAATGACTAGAAAGGTTTGAATATTGATTCGAGATGTTCTATTGAAATGTAGAAGTGTTCGAAGTGGGACATGACATCTTATAAGTGTTATATTAGGATTTCGAGGTAAGGGTTGCCCCCTTACTTCTTTAATTGTTTTAATTTTTTGGTAATGCTAGAATGCAATATAAATTATAAGTACTATGTTCAACTGTGTACCATGAGAGAATATTGCCTACGGGCATGAAAATTATTATTATGTGAATATTATTATATGAATGTTACTGGCAAGTAGGAAAACAATTTCAATGTAAATACGCGTATGAGGTTGGAAATTTGTATGTATATATATGACTTGTGATCAATCGCAACAATGAATATTCATATATAAATCTAAAATGATTGTGAGGATTATATATCATATTTATTGATACATAATGGTAAATGATTGTAAAGACACTAGTTAATGACTCAATTCTATCGCCACAATGGTGGATCTTAAAGGTAATAAATTAATTAATTAGCTATAAAATCAGAAATTGATAAGTTAATTGACATCTAGTTGACCATGTTGGTTGTTCTAAAGTTAGGAAAATGATACTTATTTTATTTTGTTGACAAGACTATGGGTATGGTACCTAAACTATTTACTTTTAAGTTATATAAGTTAATAGTGCATGTCTTTTGTTTAAATGTTTGATACCTCTAAAGAAAGATAAAGAAAGGAAAGAAAAGTAAGGACAAGATTGGAATGGACAATCGATTGAAATTACTTGATTAGTCATCTAGGTGTGTTGATGTTAATGATATCAGGCTAGCTGATGTTGGCATTGATTAGACATCAAAGTGTGTGGATGCTAATGATATCAACGTAGTTGATGTCGACATTGATTAGTCATCCAGATGTGTGGATGGTAACGATATTAGTTTTGTTGATGTTGGCATTGGTTCGTCATTTATGTACATAGAGACTAAGGGATTGAATATCAAGGAAATAATAATAAATGGAATCTTGAGTGTCGCGGGGGTCGCGACGTCATCTGGCGACGGCGGAGGCTCCTTGTCGTGCCTCCTGTGTGAGGTGTGTGTTGTGTGTTGGGAAGAGTTTTTAGATTTAATCATAAAACTATGATTAATTTTTAGGAGTCACCACCTAGTATTATGGTCACTAGGAACCTATGGTCTGCGAGAGTCTAAGTAAGGGACTGGTTGTGCAAGGGAAAGACGCATCACCCCTAGTGCACCCTACCTAAGATAAGCTGCATTGTTGTTTGATTGTTTTTCTAGGTCGGGTTTATATTCGTTGGTTTTTTTTAAGGCTCAAAGCAGATCTCTCTTCATGAGAGAGTCTCTACCTTATCGGGTTAAATCCTAACCGTTCTAAAGTCTGAACTTTAGCATCACATTTTTACACTTTGTATCTTTAATACCTGAGGGTGTACTTTATCGTGTAATTTTACACCCCACAAATATCAACTTTTTTCAAACCACAACAGCTACCGTAATACCAAACACACTCTTAGTGTTTAGGCTCGCTTGTTTATCGGCTGGGTCATCCAGATTCCTGATTGACCCGGTAGGTTAAGCGGGTTTTATTAAATTAACTACTGGTTTAATTTTTAATTGATACAGATCCAGCCAAGACCAAATGTCACTAAACAAATCACAAAAAAAAAAAAAAAAAAAACAAATAACAAACACAACCATTATAATAATATAATGCAAAGGCAAAGAATTCCTCTGGAGTCGAAGACTTGATGCCCTTTCCTGCCACATCACTGATAAACAAAGAACAAGACATGGAGCCTTCTTGTACATGGGAAATTTCCAGGAAGTCAACAATGAGCACCCTCTTTACATGAGAAAATATTTGGATTTGAAACCAAATCTAAGGTTGATTTGGTCAAAATTAAGGCAGTGTTTTGGATTATATTGATTAAGTTAATCTAAAAAAAATTAAAAAAATTATCTGAAATTTTAATATTTTATACAAAAAATTTTAAAAATAATTTATATAAATGGACTATATATATTATAAACATTGAAGTTTAAAAAATTATTTTAAAATATTTTTCTACTTTTAAAAATAATAGATAACGCCTATAGTACCTTAACCTTCCTTTTTGTTCTTGCCCCTCCTAATTGATTTAATAGTTTTCATTTCTAATTGAAAATTAGGGTTTTTTAGTTTGCATGTTTACTTGGCCGGTAAAGTGGATTTTGAGTGTGTTGGGAACGCGGTTAAAATTATATTTTAAAGAATTTTAATTTTTTTCTATTTAAAATGAATTTTTTATTTAAAATCGAATATAAACATCAAATTAAAATAAAAAAACTTTGGAAACAAAACGAACAATTGCAAAAGGGCCAATTTTTTTTATTAAAAAAAGAGGGATCAGTTAGGCGCAATGTGGCAGCTGATATATAAAAACGGCATAGTTTTGACAAGAAAGAAGTACAGAAGCTCATATCTGCAAACCATCCAATCCTTCTTATCCGTATAAAAACCCATATCCAGAAACATTGTGTCCCTCCCTCCCTCCCTCCCTCTGCAATTCACTCTCCCATTTCTCACTTGAAAAAGATTAGCCCAAGAAAATGGCGGTGAAGATTCGTTTATTTTCATAGGCTGGGATGCAAAAACAGGGCATTTTACAGAATTGTTGCTGCCGATAGCCATACAGAGTTATCTGTTCACTTTTTGCCAATTTTGAATTAAAGGAGGAGAAAACTGATGGATCAATCTTTAGTTTGCATGAAGCTCTTGTATGGCTACTTCTATTTGCCTGTTTGATTAAATGGGTTGGCGCAATGTCTTCATCTTGTTTAGTTGATTTTGGCTATTCTTCTACTTGCTTCTGCAAGTATTGGTTATCTGTCGATGCTCAGCCTATAGACACCGTGCGTGGCATTCTTATGAGAGCTGGTTTGATATCGCCACCACCGATGGTTGTTATGGGGCAGAAAAAGGGACCAGCTGGTGAGACCTCGAATCCAGATAAGTCAATTACCCTGTAAAAGTTACCATCTCTACTACTTTTATGTTTCTTCTGTTTTGTACCTGTATGCTTGATCTAGCACTGAATGGGTTGAGAGCTAAATTTCCTTTACAGGTTGTTGAATGAATTTAAGTTTAAAATTCTCTTAAATTCATTCTTGTGTTCATTATATTTAATGATCATTTCCTGTTGTACAGCTTAATATTGCTCAGTCTTGTATGGCCTCGTTAACAGAATCATGTGCTAGTGTGATAGGCTGCGCATCTTCTTAAATTCACCTCTTTTTCCTATTCTGAGCTCACTTTCCATATCCCATGTAATGCAGAATAACTGTTAAAAGGGCTTCATACATTTCAAATGTGTGAGAATCTGGAACATCTGCGTCACGATGTTCATCTCCTTGTACTTGAGAAAATATTTATTGCTGATTGTTGTGTCATTAGCAATTAGATGACTGCAGTATTAATACTTCAACTTTACACCTTTTCTTAACAGAGAACGTATTTTTATTTGATAACAAAATAAAAATTAAATGAAAACAAGATAATTTTATAAAGAAAAAAAAAATAAAGCTAAAAAAAACTAAAAAATTCAATTTTTAAAAAGAATAAAAAAACCTAACTCGAGTAAACATGCCAAATTTATAGCTAAGTCATGAAAGCAAACAAACTAGATAATAAAAGATAAAATTAAAAAAAAATCAATTGAAAAAACCATTGAAAAAAAAAACATGAGTCAATCCGGATTAATTTGACTAACCCGTGACTTGAGATATGAGATCGGGTTAACCCCACAGAAAGAAGCAAAAAAAATCATGAATTTTAAGGCCTAATAACCTAATGTCGAATGATGAAATTAAAAAAATAATTCTAAAACATAACCTAAAAAAATCAAAGTTAAATCGGGTTAATATTTGAAACTCATAATGTAGGTCATGAGACCAGGATCATCATATAGAAGATAAACACCAAAAATTTATGAAGCCAAATTCCTAATAATTCAAGATTAAAACACAAAATAAATAGCAATCAAAAGGATGAAGACTGGATTTTATATAAAAATAAAATGAAATAAAATAATGAGAGACTAAATTGAGAAATAAAATAAATTAAAAAAATAACAATCAAATGAATTAGTACCAAATTGGATACAAAAATTAAATGAAATAAATTTCATGGGATGAAATTGAAAAAAAAAAATCAAGGAAAGTATAAAAAAAAAATAGCATTTAAAAGAATAAGAACCAAATTAGATACAAAAACTAAATGAAATAAAATGTCAAAAGATGATATTGAAAAAAAATCAACTTTAAAAAATATTAAAAGCAAAATAAATAGTAATTAAAATCATAAGAATAAAATTGATATAAATACAAATTGAACATGATATATTTAATTTTTAAAAAAGTTGACATTAAACTCAAAGCTAGAAAAGAGAAAAGAGGGATGAAATGAAAGGAGAGAAAGAGCCCAACCGCTATGCACTTGATCGTTGGAAGAGGATGTTGTGATGCTTTTAACGTCATCATAAAATACAGCGTTTGTCTACTAAGAAAGATGTTGCATGCGCCCTCTATCATGTTGTTATCAAATCCAATCCAAGGGTGTTTTGGCTAAAAGATCAGGTCTAGGTCATATTACTTGGCTTGAATTAATCTAAAAGAAATTTAAAAAATTTATTTGGGGTTTTAATATTTCACATAAAAAATTTTAAAAACAATTTATATAAATAAACTATATATATTATGAATAATAAAATTTCAAAATATATTTTTGCTTTTAAAAATCTCATGTAACGCCTATACTGTCTCAACCTTCACTTTTGTTCTTGTCCCTCCTAATTGATTTAATGTTTTTCACGTTGTTATACAACTGGGATCTTTTAAACAATATCGGACAAATTTCTTGCTAAACAATAATGAAAGTCAAGATCCAACATCCACCTTTTAAGTTATCATTGAAAATTCTCAAATAAGTTCTGATGGAACAACCACCTCTTAAAAACACAAAAGTCTGATTTCTCGAGCTCCAAAATCTGCATTTGTCTTGCTTGTAGCCAATTTGCTTTTGTTTATTAAAAATATTGAATTTTATTTTATTTTTTATTTTAAATTTTTTATATATATTTTTAAATTGTTTTGATATTATGTTGATGTGAAAAATAAATTTTAAAAAAATTAAAAAAATATTATTTTAATATATTTTCAAATAAAAATTATTTTAAAAAACAATTAAACATGATTATATGCTTTATATGCTATTTAATGGCATTTGTATCACAATTGTCACTAAAATTAAGATAATAGGCTGTAAGAAATAATGACATTTCATCAGTGTAATAATCAAAATTGACTTCCCAGGGTCTCCAGTCCGATAAATTGACTATTCACGGGAATACAATTCATCACGTTGGTCACTATATTCCAAGTTGACCCCGCAGATTAACAGGTTTTGCTATGCAATTACTGTTCTGGTTTTTGACCGATACACACCCAGCAAAAGCTCCGCATCACAAAACAAATAAAAAAAAGAAAAAAGAGAAACAAATAACAAACACTTGATTGATGCCCTTTCCTACCTTATCACAAATAAACAATGAACACTCGTCTATTACTGGGGTAGAGTAACAAGTTATTCCCAATCAAACATTTATAATAATATAATGTGAAGGCAAATAAGTCCTTTAGGGTCTAAGACTTGATGCCCTTTCCTACCACGTCACAAACAAAGAACTAGACTTGAAGCCTATTTGTACATGGAAAGTTTCCAGAAAGTCAACAAAGTGCACCCTGTTAAACAAGGCAACTTAGAGATTAGAACTATCATCGGCTGATCAGCGTAGAGAGTGGTGTAGGTATCGACTGCTGCACCGTGTGTGTACAATCTTTCACACCCTCTGTGTAATGTCTGAGAAAATACTTGGATTTTAAACCCCCATTGTTACATTTATACATATGTCTAAGCTAGGGTCTTAAACACGTAAAGCCTACGCCACTGATTCAAATTCAGCCTCATCTTTTTTCCTAGAGTTATTTCCGTTCTCTCCCTACTGACCTCCCTTCCCACCAGAGTCTTACTCTTGTTACTTCGACTGTTTCTCCACAAAACAATGGCAATGTTTTTCTTGTTTCTCTCTATCTTTTTGTTTGTTTATATCTGGAGATTCATCATACGAAGCCCCCATATTTCTCAATCTCCATCTACTCCTTCCACCTTAACCACCGCTCAGCCACAGGTAATTAAATATGATGTCTTCCTTAGTTTCAGGGGAGAAGACACTCGTTTCGATTTTACCAGCCACCTCCATGCTGCTTTGAAACGGAAACAGATCCTAACTTTCATAGATGATCAGTAAGTGAGAGGAGATGAGATACCGGAATCACTTTTGAGAACAATTGAAGAGGCCAAGCTTTCTGTGCCTGTTTTTTCTGAAAACTATGCATCTTCCAAATGGTGCTTAGAGGAGCTTGTAAAGATTTTTGAGCGTAGAAAAAATAATGGACAGATAGTTATTCCGGTATTCTACAAGGTGAATCCATCCCATGTAAGAAGCTTTGGAGATGCATTTGCTAGATTGATAAAGAATAAAACTTTGACGGAGGACAAAGAGAAGAGCTTCAGAGACGCTTTGACGGATACAGCCAATCTATCTGGATGGACCTTAGGGAAGTCTGAGTAAGCTCTTGAAATATATCCCATGAGAAAATATTCGTTCATTTGTTGAGGATTTGAAATTTAATTTAAGAAAATGATGAGCTCTATGAATCTATATTTATTTGATTTGATTTTGAAAATATTGTTGTGAAAGGCTTGCATATATATTACTTGGTTGTTTGTTTCTGTGTTTTGAAATTTTTTAAAAAAATTAAAATTTTTTGATTTGAAATTAATTTTTTCTAATGTTTTCTTATTAATATGTTATATCAAAAATAACTTTGATTGAGATGATTCTATTATGATAATATGATACGAGAAAACATCTTATGCATTTGCATTTCATTGATTAACTGTAGCTTGAGATAAGTAGGGAGCTACCTATTTCTGAACTAAATGTCATCATCTATTCATGTGTTACATTAGCACTATCCATTGCCAATAATGATTCCCAATTACTCGTACGTGCCTGCTATGTATAGATGTAGCTACTAAGGAGTGAATATGTTTATATGTTTCTTCTTGTCCGGTCCATTCTGACCAACAAATATATGTGTGTTCTTCTTGTTTGTCAGGCCGGAGTCTGAATTTATTGACAAAATCGTTGGAGATGTTATGAACAAATTGCAAGCCATGTCTTCAAGTCACACAAGGGGTCTATTTGGAATTGATGTTCGTGTTAACAAAGTTGAGTCTTTGTTAAATATGGAATCTCCAGATGTTCTCATTGTAGGGATATGGGGAATGGGTGGTATCGGTAAGACAACGATTGTTGAAGTTGTGTGCAACAAGGTTTGTTCTCGATTTGAAGGAATCTTTTTTGTAATTCTTAGGCAACAATTAAAAGCACATCCTATGGTTGATCTGCGTAGAAGATTTCTTTCACAGCTGCTTGGCCAAGTGATATTAGAGGCTGCTATTTCATCATCGAAAATGATATTCCTATTCTTGTGTAGCCTCATGATCTTGTTTTTCAACACAAAACATTTCTCTACAGGATGACTGATTAAGCGATGATATTGCAATAATTCGAATTATCTACTTGGTTTGCTTTTTCTGGGTGTTTCACCTCTGGCAACTCAATGATATTTGCCTCAGACAAATCATTCAGCATCCTAGATATGTCTGAGTCGGGGAATGGATATACTATTTCTTGTCACTCTTTCAAGGATGGTTTCTTTCTTTCACCCTTTTGAAAAGTAGTTGGCATTGCATGATCATTCCTCTTAACTTCAGTTGATACTTTTACAACAGCCGAGTTAGCTACTAAAGATTGCTTTCCCTTGACCTTTAGAGTGCTCTTTCCGAATCTACGACCTTTAGGCTTATTTCTTTTAGGCTCTTGCATAGGTAATAATGAACTTTCAGCCACCGCAATGCAAAGTTCCATATCATGTGCACGAGTAGCCAATTCTTCAAAAGACTTTGGTTTGATGCCTTGTAGAATATAGCGTAGTCCCCAATGCATCCCTTGAATACACATGTTTAGTGCAGAAGTTTCGGTGAGCCGATGTCTACAGTTGAGGCTAAGGTTTCTCCACTGATGAATGTAGTCGATGACAGGCTCTTCCTTCCATTGACGTGCATTAGTGAGTTCAATCATGCTAACTACACGATGAGTGCTGTAAAAGCAATTAAGAAATTCGCGCTCCAACTGCTCCCAAGTATCAATCGAGCCAGACTACAAGTCAGTGTACTAGTCGAAGGCATTACCTTTCAAGGAACGAACAAACTGTTTTACCATGAGATCACCCTTATTCCCGGCATTGTTGCAAGTCTCCATAAAGTGAGCTATGTGTTGTTGAGGATTCCCCTTGCCATCGAATTGTTGAAACTTTGGTGGTTGGTAACTTAGAGGCATCTTTAACAGGTCGATTATTTTGGTGTACGGCTTCGTATACGAATAAGAGGGTTGAATTGAGCTTTCCACATGGTTTGTGATGGCTTCCTTGATGAGTTCTTTCAGCTGATTTGTGGTGAAGATGCCATCAATAATACCGTGTATATTCTTCATAGCTTCGATTGCAAACTCCTTAATAAAATCTAGTTCATCTACTTGAAAAGCCTTAGTAGTCGAGGTTTGGCCTGCTTCGTTCAAGCTCTCAAGTTTGTTCCTCAACTTTGTTATCTCGTGGTCTTTTGCCTTGAGTGAAGTCGAAAGCCCCTCAACTAGTTTTGTCAAGTTAGCCACTTGATCCTCCAAAAATGTTGTCCTGGCCGTCATCACTGACATGGTGCCGAAACCCAAAGCCTTACTTGGTGATTGACATGGAGAAGTTTCCATAGATGAATTGTCAAAGTCGCCTTGAGTGCTGAAGAGAGTTTCACGAGCCCCACTTGACTTTTGTAGTGGAGTTGCTTGTGGCTTCATCTTTGAGGCGAGATCTTGTGCCCCTCTTGCATTCAAAGTTGATGTCATCTTGAGAGTCAGCTTAGTTTGTGCGTACAACTCGATGATGGATTTTGTTCTCAATGGCGGAGTTGAAGAATCTTCAATGGTATGTCGACGACTTGAATAAGTAGCCTTATTGCTTTTCGAAGTGACAATGGTGATCATGTTCCTCCTAGTTGCCATTGATAGTTTGTTGAAAATTCTTTCTTGAAGGGAAGAGATGAGAGGTAGAGATGTCTCAGTGGAGTCGCTAGAAATTTATAGACACAATTTTAAGCACCTGAAATTAAACAAGCACACGTATACAAATATATGATTTTATTAAATATATGAATGGGTACAATATCTATGTAATATATTCTTTCAAAAAAACAAGACAATCCTCTGATTCTTTCCTTGGATTTGATGTATGGTGACTTGATTTATTTGAGAAATCAAGGCAAGATTTGTGCTTTGCAAGAACGCGAATTTGAGCGTGTGTTGCAAAGCGAGAATTGATGATTTGATGCTTTGAAAAGTACCTTTGAAGTGTCTTTAAAGTGTTGTAGAATAACTCCTATGTGGCGTTTAGGCTTGATCCAACCTAAACGGAGCTCCTTGACTTGGATACCTTGTTTTACCCAAGACTGGAAGCCACCTTGGACCAAGTATGGTCTCTGTCACATAAAAATGCAAACAAACAATTAGCAATATGATACAATAGGTTGTGGTTCCAGATTAACAATAGACTCACCTGGCAGTTCAAATTTTCTTATAATGCAGGTCACAAGGTTTAATTCTGCAAAATTCTACTATCTTCTGTATCTAAATTATATGATTAGTCCAGGAATGAACCACGATATCATCTAGAATTCATGCATTCAACTTGTTTCTCTGCAAGCCATTTACACAACAATACAGCCCAGCAATATATGGAGTGAAATAAAAGAATATTGAAATTGATTAATACATTGCGACTTCCCAAGCAAGGTAAAGACTTTTTTTTTTTTTTTTGAGAGAGAGAGATATTTTAAGGACATAAGTTAGATGTAATACTGATGCGCTTTCTAAATTATACCACTTGAGAACAACAGGAATGAAAATTGGGTTCTATCTATAGCATTTATACGACAGAAAAACATGCATAAGGAGTAACGGTTTTTGACTTAACAACATTGTAAATGCACAAAAGGCATTAATGTACTCTTCCCAAATCTGGCTCATATGGATATTGTTATTTGTTTCTAAGGTTACTGATACTGTAAAACTCTCAGAAATGTTTTTTATCCCAAAGATAAATTTTCTTTTCGCCCTTCTAGTTCCATGATGAATAATTAGATGTTTAGCCTTTTATGTAATAAAAAAAATCTTAGAGATTCCAAATTCTTGCCTTAACCCCAAGCTTTCTCAAGGATCTAGCAATGCTTTTAGAACGAGAACCATTAACATCCATAACTATTACCTGGTACCTGTCCTACAAGTATAAGAAAAAAAAAATCTATGAGACAATGTTCTTGCTTCAGGATTTAAACATGGAATACTCAGGAGATTGTGATGTAGCAACTGTACTGCATATGGTAATACCAAAACAATTTCTTGTGTCTTCAGAGGCCACTGATGCTAAAACACACAACATTTGCTTAAACCAAGCCCAAATCCACCCCCCCTCCCGAGAATTTCCTTTCTTTCTTGCACTACTCAGAATTCTCATTTTTCTGAATGTCTCGAAACAATGACGGCATGCATAAACAATAGTTATATCATTAAGTTAATATAAAAAAAAATTAAATATATAGAATTTTTATTTTTTTTAATATAAAAAATTTCTAATTATAAATTAAAATATTTATATATACATTAAGTTAATAAATTAATATTTGATCAATAAATAACTAAATAGAATTAAGATATTTATACCACAAAAAAACAAATGTGAAAAAAAATAAAAATAAAACACGAAGATCATTTCCTAAAAAATTAAATATTAGGGGTGAAATTAAATAAATAATTTTAAAAAATCTAAAAAGATAAAAATCTATAATTATGAACTTTTGAAAGTCGTGATAATTATGGCTATGAAGCGAAGATTGATGAAATCGACTGCATAGAAGATATTTAACTAATGTTTTGCTATGAATTATATTTTTTTTAATAAAAAAAATTAAATATATAGGATTTTTATTATTTTTTAATATAAAAAACTTCTAATTATAAATTAAAATGCTTAAATATACATTAAGTTAAATAAATTACTATTTGATCAATAAATAACTAAATAGAATTAAGATATTTGATATTATAAAATAATAAATGTGAAAAAAAGTAAAATAAATCAGGAAGATCATTTCCTAAAAAAATAAATATTACAGATGAAATTTAAAAAAAATTAAAAAGACAAAAATCTAAACGTGTGAACTTTTGAAACTCGCGATCATCTATGAGATGAAAATTAAGGAGATCGACTGCATAGAAGATAAACACTAAAAAACAACAAAACAAAATTTGCAATAAAAAGATGCTTCCAATTAAATCGAAAAAAAAATAAAAATAAAATAATTGAAATTGAAAAACTACATTAAAAACAAATAAAACTTTTTCAAAATAATTAAGGAAAAGAATTAAATATAGAAAGAATATGGATCATAGCTGAAATATCAATAATAAAGATGACCAACTTGTGACTTTTGAAAGAAAAGAAAGAAAAAAATGACTTGTCAGCGACAAACCAACCAACCTCTACCAAAAAGACAGATTGACCACCCGAGGCATGCACACATCGCTCAAAGAGCATAAATGTCTCTCATGCGATGGCATATGAACTACATGTGTCGATAACTTTTAAAATTTAAAAATTAGTTAATCATTTTTAAATGACCAAATTTTCCTTCATAGTTTTGGAATTAACAAAAATATCCTATGTCAACAAACAAATCTCTAGACTAATGATTGATTTTTTCTTGATTTTCAAGTGCAAATATATCTTTTTACTGTATTTAAAAAAATTAAATACCCTTAATAAAAAACATTAGTTTTGTTTTATACGGAGATAAAAAATCATTTTACTATGTATAAAAAATAGAAAAGTTCCATATGTCCTTCTCAAAAAATTATCCTTAACTCATAAGCTTTTTAATTAAGAGAATTTTTTTAAATTTTTAAATTTTAATTAATTTTTTTATTTTCTTATATCATTTTGATCTCATGTCAATTACCCAAAAGTTACCATCTCTGTTGCTTTTATGTTTCTTCTCTCAACTGAATGGGTTGAGAGCTAAATTTCCTTTCCAGGTTGTTGAGTGAATTGAAGTTTAAAATTCTCTTAATTCATTATTGTGTTCATTCTCTTAATTCTCATATCATTATATTTGTTTCTTATATTCATTATTGTGTTCATTATATTTGTTCTTTATGCTTATGTCCAACCACCTATTAACGGCAATGCTATGAGATGATCACTTCCTGTTTAAGGTGTCGTGGGTAATGCTGGAGGTTTAGCAAAATAAAAATGTTTAGCTTTGGATTCTTAATTGCTAAACATCTATTTTAGGCAGGAGATAACTTCACAATAAGAGAATTATCTATTCACTTTTGCCAATTTTGAATTAAAGAAGGAGAAAACTGATGGATAGTCTTAAGTTTGTGCTACATATTTGACTCGTGTTTCACCATGGGTTAGATTTTTTTTCTCAATAAAAAAATTTATATATAGACTTTTTCAACATGTTTTTGTATTTTAAAAAAAATGCTAAGTGAAAATTAAAAAACTTACATGTACATGTAATAAAATAAATTAAGAATTATGTATGTTAATAAGTGAAAAAAACCATAAACGATGACTAAATATAACAATTAGAAAAATTAAGTAACATAGATCAAGATATTTAATTTCGCAAGATATCACATTTGGGCGAGTGTATTTGCTAAATTTGTTAGTTAATATAATGTTTTTATTCAATCAAACGATAATAAAAATAAACACATACATTAAATTGATTGAATAAGAAAAAATAATATACAAGACTACACATATTAGAAATATTTTTTGAAAATAAATTTCTTTTTATTTTCAAAAATAAGGTTCATTCTACCCAGAGACGTCTTTTTATATTTTTTTCAATTGATTATTAACTCATTTCAAAGTTCACTATATAAATGCTAGAAAAATATTTTATTTTTGTAATGTGAGATTTGAAGCCCTTTAGTATATATACTCTATATTCACAGAAAAAAAAAATTATGTTTTTTCAGTGTGGGATAATAAATCTTTTTGGTTTAAGTATTTCAACTTAGAAGAATAAGATACTTTTCAATGTAGTATAAAAATATTTTGAAATAATCTTTTAAACTTAATTATTTACAACATATATAACTATTGGGTCTCGCTCATAGCCAGACCTAGATATATCCAATTTTATTTTTTATCTCTTTAGATTTTTTTTTTTTCACTTATGTAATTTTTTTTCATATGGTAAAATGAAAATAAATTAAAGAGACTTTTTGTATATTGTATAAAAGCTTGATGATTATACTTTTTTTTTTCATTTGAGGTTGGTTTGGTTGAATTTTTTTTTCCTACTAGCATTTGGTCTTGCTACCCAGCAGGACTCGATACCGTTGGCCCCTATTGCAAGGCAGGATCCAATAAGGTTGGGTTCTATCTCTGCTAGAACCCAATAGCATTGGGCCCTACTTCCGCCAAGACCACATAGAGTTAGGTTGTTATCGGACCCAAAACACTTAATATATTCTCTTTATTCTTTATATTTTTTACATTTCAAGAAAAAATAATTGTTATTGATATGTTACGGAGCGTATACCAATATGCTTGTATACATATAAAAAGAAAAGGTATCTGTCAAATTATTTGGATACACTGTGATTTTGCAAAGTCACGGTTATATTAAAATCATGATTTAAAATAACAAGTTTTTAAAAAATATGTTGTTTTTTTCTAAAAAAAAATTAAACCATTTTATCTCTCTAATAGTATCATTTTTTTTAAAAAAAAAAATCCTATTATTAGGGCAGAGTAACAAGTTCTTCCCAATAAAATCATAATAACCATTATAATATAATGTGAAGTCATCAAAGTCCTCTGCACGCTCAAACACTTGGATCGAAGACTTGATGCCCTTCCTTACCAGATCACAAAAAAAAAAATAACCTGAAGCTTTTTGTACATGTTAAATTCCTAGGAGTCAACAATATGCACCCTTTGTACAGGAGAAAATATTTTGATGTTTTAATATAAAAATTAATTTTAAAAAATAACTATAATTATAATATCAAATTAGTTGTTTAACAAGTTCTTCTCAATCAATTTATAATAACCATGTGAAAACAAATAACAATTGTTTTTTAATTAAAAATACATTAATATAATATATTTTTATTTTTAAAGAATTACTTTTTTACAATAACACATCAAAACAAACTAATAAAACTAAAAAAAATAAAAAAATAAAAATTTATAAAAACATTGTTTATACCATAAAGACAACCTAACTCTATTGTTTGAAAGACTAGGAGAAATAAAATGTTGAAAAATGAAATTGAAGAAAAAATCAACTTTAAATGCATTTCAAGCAAAACAAATAGTAATTAAAATAATAAGAACAAAAATGATACAGATACAAATTAAACATGACACATTTCATTTTTCAAAGAGCTGACGCGAAACTTGAGGCTAGGAGAGAGAGAAGAGGAAGGAAACGAAAAAAAGCCATGCACACGTACTTGACCACTAGAAAAAAAATGTTGTGATGCTTCCAATGCTGTCACAAGAGGCAGTGATTGTCCGCTGATAGATGTTGCATGCGCTGCCCAAAAAGTGCGGGCACCTCCCAGATACCAACTTCAACCACTTTTTATTTTTTAATCATATTTATATTTCTAAAGACCAAAATACCCCTAATTCACATTGATTATAGCTAAGAAATCATGATGAAAATACAAAAAAATCTTGAACATCAATTTTAATTTTTTTTGCATTTAAGAGTACTATAGTCATTTCACTGTATCATATATCAAAATGTTAAAAGACTGAAACACCCATGAATCCTAATTTTAAAATTTTTGCTTTTAAATATATTTAATTTATTTATTATGTTTTTAAAATGTTTTAAAACTTATTTATCTTCATTTAATATGATAAAAATAAACGGATCACATAAAAAAATATATTGTTTTTAATAATTGATTAAATGATTTTGATTCTCAATCATATTGTAATGTGTTTTGCAATCAGTGAACTTCTTACTGATGTAATAAATGGCTTGCTCTTTTCTCCTCGTATCTTTGTGTTGTACTAACACATTACCCATGGCTACTTCATTGACTATTAAGTATAGTATTAGGGGTTTCTTAGGAATTGGTGAACTTGCAAAGTTGGGTTCACAAGGTGTTAATCTTATCAAAAACCTCTTGATATTCTTCATTCCAAATTCCAGGGTTATTCTTCCTCATCAACATGAAGATAAGTTTAACATGAAGATAAGTTCACACGTAGTTGTTAACTAGGAGATAAAACAAGTTATGTAGTTCAGCCTCCTTAAAAGCCCTTTACTTCTTTCTCAATCTGGGGGGCATGCATTTCTTGGATGGCTTTGACTTTGTTGGGTCTACCTCGATTCCTTTATTACTTACCACAAATCTCAATAACTTTCCAGATTTAACCTTGAATGTGTATTTTGCTGGATTCAACTTTAATTGGTACTTCCTCAATCTCTCAAAGAGCTTCCTCAAAGTTTACACGTGATCTTCTTCCATCTAGATTTTAGTGATCATATCATCGATATATGCTTCAATCTTTATATACATTATATCATGAAAGAGTGTTACCATTGATCATTAATATATGGCCTCAACAATTTTCAAACTAAATGACATTACCTTGTAACAGAAAGTTCCTTGTAGGGTAATGAAGCTAGTCTTTTCCTTATCTTCTTCAACCATCTTAATCTGGTTATACCCTAAGAATTCATCCATAAAAGAATAAGTAGACTTCTTTGAAGCATTATTTGCAAGCATGTCAACGTGAGGGAGTGGAAATTTGTCTTTCAGGTTACCTCTATTTAGGTCCCTAAAATCCATAAATTTTCGGATTTTATTACCTTTCTTGGGCATTGCTATTATGTTTGATACCTATTAAGAGTATTTTACCACTTCTAGAAAAACTTGCATCCTATTACTTCCTCACCTTTTCTTTCACCTTAATCAGGATGTCTAGCCTCATTCTTTTTACTTTTTCCTTTATGGGTTTACGCCCATCTATCAAAGGAAACCTATGTACCATAATATTGGGATCCAGTCTAAGCATATCGGTGTATGTCCAAGCAAACACATTAAAGAGCTATTTCAACAAAGCATATATAAACTAAACACGTTAGACATAAGCATTCTTGGATGATTACTTTTTGAATTCTCGTTACCCTTACATATTCCTTCTTTGAGATCATGAACCCTAGCATAAATCTTTGATTATTAGCTTTCTAAGCTTTCTTATATTTATCCTCTCAGGCATACCAATGATTGGGTCATAGTGAGAAGGAAAATTGTGCTGTAATAAGCATTTTGCAACCATGATTGTGGCTTCTAAAACTTTTGGTGTGTTCTATACGGTTCTTTCAAGCACCTATTTAGCATTTACAACATTAAAGGCATGTAGGTCACCATAGTCTGTTTGTTATGCTTGATGTATGTATCTTTGTTCAGTGCTTAATAAAGCTGTAATGCCACCTACTTCATTTGATGCTTGGAGGCAGGGGGTTTTGAAACTTGATTCGACCTACTTTCAGGAATTGTTTTCACACCATTAACCGACCTTGTTTATTGTCTTACCTTATAAGTGGAATACGTCTTTTTTAATTTGTGTTCCTGATCGCATAAATAATTATTTCTTATAAAAATCAGCAACAGACCGTTGGCCACTGTAATTTATGTCTAAGATGATAACAACCGTGTTTGAAGAGAGGCTTGGCTATTATTGGGCGTTAACCATCAATGGCACTATGTTAGATTTCCTCCATTTAGGAGATTCTATCAGCATTTCATTAATGAAGACCTACATCGCTTGTGTGGCCTGCATTTATAGTATTGGTTTGACATGGTTTATGCGTTACTAATTCTCGGATGAGACCAAACCAAATGCTTCCCCTTTATAGAAAAGTATGGCCTTTGGTTTTGGAACATTCCTAGGGAAGAGAAAGGTAAGTTTATCTAGTCCGATAGGCAAAATTTTTTAAAAAGGGCACTTCGTAGCTTCAATGATTTTATTTTCATCGGTATTAATGCAACAGAGAAGAAGCCTTTTCCAAGATTAAAAGCATTTACTTAATAAGATTATGAGTCTCTCAATTATACATGTTTTAGGGCGGCAACCATTGGAATATTACAAAACAATCTAAAGAGGATCATAACATATTCAACTTGCAGTCAATTAAGATTTGTATTGTTTTCAACCTCAATATACAAAACTGCTATATTCTTCGTAATTGTCATAGCCTCTTCAAACATCATGGTCACCATTTTGTCATTGACGATAAACTTGATCTTTTGGTGTATGAAGGATGGTACTACACCAATTGCATATATCCATGACTTTTCTAATAACATGTTGTAAGAAGGGTGAATGTTCATAATTTACAAGGTTACTTGGAACAACTACAGGTTGATTACCAAATCAACATAAAAGCTTTCATATCCTTTCCTTTGGCTTTCTCCTGGTTTTCTAGTTCTTCAAGGGTAAAACACCTCCTAGGTCAAGGTGAAAAGAAGTTCTAAAAGTTTACTTGGAGCACCTTGAAGGATTGAGATCACTAATTTGGTAAGGTGTTTATTTGATTTTTAACAAGCTTATATAAGAGTGAAGTGAATTTTAGTTTAATTTCTACAATAATAATTAGGGAATGTTATGATTGTTATGGATGAGTTTAGGGCTTTCAAGGATTGTCTTTAGGTTGGATTAGTGGATGGAAAATCATTGTGAAACTAATGAAGTTATGGAAGAAATTAACAAAAAAAATTGATGTGGGACTTACAAACCGGTTTGGGTAGCAAATTTGGAAGAAGGTTAAAGAAATTAATTTACATGAGTTTGTATATGCAAATGTGTGATCAGAGTGAAATAATAATAAAAAAAGAAATATTGATGTAGGGATCGTGTTATTAATAAGTGGAAGAATTAGCCATGAAAGGAAATAAATAGAAAATTTTGATCAAAATTAAGTAATGAATAGAATTAAGTGTAAATAAAAAAAAGGGGTGTTTTTGAATTAGATAAATAAATATCTAATAAAATAACGTGGAATTAAGAAACAAAATCTTACTAATTCCTATAAGGGAAGTTTCGCAATAAGAGAAAAAAGTAATGCAATCAGAGAAGTTTTAGTTATAAACATATAAATTGTATGTAATTAGTATAAATATAGGTGTAATTAATGATATGATAGAATTAAATGAGGTTTGACATGAAAAATGTTGGGGGGGAAATGATGGTATAAGTGGAAATTAAATTTTTAAAAATCTTAAATATAGTTTAATGTGTGAAATCTTGTTAATTCAAGGGAGGTTGCTGGAGGAGGACAACAGACAAGACAAATAGGATTGTCTCGGGTAGTAAATAGGTGTCTTACATCTTTTTTAGAATTTTTTAGAAATTTATTTTGTAGCTTGTATTTAATTCTTTCATCTATCTTGAATCAATAATCCTTGCATGGAGGTATTAAAAAAAATAGTTTAATATAGTGATTTTTGGTAACCGGGAGAGGTTACTAGATTTGTGATAATTATAAGAAATTGCCAGGTTTATTGGTAACCAGGAAGGGTTACCAAATTTGTGGAAATTGAGAGAAATTTCCGCATTTAATGGTAACCGAGAGGGGTGACCATATTTTAGAAATTAAGAAAAAATATTGAATTTATTGATAACCATGAAAGGTTACTAGATTAAAGACAACAAAGAAATTGTTGGATTTATGGTAATCATGGGGGATTACTAGGATTTTTAGCAATTGAATGAATTGTCAGATTTATTGATAACTATATGGGGTTGTCAGATATGTAGGCGAGCATATGAATTGTTTTTTTTTAATACTTGTATAGGGATAAAAAGACTAATGATAACTAGTTGAATCTTTCAAGTCAAGAATTGTGTATGTGTTGTGATGTTAAAGAAAAAAAAATAGTATTTAACTAATTATACTATACTTTAAAAAGCATGGAAAAATCATTGTGTTGATACTGTATATATAAAGTGTTTGCACTGTAGATGTTCAAAGGAGCATGAAGGGTGTTGTCTTTTCTATTTTTTATTCTGAAAGCTGGTAGCACGCGTTGAGTCAAGGCATGACCACCCAACCCAAGTCTCATGAGTCTGACATGGCTGCAAGACTTAAGGCTCTTAGATCTGGAATAGCTGTTATACCCAACTGTCTTGGGTCTCGCATGGTCGCGAGACCCAAGGCTTGGGTCTAGCTTGGCAAGCCAGACCCAATACTATGGGTTTGGCAAGCATGTCACACCCAATACCTTGGGTTTGACATGGTTGCTATCATGATTATCAGGCTCGACGGGTCAACCTGGGACCTGGATATCGAAACTTGGGTGACCCGACAAAACCTTGTAGAGACCCTTTTTTTTTTTCAAATGTGTTTTCTCTCCCATCTAAATACCCCTCTTTTTTCATATTTTTCAATTGATTACTAAGTTATTTTAAAGTTCACTATATAAATACTAGATGTATATTTTCTTTTTTTCAATATGGGATTTAAAGCTTTTTAGTATATACCTTTATATTCACAAGAAAAAAGTTATACTTTTTCAATGTGGGATAAAAAAAAATCTTTTTAGTTTAAATACTTCAACTTAAAAGAATAAGATAATATATTTTCAATATGGGATAAAAAACCTATTGAAATAATTTCTTAAATTTAATTATTTATAACATGTATAACTTTTAACAACATGAACTGTTTTTTAATTTTTCATATAAAATATTAAAATCTCAAAAAAAATTTAAAAGTTTTTTTAGATGACGCAGGGCCTTGGCAATGTTTGTTTCATTCAAAATGTGGGTCTGCAACTAGCCTGGAGTAAACTGGTCGACCCGCCAAGTCAAACCAAAACTCGAGTGATCCGGCAAAACTTAGTAAAGACTCAAAAAAAATTTCAAGTATGTTTTTTCTTTTATCTAGAAAACCTTTTTTTTTCATATTTTTTCAGTTGGTTAATAACTCATTTCAAAATTCACTATATAACTAGAAGAATGTTTTAATATCATGTGTTTGACAGACATGACACACTCAATACCTTAGGTCTGGTATGGTTGCCATCATAATTGTCAGGCCTGGCCCGGCTGGTCAACCCATGACCTAGGACCTTGGTCAAGTCTGTTTCATTCAAAATTTGAACCTGCAATTAGTCTAATGTACATAATTCTTAGTTTATTTGATTACATATATGCATAAATTTTTTTATTTATTATATTTTTTGAACTATCAAAATGCGTTGAAAAAACCTGCATAAATATTTTTTTATAAAAAATAAAAATATTTGACCCACAATGAAGGGTGGATCACATAGCTACTTAATTCTTATAGCTTATATGTTTGTTGTACATGACCTTCACATTTCATACCGGAGACATAGGGGTGAATTAAGTGGTTGATTTCATAGATATAGATTAAATTAATTTAATGTAATAGATTTTGTAAAAGACTTCATAGTTATAAATTAAGATAATGTCATGTAATTTCAGGATCTCGGGGATTAGTTGAAGTGTACTTAAACTGACTTGAATATTTATAGTTAAAAAAGAAGAAGAAGATAATGTAATGTAATAGTCTTTTGAATATATTGATGTAAACATAATAATATAATAGACTTATGTACAAGAAAATATTTTTAAATGCATATGAAAATATATTGTGTGGGATTAGTCACTTTCATGTAAAATTAATGTAATGTAATTACTCTAGTATTTTAGTAATATTTAGACGTGTAATATATAAAAGAGTGATTTATTAACGTATGTGATTTGTCCTAGGATGTTTGAATCGAATTATGAATGAGAAATGGAATTGATGGGAGAAGATTTATGTTGATAACAAAATTTTAGTAAAAATTGATTTTAAAAAAAAATAGCCTTGATTTTTCTAGGGATTGAGCAATAATATAATTACTTGTTCCAATTAAATGTGGCATATTACATATAGGATATTGTATTTTTATCTTACTATATATTGTTTTAATTAAGGATAACAAATATAAATTATATTAAAGGTATCTAATATAATTAAAAGAGAATTCATCAATCTTGGGGAATTAGAAAAAATATTTCATATATTATTAAATTTTATTGACTATAAATCCTCACATAAAGTGGAATGAAATTTAAAAACAGTTTCAAATATTATTCAAAGAATTAATGACTATGGTGATGAGAATAAACATGATTTGACATAGTTAGACACACTTCATGTTATAATGTCTAAATCAGAAAATTATTGATAAAAGGATAATAATTACACTAAAAATTTGATCACTGAAAAGTTAAATCAGACCACTTATGACTTTCCCAATATTTAAAGGATCATGACAGGTTACTAAACATTGTACTTGATCTTTAAATATAAATCAATTAATTATTGAATTGATAATAAATTAATTTATTTAATCATATTTTATTTATGATTATTATTTATATTTGGAACAATTTATTAGGAAACCTAATGAACCACACAATTAAAAACCATTAGTCAGAAAATTAAAATGGGATAATTAATCAAGTGTAATATGAATGTAAATAAATTTTAGAAATTAAGGATTATAATAAATTAATATAAGAGATTTACAATTCTAGATCTAAAAACAATAAGGTAAAGATCTAATTGAATAAATTTCTAAAATTAGCCACAAATAATACACGTGATATTATTTATAGAGAAAATTGATATTTTGCTATTTATAAAATTTTTAGATTTTTTTATAAATAGAATGTTATACTTTTTATTTTCCCTATAAGTAGTGATGTAAGGGTGAGTAGAGCATATAGGACATAAACACTTAAAACACAGAAGAAAAAAAAAACACTCTAAGGTATAGCAATCCCTTTCTTCTAAAAAGGTTGATGAGATTTTTCACTGAATTTTTGTGTGGATTATTGTTAGAGGCTAAACATTTGAATAGTTTGTAATTTGTGACAACCCATCATTGAAGCAAATATTCAAAGCAAAAAAGAATATATGATCTTCAGGTAATTTTCGCACAAACTCTAAACAACTTTAGATTTGTTTAGCGGGATGTTTGAGACTCCTATATATTTTTTTTAAATTTATGGTTTTCGCTGCGTGTATGTGTTTTGAAAAACCAAATAATGGCATCAGAGCCAACGCTAGATAATTAGGGTTATTGATTACTTGTTTTAATTGTTATTAGTTTTAATTTCAAATTAATTTTATGTGCAAAATATTTATATATGTTGTTTTTAAAATCAATATATTTTAAACTTGGTCAAGTGTTGTGTATTCGACTATACAAATAATTTGAGAATATATTAAGAATAAGGTGTTAATTTATATGATTTATTTAAACCCATCATTCCAAATCATTTTTATCTCTTTATAATTTATTAATGTTTAATGTTTAAGAAAAGATAAAAATAATTATTAACCTATAATTTTTTTTTTTCCGAAAGATAGAGTTTTTATTAGCAGACGTAAAAGAGAATTAGTTTAAAATATTAAAAATTAAATATTTTTTAAAATAATAACAACAGACAAATGAAGTAAGATTTGAGATAAAATTAACCAAATTGATTATACAAACAAAAATCAGCACTATTAACCAAGGTTGTCAATTCCGTTTTGTTCTGTCCAGAATGGCCGAAACATTCCATACCAATTCAAAAAACGGAACAAATTTCATCTCATTTTAAATCTCGGTCCGTTCCGGATTTTTCGACTAAATTCCGCCTGGAACATTCCGGTTTCATTCCACATGTTCCATTCCACTATTGAAAAGCCATTGAATCAAGTTGAACTTTGTTTAATTTGATTAATTAAACCACCCAATTATAAAAAGCTCTTTTTCATTACTATTTTCAATAACAATAATATTAATAATAATATTGAAAATTATTATTACTATTTTTATTAATAATGATATTAATTTTTTAAAATTAAATTTATCACTAATATATATGGTTTATATTCATTTTTTTTTTTATGTTTATACTTTGTAGGAATTTGAGCAAAATAATGGATGCTTTAGATTTCATTAACCTTGATAATATTGACCTAACTTTATACTTAAAATATTTTTATTAAAATATTTTACTTTCATAATATTTTGATATTTTGTTTAAATTGAATTACTTTAAGTTAAAGATCTATTTAATATTGACTATTTAGAAATATTTTAAATTTTAAAATTATATTTGTTTGGTATTATGTTTTTATTGCATAATTTATAATTAATTTATCTTGAATTTGAATTATATTTATTAAATATATATATATAAACAGTACAGCCCCAAAACAATATACCAAAACATTTCAAAACTAAAACATTTTATTTTAATTAAAAAAACAAAACACTTGTAAAAACAAAATTAACAACTTTTGCTATCAACGGATAAGAAAGAATCTATTTATATTCCACCATCAATTAAAATAAATAAATAAATCAAGAAGTACACATCGTACTCCCACAAGTAATATTTTATAAAAAAGCAGAGATAATGACCGTAGAGTCCAAATTCCAACCCCCATCTTTCTAAACTCACCCTCATCCGTCCGTCCGATTCCTTACCACACCCATTCCATCCCAACCGTCCACTCTACCTTTCCATTTCTAGCCACTTCAAAATCCAACATGGAATCCAAAGTCTTATCAAATAGATATTGTTTCACGCGCCAACCACGCTTCTATAACACCATTCTCTCCGCATCAACCGATTTGACTATATATTTTAATCTATATCATAAAAATAAAATTTAAAAATATTATTGTTAATACTAATTTTAATATTATTAATTAGAAAAGCTCACATACAAAAAAAAAAAAAAAAAGAGATTTGATAATATATATATATAGAGAGAGAGAGAGAGGGAGAGCGCGATTGTACGACGGACGCGACCCTCCGCGAGTGTAGTGTGGGTTTTGATTATGATATATAAAAAGTAGCGTAGATGAAACGCAGCAGAAAGCGTTTTGTCCTCCAGCGCTTATTGGTAGTGGCAGAGCGAGATAGAAAAAAGCCCCTGATATAACAAAATCCCTAGGAACATAAAAAGAAATGTCTGCATCAGCCGGCGGTGGCGGTGGCGGTGGCGGTGGCCAGGAGGAAGACAAAAAGCCCGGAGGAGATCAGTCCGCTCACATTAACCTCAAAGTCAAAGGCCAGGTATTTTTTTTCTTTTCTTTTCTTTTCTCAAGTCCTGTGGTTCTGTTAGGGTTTCCATGATGAAATTAGTTTTGCTTTGATTGATGGTAAGCAAATCTCCTAATCTCTCCTGCTCTGTGAATATTTAATGGTATAAACCCTTCTGTAGATTGATCTGTTAAGAGTTGATATATATAAAGAGAGAAGGTTATCTAATACTTGTGTGTTTGCAAGGGTTTTAAGAGATCAATCTCCTGGTTGGTTGCTGAAATGAGTTCTGTTATGAGGAGGTTGGATTTAGCTTGGAGTTTCGATTTTTTGTATTTACTACTGCTGAATGTGTATTTCCCGAAATTTGCTTTTAATTATTTTATACTGTAATACCGTAATCTCACTGTTTTTATTTTTTAGCTGCACCTTAGTAGTTGGTTCTCCTGTTCTAGCATGGACTATACTTTTTTGTTTTCTTCAAGTGTAGGATGGCAATGAGGTGTTCTTCAGGATCAAGCGAAGCACCCAGCTGCGGAAACTAATGACCGCGTACTGTGATAGACAGTCAGTTGAGTTTAACTCGATTGCATTTTTATTTGATGGGCGCAGGCTCCGTGGAGAACAGACTCCAGATGAGGTAAAATTCTTATTTTAGTGTTTGTTTGGTTTGGAGTTTAGTCTCCCTTTTATGATCCGTATCGATCTTTGTTTTGTGCGCTGAGCACATCCATCCTTTTTCGGCTCTTGCGAGCACTAAACAAACTACTGCTAGATGTGATTGTTCATAGTGGTGGTTATAAAGGATATTCTCAGACAACCATAGAAGCTTACAGGTGGATGTTTGGTTCTGTAATAGTTTTTTTCTTCTGGTTTATGTTTTGTTTCCACTTGGTACCAGCTTGACATGGAAGATGGCGATGAAATTGATGCGATGCTGCACCAGACCGGAGGGGGGCATGCATCTCTTGACTGAATGGTGGGCAACATGGATATAATATAAAAATCAAGGCAGAGTCGGACCCATTATCTGGCTTCTTCTACGGAAAGACTAATGTAAATGAAATGAAACTGATCCATGCTTGGAGGATTTCTAATTTGAGGTTTCTCCTATTAATTATATTTTCAGTATGGTTTTAATACCTGGATATTTTCTACTCCTATTTCATTGGCTGCCTGGTTTAGTTTCAGCTCTTGTTATTTCTGCTTAAAGTGATGGTAATTGATTCCTGATTGATGGCTTCCTGTGACCTTTTGTTCTGTTATTGTGGTTGACTCCTATTCTGCACCAGATTTTACGGGCCCAGTGTTTGTTCTTGGATCAGTTTTTACTGTACATGTTAATCGTTCATCAAGCAATTGGGATGGAATGGTTTTAAGAGAATAGTTCCTTGATTTCTTTTTCTCTTTCATTTTTCATTTTAAATTCTGCTCTACCCCTCGTTCATATCATGCCATCTGTTTGAACCCAGAGATTTTACTTTCCATTTATGATGAAACAAACAATTGTGGGATTGGATGTGAATTGTGAAGCTCCATGATTTGCAGTCATCAAATAAATCTCAGGACAATTTGGTGTTTTTGTGCTCTGTTATTGTTGTTGTGATATGGCAACGAGTTAAAAGTGCATGAGTTGCATTGTTTGTAATTGTCTGCAATGTTTTCAAGGAACAGGATTGCTTATGAAAATAGTGGAAATGATGGGCATGTTTTTGGTAAAGAGCACAGCCATCAAAGTAAAACAATTTCTTTCCAAAGTTCATGTCAAAATTATTCCTGTTTGCTTATATTGTTAATTACATTACATTACATTTTAAAAAAGTGACTATTCACTGGGGGACACAAAACACTGTTTTTGTGTTTTTGTTTCCTTGAATCCCTTTTTTTTTTTTTTTAAATTTCAGTAATCACTTTTTTTTTTTTTTTTGGATTTGGGTCTGAGAAATTGTTCTGATTTCGTTTGCAACAAGGCTCATCTCAACATATATATATATATATATATATATATATATATATATATATATATATATATGTTTTATTGTTTGAAAAAAATTGAAAATGTAGAGATTCAATTTGATATTATAGTTAAAACAAAGGGTGTTTTTGTATGGTTAAAATTGCTTATTTTTTTATTTAATTTTACAGTTTTAGCTTTTAGAGTTTAGATTTCTATACTAGTCCCTTTGGTTTTTGTATTTTTATTTTTATTTTCATCTAAAATTTTTTTTGTATATCTTTCAGTTTTTTGATGTGGAAGTAGTTGAAAAACAAAGAAGAGGTTGGTTAAATTTTGTCAACGACACCACTCATTCTTCTTGTTTTATCCTTGGGTTGGCAAAAACAAATTTGTGACTTGATTTTTTTTGTGTTTTTTTAAGTGTTAGGGTGTTTATTAAATGAAAATAAATAAATAAAATAATTTTTTGAGTTTATAATATTCTAGTTTGATTTTCCAACCAAGTCTGGCAAAAGTAGAGTATTTAAATAACATGGTGTTTGATTATATTTTGTTTAGAAGTGTACCTTAAGCCAAGTAACGAAAGAAAGAACATGAGATGGTCTTGAAGGTCCTCCTTTCTTTTCATTTTGTAGGCTAGGTGTTCTGGTCCTCCTAAACATAAGTTTAATTTTTTTTATTTAATATAAATATAAATTCAATGTAATAAATTAGATAAAATTACCCCTAGAATTTATAGTTTAGTTGAAATTATATTTTTCTATGATGTTTTGAAAAATTACAATTTATATCCAGGTCAATTGAAAATTTCAAATCTAGATTCAAAACGGCAGGACCCATTTTTACTTATATATGTGAAATTCAAGATCTTTATTATAAAGTTTAATAATAATAGGTTTGAGGATTGTGTACAAGGTGGGTAAAAAGACAAGATATATCTAAGTCTTACTAGTAAATAAGATAGATTGTATTATTTTATGATAATACAAAAAAAAAATATAGCTTAGCTAGGTTGAATCTCCCAGCTTAACTGAGCTATTTTGGGTTCATTTGCGGCAATCTATAATTATATTAAGGCTTATCTATTTATTATTTTAGTAAATAATACTTTTTCTGTCTTATTCATGGACACTATTATTTCAAGTTCATTCTTGAATAGTACTATTTTAGTTTTATTGCGAAGTTTATTCATGGATAATACTATTTTAAACTTGTCCATTAAGGTCATTCATGAATAGTATTATTTCAAGCTCATCCATGACTGGTACTACATCGAGACTTATCTAATTACTGTTTAAGTAAAGAATAATATTTAAGAATCTTTCATAAATAGTATTATTTCAGGCTCTTCCATGAATAATATTATTTTAGGCTTATCGATAAAGTTCATCCATGAATAATACTATTTCAGCCTCATCCATGAATATTACTAAACCGAGTCTCACCTCCTTTTATCTTTCTTTCCTTCTTCTCTATTTTTTTATTTTTTGAGCAACCAGAATATCAAATTGTACAAGTTATGACTTTAACTACGACTTTAGCTAGAATTACCATAGTGAAAAATGTCACCTTTTATTGTGAGCTATTTTTAAAAGGTAACATTTTTCAGATATTTTCCAAGACTATATTCTTAGGTCTAACAAGAGAGAAGGATGATAAATTATTTCAACAACACTCAAAACCACCTCTCCACCAAAGAATAAATAAATCTATTGGCACACAAATCTCTTCTCTATAAAACATTATTTTCATCTTCTTAAT
The DNA here is from genome assembly GCA_018804465.1 of Populus tomentosa. NCBI lineage: Eukaryota > Viridiplantae > Streptophyta > Magnoliopsida > Malpighiales > Salicaceae > Populus > Populus tomentosa. The sequence continues at coordinate 15,124,008 of CM031995.1, forward strand.
TTATTTTATCTACTTTGTTTGTCATTCAAACAATCAAATTAAAAAACTGATTTAAACATCAAAGTTTTTCTCGTTCCACGAGGGATTTATTTTGTGCTACAACTCAAACCCAAAACTCTTCCAGAAAAAATCTAACTCTATGTAAAGTTTTTCAACAATTATAACTCAGGCCCAAAACTCAACCATGAAAAATCTATTTTTATATGATTTTTTTCTACAACTTCATCAGTTTTGCTTAGCTATTTTAATTGGGTTCTTATATTCTAGTTATTTGTTAAATAATTAAGGCATTTTCTAGGATTTGGGTCTAGAGAATTTGAGGTGGATTTCAAGTAATGGTAAATTAAGAAACAAATCTCGTGATTTGGAATTTTAGATTGGTTTTAGGTTACCTCTAAGCAACTATGATAATTTTGCTAGGGTGTGGTGGCCCTGACATTAGTGATGGTGGGCTACTTGTCTGTACCATGGAGATGACATTTGCTGGGAATTGTAGTATTCTTTTGTACTTGACTTTGAAAGGTGAAAGCCATTTTGAAACACTATTTGCAAAAGACTTTGGTTTGTTTTTTTTTTTAGAGAAAGAACTTGAATACTATAATGCAAAAGCTCGATAGTGTTGGGGTGTGACTGTATTATCCTTGATATAATTGAAAGTTGATGGGGTTACTTGCTTAAAGAGAAAGCCTCTTTCCTTAGAGATGTTTAGGAGGAAACCAATTTTCATATGTAGAAGTTTCAAATATTAGCTTCTTGTGTGGACTTAGAGAAGGGAGGTTTGGAGTTTAGGAGAAACGGTTGAAGGTGATAGTTATGTTTTTTTTGTTTTTGTTTTTTTTTTCTTTTTAATTTTAAAGTTGTAAAATTTAATATAAAGGTTATTTAGTTATTAAATGGAAAGAAAAAAATAACTTTTTTTTTCACTTTAAAGGCTCTCTAATCATTAAATGGGAAATAATGACAAAGATGTAAATAATCTAACAATTTTTGTTAATAAGTTTTGGGTGCACTAGGTACAAGACACACCAAAGTTTAGGAGAAAAATTGTAATTTTTCAAAACACAGTGAGAAAATACAATTTTGATCAAATTATAAAATATTATGAGTAATTTTTTCAATAATTAATTTAAAATATACTTTGTATATTATTTTATTAAATATCATTCAATATATTTTTTAATTTTTTTTAAATAAAATTGTAGCATTATTGTTTTAATATTAACAATAGCTTCTTCTTTTTTTTTAAACGTCCTTAATGATTTTTTTTCCTTGAATTTTATTTGGTCGGCTTTTATGAATGTATATTCTTAAATAAAAAAATTATTCAACCAAATCCAATTGCAAGTTTTATTGATTAACTTGGATTTAACCGGGTCAAACTAAAACATTGTCATATCAATATTAAAAAAGGTTAAACAAAGTCTTCTTTCCCTTCAATTTAAATCTAAATTCATTCAAATAAATTAGATAGAATATGTTTGAGATATTATTTTATAAAATATCTTTCAATTTTTACTTTGTTTTCAATTAGAATATGACAATTTTTTTATATTACTAGCAAACAATATTTATATAAAGCCCTTAATGATTTTTTTAAATCTTTAATTTAATTTGATTGCTTTATTGTAAATGCCTACTTTTAGTGTCTTTTCGTTTGATTAAAAGAATGATATGTTCTAAAAATAATTTATTAAACCTAATAAAATTCATAACCTATGTTTCGAGTTTTATAGGTTAACTAGGCTAACCTATCTCATTCTAAAACATAATTGTTTCAATATCTATTTTTTTAAAAATAAGGTGAAATGGTGTCATCTTGAAATATTTGTTGTTTTAGTCAAACCAACACTTAAATTTTTTAATTTGAAATTCATTTAAATAAATTAATTAAGAATGCATCTGGGATATTATTTAATAAAATATAATTCATTTTTTCCTCTTTTTTTTTTTTAAAAAAAAGATTGCAACATGTTTTGTTTTTTATAATATTAACAAGTGCTCTTTTTTTTTTAAATGTTTTATTTTTTCTTCTTAAATGATAATTTTTTTGTGTATTTATTTTTTTGTATAATTAAATAAAAAACATGATTTAAGAAAACAAAGTTTTTGAATATAATTGGGACTATGATTCACGTGGCAGGTTTGATGGATTAACTTATATTGATAAAAAATGTTATCATCTCAATATTTTTTAAGAAAACAAAAAAAATAACGACCTGAGATTTTTTTAAGTCAAATTGAATTTTAAACAAGATAATCTAGTCACATTTAGATAAAACCAAGATGTGGTGCTTTTAGCTAGTTAGTTATGTAGGAAATGTATTCTATGTATAAAATGTTACAAAAATAATAGTGACTTGGTACAAACTACTACTAATAAATCCATTCATGTGATGCTTTCATCTATGTTTAGCAGTGACCGATGACAAATTGTTACAAACAAAATAATTATCAAGCTAATTAATTATTGATTTAGTTTTTTTATATATTTATTTCCATGTTGTTTAAAAACTAACAAAAACAAAGAAAAAAAACACTAGTCATTAGAAAAGAACTATTTTCTTTACTTACTTGTAAAGCCCCTTTAACAAGCTAAGCTAGTTTATAGCTATAAAAACAATGTGCTCATGCAATTTTGTGTTTTGATTCTTGTAATTTTAAAATTAAACATTTCAATGATAACATCTAAAAAAATATAGGTAGTCTAGGAATAGAGCTTCCAGGTTGGATAATTAGTTAATCAATTAGTCATATCAATCTCATCCATTCTCCCTAACCAAGGTGATTGATAACTTATACTTGGTGCTTGGTAAGCCAATGTAGCTTGTGACTAGTACTTGCAAAAGGTCCCCTTTGATGGAGATGAGGACTCTCCGATACTTAAATAACTATCTTTTTAAAGAGATAAAATATAATAATATTATAGAGAGAGATGCTTTAAAAATATATATGTAGTAGATAATGAAGATTGTGAACCTTTGTTGTGAAGGTCGCATGATGTATTTATAGCTCCTAAATCTTGCCCTTTTATGAAGAGGAGGGTATGAAGTGTAATTTTACCATGATAACATTTGATCAGGGATAAATATCCCTTACATCTGTATTAATGTTTGATGGAAATATGATGGGTCACTGAAGGATTTTTATATACCTAAAAGGTGTAGGGAGAATAGGGTCCAAGACATCAACTGTAGATGAGTCCATGGAGGCTGGGCTCTTCCTCTAAGGTCGCATGATGTATTTATAGCTCCTAAATCTTGCCCTTTTATGAAGAGGAGGGTATGAAGTGTAATTTTACCATGATAACATTTGATTAGGGATAAATATCCCTTACATCTGTATTAATGTTTGATGGAAATATGATGGGTCACTGAAGGATTTTTATATACCTAAAAGGTGCAGGGAGATTAGGGTCCAAGACATCAACTGTAGATGAGTCTATGGAGACTAGGCTCTTCCCCTAGGGTAAACCTAAGAGAGGTAGGTCCTTTCCTAGGTGAGCCTTAGGGAGGTTGGGTCCATCCCTTGGGTGAGTCAAAGGGAGGATGCTCATTCTCTTTGGTGTGCCTAGGGCTTGGCACCCAATCGAAGCTGGGCCTAGCTAGTGCCAGATCCAGTGCACCTTCACTGGATCATGCTTATTGTAATGTCTCAGGATTTTTCATCAATTTATGACATAGTGAAAAGGGTAAACAACATGAAAATGGTGATAAATGTTTTTTTTTCATTGATGATTGTAAAACAAACAAATAGACATCATTAATTAATACAGTGTAATATACTCATATGATCACATAATCTAACATCTTTGCCATAGAGGGTATATAAACAATACATTCATATATTATGTCATCATGCATATATGTTTACATCCCTATTTTCAAAAATTCATTATTACAAGTTTTTAAAAAAGTGTCAATTGATAATTTCACACTATTGCATTTTACATAAAATGCATATCATTCTAAACATGCAATTACATGGTTTATATCAAAACATGTGGAACATAATTCTTATGCGTCGTGGCTATGTGACGTCCCTGTTACAATTCAAATATAATATAAGAATAAAGAATAATCTTTAATATAATAATACTAAGCTGAAGAACATAATTTCAAATTCATTATTAACTTAAGTAAATAAACTCTTTTCATTAACTTTATATAATACGGTCATTTTTTCTTTCTTCGAGTGATGTTAATCTTATTCGCACATCCTATTCGCTTGACCTGAGTTTTAGAGACTAAGGTTGATTCCTCGGTCTCTCTTGGTCCATAAACCTGAGTGTCATCACCCATATATATATTTTTCCTTTTTTTCATTTAATCCTGATTATCCAATAAATATACCATGAGTAGAGGCTAATCTTTCCATTCAACCTCGGTTATCCAATGAGAATAACCAATAAGGACACCATTAGTTGATATTAATTACTCTATTCATCCTCGGTCATCTATTACAAATATCGTTAGCCGAAGCCAATCACTTTACTCAATCCCGGTCATCCATCACGGATACCATTAGTTGAAGCCAATCACATTACTCAATACCAGTCATCAATCACAGATACTATTAGTCGAAGCTAATCACATTACTCAATCTTGGTCAATTTATATGCAATTCATTATAAAGATCTAACATAATTATAGAAAATGGTGGAGACTACCTACCTACTCCTCTTGTGGGGTGTTCTCATTCGATCGAAGGTCTGATTCCATTCGCACCACCTGATACATCTAATGATTACTAATCAGTATATTTATATTCAATAATTGCATAGACTAATACCATATATATCCCAAGAATACACATGTTCAAATTCAAGTGTTCCACATATCATATAGTCATACAATGAAAGTCATCATATCCAAACATTCTTTTTAATTTTAAATGTAGGTTACCCACAGAAATCCCATGGTTTAATTCTTTAGTCTCATAGTAGGGTTAGGCCGAGTTGACACTGGAATCATCAATGAGAACCAGATCATTTCTGGTATGAGAAAATCATTAGTGAAACCTAAGTAATCGCTGACATAGAAAATCATCGGTTTAACCTAAGTCATTGCTGATATAAAAAATCATCAGCAAAACCTAAGTCACTACTGACACAGAAAATCATCAGCAAAACCTAAGTCATTACCGAATCAAAAATCATCAATGAAGTATTATCAAGAAGGAATAAAAAACTAAGTCACTGCTGAATCAAAAAGCATGGAGTATAGTTGGTAGAGATTTATGTTCTACGGTCAAGGACTTCATTGCATATGGAGAGTTGCTCAAGTAGGTCAACCACTCGATCATTGCTCTTGTTCCAAAATCATCCAATGCTAACTTGGTAACTGATTTTTGGCTAATCTCTTGTTGCAATGTTATTTATAAGGTTATTTCCAAGATTCTTGCGGGGAGAATGGCACATGTTCTTTAGGATATCATCAGCCCTGCCTATAATGCTTTTCTAGAAGGAAGGAATATGGCTGACAATATCCACCTCATACAGGAGCTTCTACAACATTATGGGAGGAAGAGAGCATCCCCTAAATGTATTATCAAGATTGATTTCAGAAAGGCTTTTGACTCTGTTCAATTGTCTTTTATGCGACAAGTTTTGTTGCTATTGGGTTTCCCTCCTCATTTTGTTCGGCTCCTTATGCAATGTGTTGAGACTGCTTCTTTTTCTGTTGTTGTTAATGGGAATTTATATGGTTTCTTTAAGGGGTAACGTAGAGTTCGTCAAGGAGATCCTCTTCCCCCCTATCTTTTTATTGCTTGTATGGAATACTTTTCCAGGATGCTTAATCAAAGTACGCAGCACACTGACTTCAATTTCCACCCTAAATGTTGTGCTCTAGGGGTTAACCATTTAGCTTTTACAGATGATGTCCTATTACTCTACCGGTGTGATATGTAGTCAGTTAGCATAATAAACCAGCAACTTCTTTCTTTTGGACGGATATCCGACCTTGATAATAATGCTGCGAAGTCCTCTATATACTTTGGTGGAGTGGGGGAAAGTGTTAAGCTTGCCATCTTGTGCCTTACTGGCTTTTCAGAAGGGAGTTTTCCTTTTCGATATCTCAGGGTCCCTCTAAGTCCTTACAGATTATTAGCTAGTCAGTTCTCCCCTCTCCTGTAGAAATTGGAATCGTCTATTCAGAGTTGGATGGGGAAACACCTCTCGTATGCTAGTCACCTTAAGCTCATTAAATCAGTTCTGCATGGCATGGTTCAATTCTGGCTCAATATCTTTCCGATTCCGGGTATAGTTATTACCAAGATCAATAGCATCTATCGTAGCTTTCTCTGGTCCAGAAACACTTGTTCACCTCACTCTGCTTTTGTCTCCTGGTAAAAGGTTTGTCTTTCCAAACAGGAAGGTGGCCTGGCTCTCCTAGATATCAAGGCAAGAAACAAGGGTTTTTTTTGGCAAAGCAGCTATAGAACTTTCACCTTAAATCAGACTCTTTGTGGATACGTTGGGTGGCACATTATTACATTCCTCATACCACAATCTTGGCTATGGGTGTAAAAAGCACTTCATCACTTCTGTGGAAGTCCATTTGCAGTCTCAAAAACCAGCTGGTAGAACAATGCGGAGGCATTCCTGCTGCAATCAATATTTTTGAAGGTTGGCATACTGGTTCGGGGACATTTCTTGTTAATGGTCATGAGTTCTTCAGGTTTAAAGGTGAGAGTGTCCAGTGGACTAGGGTTGTTTGGGAGGAATGGTCTCTGCTTCGAACTAAATTCATTCTATGGCTCGCAACCCTTGGTAGACTCCAATCAAAGGACCGACTCAGCTACCTCTCTACGAAAACTCTTTGTTCTTTATGCAGTAGAGATGACAAGACACATGCCCATCTTTTTTTCAACTGCAACTGGACTTCATTACTATAGAGTCAAACTAAGAGCTGATTAATAATCAATCGGGCTATTTCCACACTTTCCAGTGCCATCAGAGGTCTCAATGGTAGAAGAAAAGGGCTGCAGCTAAAAATGAGATGAGTGTCCCTTGCCCTGCTTGTGTATTTGATTTGGGATGAAAAAAACAATCGCATTTTTGCACATAAGTCCACCTCTATAGATGCCACATTCCAAAGATTTCAAAAACTTTTTCTACATAGTTTTGCATTTCCATGAAAAAGACCACTCTTTTTACCATATTGCTGCATAAGGTGTTAGTCTTCGTTGCTTGCTATAGTTGTCTTTGTTGTTGAGTTTTCTTCTACTTAGTTTTGTTTACAAAAAGAAAGAGCTCTCAGTTTTCATGGTTGAGCATGTTTTCAAGCTAGTAGATGTTGTCTCTTGCAAGTTTCAAGTTTTAGTTCTTTATGGTTCTTCCTTTCCAAGAGAATCGCTTTCCTTTTGCTACATGATTGCATGGTGAAGCCTTGGCCATGCATGTTTAACGTGTTGGTTTTATTGCTGGTGGGCCCGTCATTAAAGTCTTCGGGTCTTTCTCTTTGCATTATGTATATTGTTATGGTTTTTTCTTGATTTCTAGTTATATTATTTCGTTAGGCTGGGCACCTCCCCTAGGATCTAGTTCCTAGTCTAACCATCTTTTGGTAGCTTTTGATTTTTCTTTTGTTTAGGGAGTCTATTCCTTTTGTTCCAATATGGGTTTTTTTATGTTTTATTTTTTGGTTTCCTATGGGTTATCATAGATGTAATTTTTGATCTTTTATGTATTTTACATTTGATAAAAAAAAATCATCAATAAAAATTAAGCCATTATTGACACAAAATTATCAATGAAAACTAAGTTACTACCGACACTCCAACCTAGTTCGGACATAGACCACAACCAAATCATATTTGACTTTACGAAGTAAAGTCGATAAAGGTGTCTCTATTTCATGACGATAATTTGTACTTAACCATATTATTAAAGATATCCTAACATGAGTAAGAGTCAGGAATACTTACTATCCACAATTCATCAAGTTTATCTTAAGGTTGTCACATAATGCAAGATCAATTGAACATGTACATTTTCCCAATAATTCTCTCACCTAGTGGTCCATGGCCTAGTGTGCCAATAACTATTCTCTTCATTGTCAATAATTATGTCATTCCAAATTATCAAATACATTCTAATAGGAATTCTTCATTGTGCAATAGTCTCATTTCCATTCTATATCTTGATTCCCTAAGAGTGTTCATCATGTAAGGTTTCTATCATGGTTCTTCCCCTTTTTGGTCGGACATTGTTGCCCATTTTCTTCCTAGTTTACTCATGTAATTCATTATTTCTATCATAAGTATGCTCACAACAATATGCTATAATCACACACTTATTTACTTGGTTCATAATCATGTAAGTTCATCAATCACATAACCAAAATCAAAGCATTAACATAGCATAATTTTTGTTTAAGCTCAAACATATCTCTAAAGGCTTAACAAGGTCATAATTTTGCGCATTCCATCACTTCATCTCACTTTCACACAAGTTCTTCAATCATATTGCAGAATCAATACATTAACACAAACACAAATTTTGTTTTAGCCCAAGCATGTTTCTAAAAGCCTAATGATTAGCACTTAAAAGTGCATTTTTATTAAGGTTTTATATCATCATTTTGCACTTGAAGTATCAATAACTCCTTAACTTAAGCATGTTTTATAATAACATAACTAATAATATAAAATACCTTTAATTTATGGTAAATGTTCATCTTAAATGCAGGCCTATCATATAAATGAAAGGATTGATTGATGAGTTTAAGCATTGAAATTAAAAGGACAAAGAGAGGGCCAAACTTAGAAAAGAGATGTTGGTGCAGTCCAAACTGGAACACTATTTGGTAATTAGGTGATATCTCGAGTTCTAGATGTCCAAATGACCTCAATGTTTTAGATAGATTCGGTAAGAAATAGACCTACAACTTTCATGTGGAGTTCAAGGTTTAAAAAAACCATTTTCAAGTCCAAATTATAGCAACAACGGAGAAGTTTGAAACTATCTTACAGCCCAGACACTGTTCAGCCCATATCTCGAGTTCTAGAAGTCCAAATTACCTCAATTTTTTTCCTTGAAAAGATAAGATAATTTCCTATAACTTTCATAAGTAGGTGGTTCTAGTTCTGATGCTAGTAATGACGTTTTATTCAGACAAAAAGATAAAGATTTTCACCAAGTCAAGAGTTGGTCACCCACTCAACAATTAGTCATCAAATCAATAGTTCTAAATTTTGGCCTATAAAAGGAAGCATTTGCCATGCATTTAGATCTTAGTTGTTCAGATCAAGATCATGCTCTTTATTTCTCTCTTTATATTTTTTGTAATTCTTAAGTTTTGCTTTCATTAATATCTTATTTATGCTTTTCATTTCATTTCCTTTACTTAGTTAACTTGTATCTTATTTATGTTCTTATTTTTTTTTAATTTATGTTTCTCTTCTTCGTTATGTTTAGCTAAGTTTATTATGTCAAAGTGAAAAGGTTACAGTAATGGTGTAAGAATAAGTATAGTGTAAACTCAACATGGACCTTATTGTTTAATATTAACATGTCTTATCTTTTTATCTTACTAATTCTTAATACCTTGCTTGTTAAATGGTTAATCTAGATTTGTGCTGTATAACACTTAGTGCAACAAATGCTTGACACTCTCATAACCCAACCGTATGGTATTACTTACACTTGTGCTATGAAAGGAACTTGATTTGTTGTTAACATAAGTTAGCATCATGAATTCCTAACAATATTTAAAAGTTTGGTGTTACTTAAATAAAATAATTAATATGATCATGTTAACAATTTATAATGAGCTATTAATAACAAATCATCCAATTAGAACCTTCTTTGTGTACCGTTTCCAGTTGAATAATAAGAGTTTATACTATACTTGTTTGAAATACCATTAGTGGATCCTCTAACTTTGACATTTATTTTTATTATTGTTTAATCCTTACAGTAATCTTCCTGTTTAAGGTTGGGTTAAATGTGTTCTTGTCCCTATTTTGGTTTCTCTAAAACTAGTTTTTCCTCCCTCTTTTAACTCCTTAGGGCAGGTCAGTTTGCTCCCTCAACTTTCACTTAGCATGAGTCAGCCTTTTTCTTTGATTTTTTGTGAAGTATTACAGTCGTGGCTAACACATGAATTCGTCAGCGCACGTAACCACTGTTGATGCGATGGTCGTCAACAAAAACCGAGTCGTTGTCGATTCAGAAATCAACAACGAAACCATATTGCTGCCAATTTAGAAATCAGCAACGAAAACTAAGTCACTATCAATTTAGAGATCAGCAACGAAAATGTGTCGTTGCTGATGGGGTCATTTATAACTTCTTCTTTTTTACGGGTTTTTACATTCTCCCCTCTAAATGGGAATTTCATCCTCAAAATCTAAAAGGTTTCATAATCCATACCTAGTAGTTAAAATAGATTGGGGTATTTTTTCCTCATTTTGGACTCCCTCTCCCAAGTTTCTTCTTCTATTTAGGCGTTCCACTATAAGATTCTAACAATGGGAATCCTATTGTTTCGTAATTCCTTCACTCCCCAATCTAGTATCCTTGTGGGCCTCAATTTAAGCATTAAGTCTTGAATTCTACCGGAACTTAAGGTAGGATGCGGGTGGGATCCACGTCAGCCTTTCTTAACAAGGAGACATAGAGCACGTCATGGACCTTGGCTAACTGTGGGGGCAAGTCTATTTTGTAAGCTACTAGCCCAATTTGTTGCAAGATTTTGAAAGGTCTAATGAAGCGGGTCCCCTTTCAATCTGAACCGTAACATGTTCTTCCATGGGGCTACCTTCAGGAACACTTGGTGTAGCACCCTACCCCACTAGCAAGATATTGTCCGCTGTGGCCCACGGGCCTCACGAATTTGTTCTTGGCAGCCATGCATGGCCTCAAAACGCGTCTTACTAGTTAAGGTGAGCATGCTCATATAAGGCCTTCTCCTAAGTCCTCATCTCCCTATATGGAATATTACAATCCACCCCCTTAAAGAGCCCGATGACCCCATCGACACCATCGGATAGCCAATAAATCGGGCTTTGATACCAAATATAACACCCTACCCCACTAACAAGATATTGTCAGCTTTGGCCCACAAGTCTCATTGATTTGTTCTTGGTAGCCACGCATGACCCAAAAACACGTCTTACTAGTCAAGGTGAGCATGCTCATATAAGACCTTCCCCCAAGACCTCACTTGTCGATGTGAGATATTAAACCTGGTCCCCTACACCAAACTCAATGGGTCTTGTCCTTACATCAACATACTTTTTTGTCTATCCTATATAGCTTTAATATGATCCTTGATGGTTCTCACTCTCTATGTGGTGACCTAAACCAACTCTAGCCCATACAACTTCCAGTCTCTAAGTTCTTCCCATAATAGACGAGTCCTGCACATCCTACCATAGAAGGCTTCGTACAGGGCCATCCCTATTGTGGTTTGGTGACTATTATTGTGTGTGAACTCCACCAATGCTAGGTGTTCCTCCCAATTTCCTCCAAATTATAGTACACATGCTCGTAGTAGATCTTCCAAGACTTGGATGACTCTTTCCAACTAGCCATCGGCTTGGGGGTGAAATGCAGTGCTCATATCCATTCTTGTCCCCAAGGCATTCTGTATGCTAGACCAAAGTCGAGGAGGTAAACATGGGATCCCGATCTGAGACAATGTGTAACAACCCAGCTTTTCAAGCCCAAAACAACAGTAAATTATTTTTTACACACATCTTATCGGTAATTGGTGAACCTGTTCCCTCACATCATCAAGATACAATCCATACATCAACAACAATCAACATTTCATTTAAAAGTGAATCTTACATAAACACATAATATTATGTTTGCATGATTAGAAGTTCACATTAAAAATATGCACACATAGACATGAGTTTGCATTCTATCCTACTAATAGTCGTCGTGAATTTAAATAAAAGGATCTAATAAAAGTTATACATTCAGTACATTGATTCATACAAAATATATCGTGATTTGGAATGCAACTACATGATTCCTTGCAAAAGTAGGTTCCCGTGTATTGGTTTCCTAGGCACCTCATTGGTGTGATGTCCTTGCTACAATACAAAACATTTAAGAAAATGCAATTACTTAATAATAATAATGATAATTAAACGGTTTGGCAGTTTAATGAAGCATTAACACTATCCCATGATTGAAGCGTGACATTTATAGTTTCTTTATGTACTTGGTATAAATAGTTTATAGTACGTATAGATGCACCATTTGTAATCAACCATAATCTTAAACCTGTTATCCTTTTAAGACATCATTTGTTGAGGTTAACCGTTCACTCACCCCGGTCATCCACTTGAAATGCCATCAACCAAGGTTAATCAACTGTTGTCTCAGTCATCCATTCGGATGTCATTAGCCGACGCTAATCAACCATTTGTCAACATTTAAGTATTTGACAATCTGATATTTGATCTAACATAATATGATAACATTCATGATAAAGTATTTCATTATTCAACGTATGAAAAAAGGAAGGTGAAAGTCACCTACCTGCTCCGCCTATAGGTTGTTCTTATCTTGACGATGGTCGAATCCTGACCACACCACCTAAGACATCAATGGTCACAAATCAGTACATTGGTATCTTATTCCAAGAGTTCATATGTTCACATTTAAATGTTCCACATTTTACACCATCATACCATGAAATTGTTACTAGCATTTAAGTCATTTCTGCCTAAAAGACCTATTATAGAAATCAGCAGCGAAAAATGGTTCGCTGTTGGTTGCCAATTCAACAGTGAAAACTATTTCGCTACTGGCGCCACAATTTCGGCAGTGAAAACTGGTTCGCTGCAGCCAACATATTTTGCGACAGCGAATACTACTTCACTGCAGACAACTCAATTTCGACAGCGAGTCACAAATTCGCTGCAAACAATACAACTTCGACAGCGAATCATAATTTTGCTGTAGAACACACAATTTGGCAGCGAATACTAATTCACTACATACAACTTAGTTTCGACAGCGAATCACAAATTCGCTGCAGAACGCCCAATTCTGCAGTGAATGATAATTCATTGCAGCCAACTTAGTTTCGGCAGCGAATCTGTTTGCTGCAAACAACTCAACTTCAGCAGCGAATCACACATTCGCTGCAGAACACGCAATTAGGCTTCGAATGCTACTTCGCTACAACCAATTCAATTTCAGCAGCGAATCACAATTTCACTGTAGGACACACAATTCGGCAGCGAATGCTAATTCACTACAAACAACTCAGTTTCGGTAGCGAATCGCAAATTCGCTGCAGACAACTCAACTTCGACAGTGACTCCCAAATTCGCTACAAAACACACATTTCGACAATAAATGCTAATTCACTACAAACAACTCAATTTCAACAGCGAATCATAAATTCACTACAAAACACGAAATTCAGCAGCGAATGCTAATTTGCTGCATACAACTCAGTTTCGGCTGCGAATCACAATTTCACTGCAGAACACATAATTTGGCAACGAATGCTAATTCATTGCAAACAATTCAGTTTTACAACGAATCACAAATTCACTGCAGATAACTCAACTTCGGTAGCGACTCCTAAATTCACAGCAAAACACACGACTCAGTAGTGAATGCTAATTCGCTGTAAGTAACTCAGTTTCGGCAGCGAATCATAAATTCACTGCACACAACTCAACTTCGGCAACGAATCATAAATTCATCGCAGAACATGTAATTCGGCAGCGAATGCTACTTCTCTCTAGACAGCTCAGTTTCAACAGTGAATCACAATTTCACTTTAGACAACTCAATTTCAATAACGACTCCCAAATTCACTGCAGAACATACGATTCGACAGTGAATGCTAATTCAGTGCAAGCAACTTAGTTTCAGTAGTGAATCACAAATTCATTGCAGAACACGCAATTCGGTAGCGAATGCTACTTCACTGCGACAACTCAGTTACGACAACGAATCACAATTTCGCTGCAGGACACACAATTCGACAGCAAATGCTAATTCGTTGCATACAACTCAGTTTCGATAGCGAATTACAATTTCACTGCAGACAACTCAACTTTGGCAGCGACTCCCAAATTCACTACAGAACACACGATTCGGCAGCAAATGCTAATTCGCTACAAGCAACTCAGTTTCGGCAGAGAATCACAAATTCACTGAAAACAACATAGTTTCGGTAGCGAATCACAATTTCACTACAGAACACGTCATTCGGTAGTGAATGTAGTTCACTGTAGAAGACTTAGTTTCGGCAGCGAATCACAAATTCGCTGCACAACACACATTTCGGCACAAACACACACCACACATGCTATAACAACCCCAACATATAAACTGTCATTAAGTTCCAATAGAACACACACATTGAAACCATCAATTCTAGCAAAATACACACATTGAAAACCATCAATTTCAGCATATAATCTTTTGTTAACATATTGAAACCATCAATTCCAGCATATAATCTTTTGTTAACATATTGAAACCATCAATTCCAGCATATAATCTTTCTACAAATTCTAGCAGAACACACATTGAAAACCATCAATTCCAGCATATAATCTTTCAACAAATTCCAGCAGAACACACACATTGAAAATCATCAATTCCAGCATATAATCTTTCAACAAATTCCAGCAGAACACACACATGCATGCTGGCCAAGCCCATAGTTAAGGCCAACCCTCTAACATGATTTGTTCTTTCCATTTTATTCATTTTTCTTTGTTAGATGTTCTAGGAATTGGCCTCATTTTGTTTCTGTTTCCTTGTCCTCTTAGTTAGTTTCAGTTTCCTTCACAGCTAGCTAAGGTCTTAGGTCAATTTTCTTAGGGTCTTCTTCTTCATTTCTGGTTCTAGGTCTTAAAGAGAAGAGGAAGGGAGTTTCATGACCCATACCTTTCAAATCTAACTAAGTTTAGGGAAGGTTTGACAGTATTTTTTCTTCTTTCCTGTTGGTTCTCCTCCTTATTTTTCCTCTCACGTTTTCTAGCCCCCTTTTCCTTTCGCTTTAGGCAGCTGTCCAATCTTCTCTCAAGGTCTCAACTCTCCCTCATGCGTTCACAAGGCACTCTCTGTTGGTTTGGTTTAGGTTTTTGTTGGGAAAGAGGAAGCGAAGAGCAACATGCAGCTGGACATGCAGCTGCTTTGGGAAAAGGAAGGGTCACCTTCTCTCTCCTCCTTATATCTATACTCCCCATTAAATGAGATGGGGTGTGTAGGGTCAGTTTAGATGTGTTCTTATCCTTGTTTTGGTCTCTCCAAAATCGATTTTACCCCTCCCTCCCAGCTTCTTAAGACAGTTTAATTTGTTTCCCTAACTTTTAATAAAACGGCGCCACTACCGATTCAGGAATTGATAGCCAAAACTGCATCGCTGCTCAGGAAATTGGCAGCGATTATGGAGTTATCATTTCCATATATATATATATATATATATATATATATATATATATTGGGTGTTTACATAATGGATATTGGAATCTCATGGAGCCATAGCAACTTGTTTATGTAAATCTTGGCAAGCTTGTCTATCAAATCGATCATCTTTATAGGTAAGAATAATACGGAGCTCGTCAAATGATCTACGATGACCCATATTCTATCATTTCCTTTCCTACCTTTGGGAAATCTAGACACAAAATCCATGGTGATCATCTCCCCCTTTCATTCTAGGATTTGTAATGGTTGCAATGGTCCCGCGGGTCTTTGGTACATCCGCCTCTTTAATCTTCATCTGATAGTACCTTGACCTTAAATTTATTTTTGAAAATGCTCTCACTCTCTTTATTTTTTCATCGTTAATTTATTCAACTGACAGTAGTCAATACAAAGCCTATGAGTTCCATCTTTCCTTCTTACGAATAGAACTAGCGCTCCCCAAAGAGAATTACGAGGCCGTATAAATCCTTTATCTAGTAACTTTTGCAGTTGAGTCTTTAGCTCATTCAATTATGTCGAAGCCATCCAATATGGTTGTTGGGCTATAGGTGGGATTCTAAGGAAAGTATCTATAGACATTTCTACCTCTCACTATAGGGATATTCCTAATAGTTCTTCAGGAAACACGTCCAAAAATTCCTTCACCACAGGAATATCCTTCAGTCGTGGACCTTTGTCATTTGAGTTTAAGATGTAAGTGAGGTATCCCATACATCCATTTCTCATAAGTTTTTGAGCTGTTACAACCAATATTAAAGCGGTCGGTTTGGGAATTCTTTCTCCTTTAAAAACCATCCTCCTACCCTTAGGTGTTTGGAATGTAATTAGTCTTAGCATAACAATCTATTAGGGCCTTGTATTTACTCACCCAATCCAGACCGTTTGGGAATTCTTTCTCCTTCAAAACCATCCTCCTACCCTTGGGTGTTTGGAATGTAATAGTTTTAACATAACAATCTATCAAGACCTTGTATTTACTCACCCAATCCATGTCTAGAATTATATCAAAATCATGCAATTCTAAGGGAATCAAGTCTACTTCAGTTTTATACCCAGCTAAACTAACCTCACTCCCACCACATATATATTATTTGTTTCAACCATGTTCCCCATCGAAGTTCCAATTACAAACCCCTTTTCTACCATTTATACTCCTTTTCCTAATTTGTTGACAATTTTCCTAGCAATGAATGAGTGGGTGGCACCCAGATCAAACAACACGTGCACATTAAAGTTATTTATTAGTAGTGTACCTGCCATCACATCCGTTGCAACCCTAACCTCCTCCTATGTCAGGTGGAAGATCCTCCTTAAGGTCTGGTCATTTTGTTCCCTCAGCCTCCCTTGATTAGAATTTGCCCTTGATTAAGAAAATATCACCGGTGTATTCACTGTGACTGATTGTTGATGGCTCTGACTTGGCTACCTATAGCTCTGTACCTACCCAGTGGCCCTGTCAAGGAACTTCTTATAATGACCTATTATGCTGTAATAATGACATCCTTGCCTCAGATACTGGCAGTTTCTCCACCTATGTTGTAACAACAATCACTCTCCCACTTGACTGTTGGTGAGGCGGTAATATCAAACTCTTTTTTTTCCCGTACTGCTCAAACACTCCACTTTTTCCTTTCTTCGGGAGCGATTGTCTACCGCTAAAATAGTCCTTATCTCTCTTTTTGCTTATACCCTGATACCCCCTTTGGCTTTCGCCAATACATGCCTCCAGAGCTTTTGCAGCCTCAATCAACTCCCTCACAGATTTAAATCGCAAGGCGATCAATCCTTGTCTCAAATCCTGTCGTAAACCATCTCTCAACTTCTCAATCATATGTTCCTCTGTCAGTACATAGTGTGGGGCAAACAATGAGAGGTCATGGAATCTCCTTTCGTACTCCAATACCGACATATCACCCTGTCTTAGTGCCAAGAACTCTTGTTGTTTCACCTTGCGATGGTACTTGGAATAAAACTGATTCTCAAACTCTGTCTTGAAGTCACTCCAAGTTAGTGTCTATGTTGCACGCCTCAGCTGAACTGTTTCCCACCATGTCATGGCTCTATCAGACAGTAATTGGGTTGCACAATTTACCCTCAAACCCTCGGGTATGCTTATTTGTCTTTTCTGCCTACCTAATCCATCTTCTAGCTATCTTTGCATCTTGTTCCCCCATATACGGTTCACAACCCATTTCCCTCATACTCTTGACTAGTCGCACCAGTGGCACCATATTATCCATGGTCATGCTAGTCATAGGGGCTGCCTGTGAAATCTTCATGGTGGGAGTTGTTTATGTCGCCGAACCAGCCATGCCCTCCATCACTGCTTTAACTATTTGTACAAGGAGTCACACGTCTACATATTATGGGGGCACACCAGTTGGAATAGTAGATGGTTGTGCTTCTGATCTTTCTCGCTGCTCTGTTGCGACTGGGGGTACTCCCTCTGTCTGGTTAGGCCTTTGGCCTTCCCCCGCCACCGCATCTTCCCCCTACAAGGTTTCAGGTGGTATTATCAGAGCATGAGATGCCGTATCATCCAAGGAATCTTCGTCTTGCCAACCTTGGGCACTTTGGTTCATGCCCCTTCTTTCTAAGGAGGGCGACTCAGTTCGTGTCCCTTGTCGGGTGCGTACCATCCTGAAATTCACCGCAACAACACAATTATTAGTGATCCTCAGGATCCAGACCAAGTGCTCTGATACCAACTGTAACAACCCGGCTTTTCAAGCCGAAAACAACAGTAATTTTTTTATATATATACTTGACACACATGGTTCCGAATGCCATTAGCCGAAGCTAATCAATCTTTCATCCCGGCCATCCATTCGGATGCCATTAGCGGAAGCTAATCATCCATTTGTCTTGGTCATCCATTTGGATGCCATTAGCCAAAGCTAATCAATCGTTCGTCCCGGTCATCCACTTGGATGCCATTAGTCGAAGCTAATCATCCATTTATCCCGGCCATCCATTTGGATGCCATTAGCCGAAGCTAATCAATCGTTCATCCCGATCATCCACTCGGATGCCATTAGCCGAAGCTAATCAATCTTTCATCCCGGCCATCCAGGTCATCCATTTGGATGCCATTAGCCGAAGCTAATCAATCGTTTGTCCCGGTCATCCACTCGGATCCCATTAGCCGAAGCTAATCAATCTTTCATCCTATCCATCCATTCAAATGCCATTAGCCGAAGCTAATCATTCATTTGTCCCGGTCATCCATTTGGATGCCATTAGCCAAAGCTAATCAACCATTTGTCAACGTTTAAGCATTCGACAATCTAATATTTGTTCTAACATAATATGGTAACATTCATGATAAAGTGTTTTATTATTCAACGTATGAAAAAGGAAGGTGCAAGTCACCTACCTGCTCCACCTGCGGGTTGTTCTAGTCTTGACGATGCTCCAAGCCCGACCGCACCACCTAAACATCAATGGTCACAAATCAGTACATGGGTATCTTTGAATCACATTCATCACCACACTTATTTCAAGAGTTCATATGTTCACATTCAAGTTTCCCACATTTTACATCATCATACCATGAAATTGTTACTAGCATATAAGTCATTTCAGCCCAAGAGGCATATTGTAGAAATTGGCAGCGAAAACTGGTTCGCTGCAGACTGCCAATTCAGCAGCGAAGCTGGTTTTCTGCAGGCGGCCAATTCATCAGCGAAAACTGGTTCGCTGAAGGCTACCAATTCGTCAATGAAAACTAGTTTGTTGCAGGTTACTGATTTGGCAGCGAAAACTGGTTCATTGCAGCTTGCTGATTCGACAGCAATGACTGGTTCGCTGCTGACAGCTTAATTTCAGCAGCGAATGTTAATTTGCTGCAGCCGACACAGTTTCAGCAGCGAATCACAATTTCGCTGTTGAACTCCCAATTCAACAGCGAATATCAATTCGCTGCAGCCGACTCAGTTTCGACAGTGAATGTTAATTTGCTACAGAAACTCAGTTTTGTCAGCGAACCACGAATTCACTGCAGAACACATCATTCGGCAATGAATGCTAATTTGCTGCGGATGACACAACATCGGCAGCGAATCACAATTTCACTGCAGACAACTCAGTTTCGGTAGCGAATGGTCATTCGCTGCAACCGACACAGTTTTGGCAGCGAATGTTAATTTGCTGTGGAAACTCAGTTTCGTCAGCGAACCACAAATTCGCTGCAGAACACGTCATTCGGCAGCGAATGCTAATTTGCTGTGGACGACACAGCTTCGGCAGCAAATCACAATTTCACTGCAAACCACACGATTCAGCAACAAATGTTAATTCGCTGCAAACGACACAGCATCGGCAGCAAATCACAATTTCACTGCAGATAACTCAGTTTTGGTAGCGAATGGTCATTCGCTGCAGCTGACATAGTTTCGGCAGCGAATGTTAATTTGCTGCGGAAACTCAATTTCGTCATCGAACCACAAATTCGCTGTAGAACACGTCATTCGACAGCGAATGCTAATTCGCTGTGGACGACACAGCTTCGGCAGCGAATCATAATTTCGCTGCATAACACACGATTCGGCAGCGAATGTTAATTCGCTTCAAAAACTTAGTTTCCTCAGCGAATCACAAATTCGCTGCAGAACACGTCATTCGGCAGCGAATGCTAATTCGCAGCGGACGACACAGCTTTGGCAGCGAATCACAATTTCGCTGCAGAACACATGATTCGACAGCGAATGTTAATTCGCTACATCCGATACAGTTTCAGTAGCGAATGTTAATTTGCTGCAGAAACTCAGTTTCGTCAGCGAACCACAAATTCGCTGCAGAACACGTCATTTGGCAGCGAATGCTAATTCACTGTGGACGTCACAACTTCGGCAGCAAATCACAATTTCGCTGCAGAACACACGATTCGGCAGCGAATGTTAATTCCCTGCAGAAACTTAGTTTCCTCAGTGAATCACAAATTCGTTGTAGAACACGTCATTCGGCAGCGAATGCTAATTCACAACGGACGACACAACTTTGACAGTGAATCACAATTTTACTGCAGAACACATGATTCGACAGCGAATGTTAATTCGCTACATCCGATACAGTTTCAGCAGCGAATGTTAATTTGCTGCAGAAACTCAATTTCATTAGCAAACCACAAATTCGCTACAGAACACGTCATTCGACAGCGAATGCTAATTCACTGTGGATGACACAGCTTCAGCAATGAATCACAATTTTGCTGCAGAACACACGATTCGGCAGCGAATGTTAATTCGCTGCAGACGACACAACATCGGCAGCGAATCACAATTTCGCTGCAAACAACTCAGTTTCAGCAGCGAATGGTCATTCGCTGCAGCCGATGTAGTTTCGGCAGCGAATGTTAATTTGCTGCGGAAACTCAATTTCATCAACGAACCATAAATTCGCTGCAGAACACATCATTCGGCAGCGAATGCTAATTCACTGTGGACGACACAGCTTCGGCAGCGAATCACAATTTCGCTGTAGAACACACGATTCGGTAGCGAATGTTAATTCGCTGCAGAAACTTAGTTTCCTCAGCGAATCACAAAGTCACTGCAGAACACGTAATTCGACAGCGAATGCTAATTCTCTGCGGACAACACAGCTTCGGCAGCGAATAACAATTTCGCTGCAGAACACATGATTCGGTAGCGAATGTTAATTCGCTACATCCGACATAGTTTCAGCAGCGAATGTTAATTCATTGTAGAAACTCAGTTTCGACAGTGAATCACAAATTCACTGCAGAATATGTCATTCGGCAGTGAATGCTAATTTGCTGCGGACGACACAACTTTGGCAGCGAATCACAAATTCGCTGCAGAACACATGATTTGGCAGCGAATGTTAATTCACTACAGCCAATAGTTTCGACAGCAAATGTTAATTCGCTGCAGAAACTCAGTTACATCAGCGAATCACAAATTCGCTGCAGAACACATCATTCAGCAGCGAATGCTAATTCGCTGCGGGCGACACAGCTTCGGTAGTGAATCACAAATTCGCTGCAGAACACACGATTCGGCAGCAAACTAACATTCGTTGCGACACAGTTTTGGCAGCGAATCACAAGTTCGCTGCTAAACTCACATTTGGAAACTTGAATGTGAACATATGAACTCTTGAAATAAGTGTGGAGATGAATGTGATTCAAAGATACCCATATACTGATTTGTGACCATCTTTAAGACCAGAACAACCCTCAGGTGGAGCAGGTAGGTGACTTGCACCTTTCTTTTTCGTACGTTGAATTATAAAACACTTTATCATGAATGTTACCATATTGTGTTAGAACAGATATTAGATTGTTAAACGCTTAAACGTTGACAAATGGTTGATTAGCTCTGGCTAATAGCATCCAAATGGATGACCGGGACAAATGAATGATTAGCTTTGGCTAATGGCATCCGAATGGATGGCCAGGATGAAAGATTGATTAGCTTCGGCTAATGGCATCTGAGTGGATGGCCGGGATGAACAATTGATTAGCTTTGGTTAATGGCATCCAAATGGATGACCGGGACAAATGGATGATTAGCTTCGGCTAATGGCATCTGAATGGATGGCCAGGATGAAAGATTGATTAGCTTCGGCTAATGGCATTCGAGTGGATGTTCGGGACGAACGATTGATTAGCTTTGGCTAATGGCATCCAAATGGATGACCGGGATAAATGGATGATTAGCTTCGGCTAATGGCATCCGAATGGATGGCCGGGATGAAAGATTGATTAGCTTCGGCTAATGGCATCCGAGTGGATGACTGGGACGAACGATTGATTAGCTTTGACTAATGGCATCCAAAATGGATGACCGAGGTGAGTGAACGGTTAACCTCAGCAAATGATGCCTTAAGAGGATAGCCAGGTTTAAAATTATGGTTGATTGCAAGAATTGGTGCATATATATGTACTACACGTTGTTTATACCAAGTACATGAAGAAACTATAAATGTTAATGCTTCATTTAACTACTAGGTCGTTTAATATCATTATCATTATTATTATTATTGTTATTATTATTATTATTATTATTATTATTATTATTATTATTAATAAGTAATTGCACTCTCTTAAATGTTTTGTGCTACAGCAGGGACATCACACCAATGAAATGTCTAGAAAACCTAATACACGGGAACCTACTTTTGCAAGGAATCATGTAGATGCATTCTAAATCACAATATATTTTGTATGAACCAATGTACTGAATGTATAACTTTTATTATATCCTTTTGTTTAAATTCGTAATGGCTATTAGTATGACAGGAATGCAAACTCATGTCTATGTATGTATATTTTTAATATGAACTTCTAATCATGCAACCATAATATTATATGTTTATGTAAAATTCACTTTTAAATGAAATGTTGATTGTATGGATTGTATTTTGATGATGTGAGGAATCGGGTTCGTCAATTTCCGGAACCATGTGTGTCAAGTATATAAAAAACAAAAAATTACTGTTGTTTTGGGCTTGAAAAGCCGGGTTGTTACATATGTCCTTCCCCTCTATACATAAAGCATCGTCCTAGTGAAATTGAGCAGTCCTCAGGGTGCCATTGTCCACATTGTACACAAAGAGGATAGTAAATACCCTTGCAGTTGTCGATCCCTACTGTAGAGTTTGTCTTTGAATGCAACTGCCCCCCATCATTCTCCCACTTGATTTTTGGTGGAGCGGCACTATTAAGGCCCCTTTTTTCCTATAATGTTCAAACACTATGCTCTTTCCTTTCTTTGGAAATGGTGGTTTGCTACTGGGATAAACCCTATCTCATTTTTTTGCTTGTACCCAGATGCCCTTATTAACTTTCTCCAATACAGGCCTTCAGAGCCTATGCAGCCTCAATTAACTCCATCATAGATTTAAATCGTAAGGCGATCCTTGTCTCAAATCTTGTCACAAGCCATCTCTCAACTTCTTAATCATATATTCTTATGTCGGCACATAATATGGAGTGAATAATGAAAGATCATGGAACCTCCTTTCGTATTCTAATATCAACATATCCCCCTACCTTAAAGCCAAGAACTCTTGTTCCTTCACCTTGCGATGGTATCTGGAACAAAACTGATTCTCAAACTCTGTCTTGAAGTCACTCTAAGTCAGTGTCTCGGTTGCATGCCTCCATTGAACTGTTTCCTCCAAGACATGCCCTATCAAACAATAACTGGGTGGCACAGTTTACCCTCAAACCCTTGAGTATATTTATCTAGATAATGGTCTTCTCAACCTTTTTGATCCACCTCTCAGCTATCTCTGCATCTTGCTCCCCCATATATGGTTGCAACCCATTTCCCTCATACTCTTGAACAGTTGTACGAGTAGTACCACATTGTTCGTGGTCGCGACATTCACAGAGGCTACTTGTAGAATCTACATGGAGGGAGTTGCTTATGTCATCAAGTTGGCCATGCCCTCCATCACTTTTTTAACTATCTAAACAAGAAGTCCCGAGTCTGCATACTACGGGGGCACCCCTATTGGGATAGTTGATGATTGTGCATTTGACCTTTCTTGTTGCCCCGCAGTAGTTAAGGGTACTTCCTCTATTTAGTTAGGCATCCGACCTTCCCCCACTACCGCAGTTCTTTCCTGCAAGATTTCAGGTAATCTTACTGGAGCATGCGATGTTGTATCATCCAATGGATCTTCATCTTGCCAACCTTGGGCACCTCGACCACTGCCCCTTCCTTTCTAAGAAGGACGGCTTAGTTCATGTCTCTCGAGGGATTCTAAATTGACTTACAATATTTTCTTTCAAAAACTTTATCATTGTTTTGTGATCATTGTTTTGACTTAGAATTGCCTCTATCCATTTTGAAACATAATCTACTACGACTTATATGTACAAGAAACCAAATGATGCTTTAGGTGGAATAATCTACTACAGTGCATATTGTCCTTAATAGGAAGGTTACTGAGAAATGTGACACTACTTGCAGGGAGCTTCCTCCTCAGCAGATAACACACCATGCTTTAGATGGTAATGTTATCACACTCTCTAATGATTCTTCTAGGTCTGACACTACTAGAAATGGCAAACTTGTTCCTGTTGCTAAGCGCAATTACATGACGCAAAGCAAAGGCCTGCCTCCTGATATTGGTCATGGTATCCCACCGGGTAAGAGTCGAAGGAAATCTCACTTGAAGACAGTTAGTCATCCACCTACGGCTGGTACTAACTATTGTTAATTTGTGTTATATTTCTATATTGTGGTTCTAAGTTGATGAGATTTGATGTCTGGCTTGAATTGGATATTGGTATGTTGTTCTAGTTTTGGTGCTCTGCAGTCTCTGATGGTGTGTTGGTTGAGTTTCTTCTTTAGCCAAGGGTGTTGCACGATGATGTGTCATTCTACTACTTGTTGGAGCTACTCGAGTTGTTTCTTGGTGTTTGGTCGTGTTGGCATTTTGGGATTTCTAGGCGCAGATTATGTTTTGTTATGGTTTAGGTTTGTTGGAATTTATGTTTCCAGGGAGTTTGTCCCCTATTTTTGTATCTGCCTTTTCTATCTGCAAGTTGTTCTAGTATAGATTAGACTACATTGTTTATTTTGGGATTTAGGTTGCCAGGGAGTTTGTTCCTTGTTTTTGTATATGCCTGTACAGTTGACCTACTGTTTCCAGCGCTGTTTCATTTTCATCTATGAATATACTTATATTTTGATAAAAAAAAAAAACAAATGATAGAGGAAATGAACCCATGAAATCTATACCCCAACAATCAAAGATCTCAATGACAAGAATAGGATTTAAAGGCATCATATGATATTTTGAAATAGACCCCAACTTTTAACAATTTTCATAAGTCTTGCAGAATACATGTGAGTCCTTAAACATGGTGGGCTAGTAAAATCCACTTTGTAAGATTTTTACAATTGTTTTTCTTAATGAGAAATGACCCCCCATATACCTTAGAATGATAAAATTTAATGACACTACTTACCTCATTGTCAGGAATGCATCTTCAAAATATTTGATCAGAACAATATTTGAATAAATAAGGGTCATCCTAATAAAAGTTATTTACTTTGTTCAAGAATTTTCTTATGTCTTAGGTACTCCAATGAGTTGGCAAATGTCCTGAAACAAGAAAATTAATAATATTAGCAAACCAAGGCATTGTAAAGACAGAAAATAAAGATTCATCAAGAAAGTAGTCATCGATTGGTGTGATGTCAGATCTCGAATTTGTTGTCAATCTTGACAAATGATCTGTGACAACATTTTTGGTGCCTTTCTTGTCTTTGATTGTTATATCAAATTCTTGAAGTAACAAAATACATAGTACCAATCTAGCCTTAGAATTCTTTTTTGAAAGAAGATATTTCAAAGCTGCATGTTCACTAAAAACGACAACAGGTGAGCTAACAAGATAAGATCTGAATTTGTCACATGCAAATACTATTGCAAGTAATTCTTTTTCAATGGTAGTGTAATTTATTTGAGCATTATTTAAAGTTTTACTTGCATAGTAAATCACATAAGGTTTCTTATCTTTTCTTTGTCCTAAAACAGTACCTATGACATAATTACTAGCATCACATATTATTTCAAAAGGTAATGACCAATCAGGAGGTTCAATGACTAGGACAGAAGTAAACAAGCTTTTAAGTTTAACAATGGCTTTTTCACATTGTTCAGTCCATTCAAAAACATTTTCCTTCGTTAGAAGGTTACACAATGGTTTAGATATTACACTAAAATCTTTGATGAACCTTCTATAAAAACCAACATGTCCTAAGAATCATCTAACATCTTTAATAGATTTTGGTGTTGGCAAGTTAGCAATTAACTTGATTTTAGATTTGTTAACCTCCATTCATTTCGATGAAACAATGTGACAAGTACAATGTTGTTTGTTACCATAAAATGACATTTTTTCCAATTCGGTTCTAAACTCTTCTCTTCACACCTGCTCAAAACCTTTTCGAAATTAGTCAAACAATCATCAAATGAATCACCAAAGACAGAAAAATTATCCATAAAAATTTCAAAAAAACATTCAACCATATCACTGAATATGCTAAGCATGCATCTTTGAAACATGGCTGGTGCATTACATAATCCAAAAGGCATCATTCGATATGCAAAAGTACCAAATATACATATGAAAGTAGTCTTCTCTTGATCTTCCAATGCAATTTCAATTTGATTGTAACCTGAATAGTCATCTAGGAAACAATAAAATTCATAACCTACAACTCTTTCTAGGATTTGATCCATGAAAGGTAAAGGAAAATGATCTTTTCTAGCCATTAAATTAAGTTTACTATAGTCAATGCACATGCGCCAACCAGTAATAGTCCTAGTTAGAATTAACTCATTTTTCTCATTTGTTATCACAGTGACTCCAGACTTTTTAGGTACAGCTTGGGTAGAACTTACCCATTTGCTGTCAGAAATAGGATAAATAATTCCATTATCTAGAAGCTTAAAGACTTTATTTTTCACTACTTCTTTCATATTAGGATTAAGCCTTCGTTGCATTTCTCTAGAGGGTTTAGCATTTTCCTCCAAATAAATCCTCTGTGTGTAAATCAAAGGACTAATTCCTTTTCTGTTAGCTATGGTCTATCCTAATGTATTTTTGTGCATTTTCAGAGTTTGTAATAACTTACCTTATTGATGTGTATTAAGTTTAGAAGAGATTATTACTAGAAAAGTTTCATTTTCTCCTAAAAATGAGTATTTGAAATTGAATGGTAATGGCTTTAAATCAGGTTTTGGTGGTTGAACACTTGAAGGTATGGACTCAATTGATTGTGGTGGCAATTCCTCAATTTTTGGTCTCCAACTATTTGCCTTTGATTCTTCCTAAAAATAAACCATTTGTAAATCATCAGATTCATCAATCTCAGTTTCACTAGAAGTGGTTTAAAATTGATCATGAACTAATTTTTCAGTAAAGTCCACCTCCTGCAAATCATTATCATCTCCACGTTGCTTCTAGATGTTGAAAATATTCATCTCTAATGTCATGTTTCCAAAAGATAGCTTCATCAATTGATTCCTACAATAAATCAACGCATTAAAAGTTGTAAGAAACGGACGTCCTAAAATAACAGGAAATGAATTACATGCTTCAACAGGTTGCGTGTCCAAGACAATAAAATTCACAAGATAAATGAATTTATCAACTTGTACTAACACATCTTCAACTATTCCTCTAGGCACTTTTACATATCTATCAGCAAGTAAAAGAGTTACAAAAGTTGGTTTTAACTCACCTAGATTGAGACTCTAAGAGACTGAATATGGAAGTAAACTCACACTAGCTCCAAGATCAAGTAAAGCTCTTTCAATTTTATGTTCTCTAATAAAGCAAGAAATTGTAGGACAACCAGGGTCTTTATATTTCAAAGCATTATTGTTTTAAAGAATGACACGTACTTGTTCGGCTAAAAAGGCTTTCTTTTTCACATTTATTTTTCTCTTCATAGTGCACAGATCTTTTAAAAATTTAGCATAAGAAAGTACATGTTTAATAGCATCCAACAAAGTTGTATTAATCCTTACCTGTTTAAAGTTTCAAAGATTTTAGAGTTGTAATTGGTTTTTCTTTGTTTGGTCATGGCATGAGGAAATGAAAGTGTTGATGGGGAATCAGTCTTTTCTTTGCAATGTTCAGATTCAACCTCTTCCTTACCTTTAGAGATTAACTTATTATCTTCCTCACAAAGTTCAAGAGTAGGATTTTCAATAACCTTACCACTGCGAAAATTGATGACTGATTTGACCTGATCCATGTGATGGCTTTCGAAACTACTTGCATTGTATTGCTCCTTTGGATTTTGTTGTGGTTGAGATAGAAACTTACCTTTCTCTTGAAAACTAAGAGCAGATGTGAATTTTGTAAGAGCATCTTTTAGATCTGCCATGGTTTGAGCATTTTGAGTATTGATTGTCTCCTGCTTTTCAATGAATGCATGCAATGTTTTCTCAAGATTTCTTCTAGGTGGTGGAGCATAAGGAGGTGTATATCCATGAGAATTTTGGAAATTATGGTGTGCTTAAATGGTGGCTGTGAAGTTTGTGCATTATTGTTATTACTCTTCCAACTAAAATTTGGGTAATTTCTCCAACCAAGGTTGTATGTTTGCGAGTATGGATTATGATTGGGCCTTTAAAAACTGTTTAAAGCATGGGCTTATTCATGGAGGCATTCCTTGAAAGAAGGCAAAGTTGGACAATCATTGGTTACATGTTCATTCATTTCACAAATTTGACACACAATGTCTTGAACAGATTTTAATTGACCACTCTTTTTAAATTCAAGTACCTCGACTTCTCTAGTTAAAGTTGGCTTGGAGGTTATGATCTTCTTTAAGGTTGTATATACCTCCACTAGATGTATGAGGTTGAGTTTTACCTAGTGTCTCATAAGTGCCTACGGTGTCCCAATTTTGAGCATTTTCAACTAACAAGTCTAGGTACTCCATTGCTTCATCAGGGTCTTTATTTTCAAAAATTTCATTGCACATCAATTCCATCATTTGTCTGTCTTTAGGTGTTAACCCTTCATAAAAATGTGAAATCAATCTTCATGTTTCAAAACCATTATGAGGGCAAGTATTAAGCAAGTCTCTATACCTATTCCAACACTGATAAAATGTTTCTCATGGCTTTTAAGTGAATGTGGTGATTTGTCTTTTGAAAGAGTTTGTTCTATGAGAAGGGAAAAACTTCTTTAAAAATTATTGTTGCATTTCATCCCAAGAACAAATGGATCATGACCTAAGATTTTGTAGCCATGTTTTAACTTTATCTTTTAATGAAAAAGGGAAAAGCTTTAATTTGATGGTATTCATGCTATAATTTAATTCATTATAAGTGTTACATACTTCTTTAAATTCTCTCAAATGCAAGTGTCGCACGTGTGTGGCGTCGCGATGAAAATGGTTCCACTTTAAAATCTAAAATGTAATATCTATTTGGCAAATATGGGGAGACAAGAAATTCTTGTCTTTTATCGGTGGAAAATAGAATAGGAGTCGTCACCTAGTATTTTGGTCACTACGAACCCTAACTAGTCTCAGAGATCGGGTACGAGGACTGATTGCGTAAAGGGAAGATATTAGAACCCCAAATACACCTTACCTAAGGTAAGCTGCATTATTTGATTGTCTGATAAAAAGCTAAGGTGTTATCCTATTTTAATTGTTGGTCTGTTTATGGTTCAAGAAAAGTCCTCCTCAATAAGGAGGTCCTTATCTTATCGGGTAAAATCGTAATCGTTCTAACGTCTATATAAAAAAACTATATTTTTAATATCAAAAATACGTTTTACGTATAAATTCATAATCTCAAATACTAAAAGAAAACAAAAATATTTTTTAGAATTTTTGAAATATTGGCCTAGTTCTCGTGGTTCTAACAAACTTGTTGTTAAAGCCAAAGTGCATGCTAATACATATATTTTTGAAATTTCTTTTGTTGTATGAAAATATGATGTGATGATTTTTTTTTTCTTTATTTTGAAGAGACTAGGTCGTATGCATTAAAACAAAAACATTTTTTTTGTTTATATTTTTTTAATGTCTTGACGAAAATCGGGTATTTTAATACTGGATTTGTATCTTTACGGTATAAAAATACAAACCAGTATTAAGAAATTTTGATAAAAATATGCAAGAAAATCGAAAAAAAAAATTAAAGATTTTTCAGAATTTTGAAAACAAAACATTTCTTTTTATTTTATATTTTTTTGATGTCTTAACGAAAACCAGGTATTTTAATACTGGATTTGTATCCTTACGGTATAAAAATACAAACCAATATTAAACAATTTTGATAAAAATATACAGGAAAATCAACAAAATTTTAAGGATTTTTCAGAATTTTTTTTTTGGATATATATAAATAATATAAAAACATTATAATATATAATATATCATATTAAGTGGGCTGGGCTGGGCCGGCCTAACTAACTATTTTTAATATTAATACTTTCAATTACAATAAAAATAATAATATTTATAACAAAAATAATACTATTTTTCATATTAATACTTTTAATTATAATAAAAATAATAATATTTAAAATGCAAATAATTATACTAGAAACCTAAGACTCAAAAACCTTGGGTCTTGATGAAGAACCCAATAAAATTGGATCCTGACGCAAGACCTATTAAGCTTGGGTCCTGCTATTGGACTCAAAACAATCGAGTCCAGACACAAGATGCCAATGAATTAAATTTAGACACAAGACTCAAGAGATTGGACATGACGCAAAACCCATTGTCCTTGGATCTTGATGCAGGACCCATTCAACTTTGATCCTGAGGCTGGATCTAAGATCAGTGAGTCCTAACGCAGGACCTATTACCATTGGATCCTAACAAAGAACCCAAGCGAATTGGATCCTGATGCAGTACCCATTTGAAGGATAAAAACATAAATTATTGTTTTTATTATCATTAAAAAATATTGTTTTTATAAAAATTAAAAATTAATAATAATAATAATAATAATAATAATAATAATAATAATAATAATAATAATAATAATAATCAGTATAAGTATTTGTGTTATAAATATTATTATTTTTATTATAATTGAAGGTATTAATAGTAAAAAATAATAATAATTGTGTTATAAATATTAATATTTCTATTATAGTTAAAAGTATTATTATTTGTGGTAAACATGTTATTATTTTTATTATCGTTGAAGGTATTAATATTAAAAACAATATTATTTATGGTATAAATATTATTATTTAAATTGTTTGTCAAAATTATTATATTTTTTAATCTTTAAAAAACAATTATGGTTTGTCTTTGATAGTAATAATAGTTTTTTAAAATTTATTAATGATTTATGGTTGTTTTTAATTTTACTTTTCAAATCAAATTTATAATTGTTTTTTAATATTAATAATAATGTTTTCTAATTTATTACTTATTTTATTAATAATATTAATTATAATTAAAATAATAATATTTATAACAAAAATAATACTATTTTCATATTAATAATTTCAATTATAATAAAATAATAATATTTAAAACATAAATAATTATATTTAGAAACCCAAGATCCAATAATCAAAAATCTTGGTTCTTGATGAAGGACTCCATAGAATTGGGTCCTAACACACGACCCATTAAGTTTAGGTCCTAACACTGGACCGAAACAATCGGGTCCTAATGCTGAATCCAAAGGAATTGGATCCTATTGTAAGACTTATTTTAATTGGGATTGGGTCATAACACAGGGCTTATTACCAACAGGGCTTATTACCATTAGGTCCTAACATAGGATCCATTTGAATGATAAAAGTATAAATTATTGTTCTTATTATCATTATTATCATTAAAAAATTTGAAATAAAATATCATTACCACTAAAGAAAAACCATATAGTTGATTTGAAGGATAAAATTATTATTATTATTATTATTATTATTATTATTATTATTGAAGGTATTAATATTAAAAATAATATTATTTATGATATAAATATTAATATTTCTATTATAGTTTAAAGTATTAATATAAAAAATATTATTATTTGTGGTGCAAAGATTATTATTTTTATTATCTTTGAAAGTATTAATATTAAAAATAGTATTTTTTATGGTATAAATATTATTGTTTGCGGTACAAATATTTTTATTTTTATTATAATTGAAATTATTAATATTAAAAATAGTATTATTTATGTTCTAAATTTTATTATATTTATTATAATTCAAAGTATTAATATAAAAAATACTATTATTTAAGATATAAATATTATTATTTTTATTATAATTGAACTAATAATATTTAGAACACAAATTATAATATGTTTTATATTAATACTTTCAACTATAATAAAAATAATAATATTTATAAAGAAAATAATTATATTTAGAAACCTAAGACCCAATACCCTTGGATCCTAACAAAGGACCTAAGAAAATTAAGTCCTAACGCAGGACCCATTAGCTTTGGGTCTTGACACTAGACCTAAGAGCACTAGGTCTTGTTACAGGTATAAAAAGTATTGGGTTCGGGCACAAGACCCATGAGCCTTGAGTCCTGACGGGGACCCAAGAGAATTGGGTTCTAATGCTGGACCCATAAGCCTTGAGTCGAGCCAGAGTCTGCAGTCATGTGCGCGAGTCTGGTTCAGTGCTTAGGGCTTGCTAGCCCCAGTGTCAAGTGTCCGCATCACAGGGTTTATAGCCCCACCAAAATTGGAACTTACTATTTTCTCTTAAACCATCCATTCAATATCAAATGCATCTCAGTGAAAAGATAACCCCACCCCTCCCCTGCTGTCCTTGCAACTCTCTATGGCAAAGGTAGCTCTGCCATTACACTACTTCAATCTACAGTATTTTGTATCTAGGTAAATAGTAACAAGGACATTGAGCCCTCCTTTTAATATATTGTATAATTTAATATTGTGACACATTATATTTTTTAGAAGTTGCTTAAAAATATATTAAAATATTTTTTTTATTTTTAATATCAATATATCAAAAAAAATAAAAAATATAAGTTAATATTATTTTTTGAAACAAAAATATTTTAAAAAGACACCTAATTAAATAATTAAAGATAATTCTGGTGCACTCATTTTCCTCTCCCCGTTTCTTTCTTTTATTTTTTATAAAAGGAAAACAAGAAAAAATTCGTGAGATTTTCTTGAGCAAACTAGGGCTGAGCGTTTTTGGTTCGGTCCAGTTTTAAACCAAAATAAACAACTAAACCAATTTTTTTTCAGTTTTTGAACCGAACCGAACCGAAAACCTGTTCAAACTGATTAATTTTGGTTCAGTTCGGTTTGATTTTTTTCCCTTCCAAACCAGTCGGTTCGGTTCACTTTTAGCAACCCAATCCTTATCAAGAATTTGTACAGGCCAAAACAGAGGTTTGAATCCTTATCAAGATCTGTACAAGCAAAAACAAGGGTTTGCTTTTAACAACCCAATCCTTATCAAGCCAAAACAAGGGTTTGCTTTTAGCAACCTAATCCTTATCAATAATCTGTACATCAGCCATGGCACAACCTTTTGCATGTAAAGGATTGTCTCGTTTTTTTTGCTATCGCATGAAAGCTTCAATAGCAACTGAAGAATCTGTACATCAGCCATGGCACAACCATTGCTCGTTTGAGTTGAAAATTTAGTGTGTTCGAGTTCGATGAAGAAAAAAAAAATCAAGGAAAAGTCTGTTTGTGAGGTTTATCAAGTAGGTGTTTGTGTATGTTTCATGGGGGGGTTGCTGGTTAAGCTCTAGAGAAGGAGAGATGCAGAGAGCAAAAACAAAGGAAGGGCTTGCTGAAGATCTAGAAAAGGAGAGAATTGAGAGATGCAGAGACCAAAGGTAAAGGAAGGGCTTGCTGAAGATCCAGAGAAGGAGAGAATAGAAGGGAGAGATGCAGAGAGCGACTGTTGGTTTTGTGTTTAGGAATGCTACTTTAGGTTTAGGGTTAAAACATTTCCTATTTATACTTTTTTTTTTTAGTGTTGGTCTGGTTGAACGGTTCGGTTCGATTCGGTTCAATCGGTTTCAGACTTTAGAAACTGAAATCGAAACCAAACCGAACTGAAATTTATTTATAATTTTTTATTTGAATTTTTTAATTATTTTTTTCCTGATTTTTTTGATTTAATCGGTTTATCGGTTTTTTTCACACTCCTGAAATGCAGTAAATAAATAAAGAAAAAGAAGAGAGAGAAGGAGCAGACATCTCACGCCGATAACATACATACTGCGATTAGATAGTAGTACGAAAATATTTAACTACTGTCTTGTTCTGTGTACATACATACCATATAGTATATATCCATAGCCGGATCCTTTTAGTCTTCTTTATGGTAGCGAGTAGCGAGTGAGAGAAGAGAAGGCGATGGATTATAGCAATGACAAGTAACTATCTAATTTCTATTTTACTGGGTTTATTTGGAAATGCAGTTTCTGCTTTCTGTTTTTTGTTGGGACTAAAATGATGATGAGGGATGTGGGCTCTGAATATTGGTGGGTCATTCTATCTTCTGTTTTAGCTTTTGCTTTTTTACTGTATTTTACTTACTTATTGTCTTGTTATGCTAAATTTATAATGACATGCAAATTTACCTAAGCAAAGATTGTGGTATAATGTTATCATCTGGGCTAAGAGATCCAAACGATGGTTATGGTTTTTTTTTTTAATGCATGGTTAGGACTACACAACAATTTGATCCAATTGCTGCAAATTTATGATGTTATTTCCTGCTGTTTGATGTTTGTTTTTATCGTGCTGCTGTATGTTCCATTTCGGGTTTGATTTTTGCTTGTGTGGTTTG
Source organism: Populus tomentosa (assembly GCA_018804465.1). Taxonomy (NCBI): domain Eukaryota; kingdom Viridiplantae; phylum Streptophyta; class Magnoliopsida; order Malpighiales; family Salicaceae; genus Populus; species Populus tomentosa. Next base: position 15,158,717 of record CM031995.1, read on the forward strand.
TGATTATGCATTACTTTCACTGCTTAATTCGTTCATCTTAAACTGTGATATAGTTCACCAAATTTTCCTTGTGATTTTCTTATGCTTCTTGTTATGATGTTAGAAATGTGTGTTTGTAATTCTAAATTTGTTTTCTTCTTTGCATTGTGAAGTGGCAATGGGGAACAATGGGGCTGGCAACGTGACGAGCGCTGTCTTCAAAAACATTTCAATGGTGGTAAGTTGCTGCTGCAGTGCATTCTAATTTTCTCCCCTGAGAAGATATGTATTTCAGCACCTCGTGTTTTGATTAAACACCAAAAATAAATGAAGTTGCTGATGTATAGTTGCTCTTATTATTATTATTATTATTATTATTATTTTTTAATAGACATATCTCAATGTTTATGGGATGAAGTGACTCCGAACGGAGAAGATCTTTCCAACATGCTTGATGAGACAACTCCAGTTAAGGCTTGTGGTGATTTGGCTTACCATGTTGATCATGATGGTGGTGTTTTAGTTCCAACTTCCTTTTTTCCTTTTCCTTTTTGGTAATTGATAGTTGCTGGTTATTCTATCTCATTTGTAAGAGTGGATTTTAGCTAACATGAACAAGGAACATGAAGAACGGAGGGGGACTTGCTTACAATGAAAAAGGCGTCGGCTACAGTTTGACACTCAATTAGAAGATTCCCCCTTTTGTGATGAAGAAGTAACTCCTGTATTCTTAAAATCAAATGTCAGTGCTGCTTATCTACCTACTCATGCCTAAAGCACGTTGTTATTTTTGGTTTGGTTCTGCTATGTTGGGAGGTCTAAAGGCCCTTGGTACGGCATGAGATGTGGTCCTCTATCTCATCGGCCCTATGCTTCCAACCCATTGAGATTTGAATTCAGGACTTCCAAGTTGGGATTCAAGCTTAAATAAACTGGAATTTTCCTTAGGAACACTGTGACCTGACAGATGATGGAAGAATGTGAAATTTGAATTTTATACTATACTAGTTTTTTGTTGTTGGTTATGAAATTCATACAATGTGTATCCATGCAAACCATTTGTGGGAGGTATGGTGATTAATCTTAGTTATCTGATGAAATGGGCATGGAGCTTTGAGAATATTGCCTACAATGCAGTTTTCAGATCTGTCTTAAATATCAGATTGAGCTAATTGAACATCTTTTCTTTCTTTGACCTCTTATTTTCCTATATTATTCATGTGGAGTATCAATGTGCACTCCATTTACTTCAGAGAACGGATTAGTCCCTTATATTCCCTTGTATTCGTATTGAATATTTCCATAATTTATGTTTTTGGTTCCATCTTAAGGAGACAAAAGAGTCACTTGAAGAAGTTTTCCCACAAGCATCACAGTGGGATTCTGCTTATCAAGGTTTATGTCTTGCAAAGTTCTGTTGCTAAAACAGATATGAACTTGAATATCCATGCTAGGCTTTCTAATCGCAGCGCATCATATTTTTGTAGATATTTCTGCCTCCAGTTATAATGGCCTGGATCAGTCATCTGAGCGGTGGATCTGAGACTGTTTTAATGACTCGGAGATTCATTTTAGTCCCAATGATATGTAAGCTTTGTTTGAACTTTAGACTTCTACACCTTATTACCCTACAACTACAATCTAATTGTTTTGTTATGTGAGAACCAGGAATCTCCCTGGAGCATCTGATATTCAAATTGATGTTTCAGGTATATGAAATTAACTTTCTAGTTCGGAAAGTGTCCGAGTCCTTTTTTATTAAGCATTTAGGTGTCATGTACAGTGTATAAATGTTAGTTTGCTGCTGTAGATTTCTGCAATGACCCTCCTGAGTTTGAAGCTAATGTGGTTCAGAAGTGTGTTACTCGGACACCTTGAAATGTTATTTTTAAAGGTCTCTCTATTCTCAAATATTCTTCTTTTTTTTTTGCTTGTATATACTAAAGCTTAATATGTGCTATCACCCTTGTTTATTAGATATCCTTTGATGACATGGAAGTATCTCTCCTTGAGGTCATTGAGTTTGATATTTTCTTGACTTTGTTCTGGTTTCTGTTTCCTTTTGGCCAACAAAGGAGGAAAAGCAAGATAAAGCATAGAAGTACCGTGCCACTATAACATTCATGGCTTTATTCTTAATGTTATTTATGCTTTGGAGATAACTGGATTTCTTTCCTTCTTTTTTTTTTGGAGATTTTTACTACTCAAAAATTGAAAAATAGAAAGTAATTATGCCTGACTTTCTGTTTTTATACCCTCAGGTATGAAGCCCTTCATCCAGACACCCACTAAGTTAGCTATTTCTGTTGCCTATCAATTTGCTTTTATCAAACCTTGTGGGGTTCACGGAGATGTCACTTTGAATGAAATAAACCAGCGGATCCGCACTCCACCATCGAAAGCAAAGCTAAGGGATGAAGAACCCGTTGTTTACCCCATGTCCGCTTTTTCTGGGAAGCCTGTTGTTGGCAAAACTAAAATTCGCACAGAAGGAGGGAAAGGAAGCATCACAATTATGAGAACTAAAGGCTAATATGACAAGTGTCTTTCCAAGTTGCAGCCTGAGTCCCCTTTGTTCTACGGTCGAGTTTTTTCCTATGTTGTTCTCATCCCTTCAAGTACAGAAGTCCGTAGTGCTTTATTTTTTTGTTCATACTGTTCTTGGAATTCATATATCACCTCATAGTGTTTATGCTTCCGGATAGCATTTTAGGTTTCTATGGCCGTTGTTCTATACATAGTTGCTTGGTTATTTCGACAAGTAAAAACTCCATGTTCTTTTGGCATCAGAAATACCCTGCAAGTGCTTTCACTGGAATCCTTTAGATGTGCAAAGCTTTTGTACTGGACATGTGCATCAAGAACTGGAAGCTGTATTTAACATTGAGTGGAAGCACCACTTGTCTGATTTTGGTTGAAGCTGGATGCATTTTTCAAAGTTTTGGTCGGCCTCAAATATCATGATTCACTAATGTTCTTGACAAATCCATTTCTTTCTTTCGTGTTCTTGATCGATTTTTTGTTTGTTGCAGCGCCTGCACTTAGTTTTCTCTTACATTAATTCTTGAACTTCGGTTTGGTAGAGTATTGTTCCAATATCAGTTTACCACCTTGGAGGAGTAACTTGGGATATCAGTTGACCATAATCATTCTCAGGAAGCAAATCTTGAATATCATTAGTATTATTACGGAAAATTACAAAGCCTTATGTGTTTGGAAACACATCATAGACTAACTATTTAATAAAACATATCAAGCGCTTGTGTTTCACTGCAACACTAGACATACACCAGACATACTGCTATAATAAAATTATATTTTTCTCGAGTAGGAAAAACCAAAAAAAAAACTTGAGGGTGGGGTGTTTTGGTTTTTTCCACCGGCTCATTGGTTATTATAAAATTGCCATGGATATGTTAGTTTTTTAAAATACTTTTTTACCTTGAGATAAAAAATTATCGGTTGTTGGCAAGGGTTTTTTTTGTTTTTCCCTTCTTTATATACAATTAAAATGCATTATTAACCTTTGGAAAAAAAAAAAGATAAGGTTTGCATTTGAGGGTAATTTTGCATCTTTTTTTTTTTTTTTTGTAATTACCAAGATCAAGGGGATGTTTTGGTATTTTCATATTTACATTATATTTTTTATAAGCTACTAGCGCATGCTTAGTATACACCAGCGAGTGGGTGACGTTTACGCTATTTAGGCAATGCGTGTTATGCCACTTGGTGCCCAAGCATAACCTTTTGTTGTGTTTTTGGAAGCGTTATCGTGTCATTTTCCTCGTGATGTGGCGCATGACAACGTCTGATAATTGAATTATCACACGTGGTCATTTCTTCTTTTTCCCTTTCTTTTTTTTTTTTTTGGTTAGAAAAGTGCTTGAGTGTCCTTTTTGTTTTTTAATTTTAGTCCTTGTTCTTCATTTTGATATAATATTTTTTTTTCTTATTTCTTTTATAAAAGTCTTTTTTATTTTCAATTTAGCCATTTAATTACAATTTTTCATTTTTTTTTTCATTTTGGTCCTTATTTTTTTAATTTTTAATTTATTTCCTTGGTCATTTTTGTTAAAGTTTTATTGGCTTTCAATTTCATCCTTCAATCAAAGTTCTTTGTTTTTGTTTTTTAAATTTCAATTCTCATTCTTTTGATTTCTTATTTTGTTCTTATTTTTTTTATATATATATATATAAATTTTGATTGTTTTCAATTTAGTTCAATTACAATTTCTCATATGTTTTTTTTTTCCTCAATCCTTATTCTTTTGATTTTTAATTTATTTTTTTGGTTCTTTTGTTAAAGTTTTATTGACTTTCAATTTTATCATTCAATCAAAGTTTATGTTGTTTTATTTTTTCTAATATAACCCCTATTCTTTTCATTTTGTTTTTTGTCTTATGTTAAAGCTATTTTTCAATTCAATTTAATCCTTTAATTGATAATTTTTGTTTGCTTTCTATGTTTTTTTTTTTATTATTTTCACCTTATTCTTTTAATTAAAATTTTTTCTTATATCTTTTTATGTAATTGATTTTTTTTTCTTGGTTTTATCTTTCGACATTTGATTTGTTAGGCATTCAATTTCATATTTGTTTTTCATTTGTAGCGCTTTCGATATGATGACCCGGGTCACGAATTTAAAAAGTTAATATCATTTGACTTTTTATTGCTCATTTTGTTTTTACGATCTTATTGTTCTGCATTAATAATTTATTTTTTTATATTAGTTTTGTGATTATTTTTGAATTTTTTTATAGATTTATCTTAATTTTATAATATGATCTCGTAACATATGACATTGATTCAAATTAAAATCTACTAAAAAAGAAGGGCATAAATGGATTAATAATGTACAAGCTACTTGCAATTAAAAATCTGAAACTATTCAAATTTTCTTAATAAAAGCCCAACATTAAAAACAAAAAGGCCCATCGGCGTCGTCTTCTTCTTCATGTATTGTAAACCCAGGCCCACTACTACACGCAGAGGGAGGGGGAGGGGGAGGGGGAGGGGAGGGAGAGGTCTCGCATAGTACCCCCTCGATTTGGAAAAGAAAGCACACGCACAAAAATACCAGATAGAACAAAAATAAAAAAATAATAATAAACGAAGGAAAAAAAGAAAACAAAGAACAGGATTAAAGGCAGAGAGAGGCAGAGTAAGTCGCTCTGATGGTTAAATTTCGAAGGTGTTGTTAAATTCTAGGGCAAATTTCATTTCGTTTTGATTTCCAAAGAAAAAACCCCAGGAGAGAGAAAGAGTGCAGTTCGGTGGTTACTAAAAGCCGTGCCCTAGCTTCTCAAATTTGTAATTCAGGTGATTATTGCTTTACTTTTTTCAGTGATTTTTGCTACTACTTTGGAAACCCTAGAGTTGTGGTGCAATGTTGGATTTTTGAGAATTGTGTGAAATTAGGGTTTGTTTGAGGCAATTCCTTTTTTGATTAAATGCTCAAGGATTTACGCGGTAAGTCATATCTGTATGCGTAAAGGTGGTGGGGAATTAATGCACTAACTTGGTTTGCTCGTGTCTTAAACTGGTAAGCTAGTGGTTTTGAGTTTTTGAATAGCTGCTGCCTGCTTGTGTGCGAATTTGAAACGACGTGGGTACTAATGTATTTTGGCACTGCTGCTTGCTTGTGCGTGAATCCGAAACAACGTTGGCACTAATGTATTTCGCCACTGCTGCTTATTTGCGTAGACATGCATGTTGTGGGAACGAGGTACATTTATTTGGTTGTTGTGTGATCATTAATTGCTTTGTTTTGCACACTTATGGATAATGTATTTGCTTCTTTTTAGAAACCTAACCTGTTTGAAACATATTGCTTGACTCACTGTGAATAATACACGTTTGCTTGTGGATGTTTGGTGGGGCTTTGTGATGCTTGCAAAGGAGAATGGCATAGCAACTCTGCTGTATAATTGGCCATGGAAATCATTTGGTTGGGTTGATTACAAAAGATATTTCAGGGTTTATGGCTAGAAAAAGAGTCTCTTTAAATTTCTGGATTCTTGCTAGCAAAGAGAAAACTGTGTAATAGTTGGGAATGCATTCGAGATGTGTCCATGCTTTATTTCTTGTGATTCTTTGTTTTAAGCAGAGTTGAGATTGTTTAAAAAATTTCCAACTTTTTGTTGAAAGCTAGATTATTTTACAAGCTGATTTGCAAATGACATGTGTTATAGATTTGGAACGGCAAACTTTTTAGCTCTCGGTCTGGCTTGCTTGAGTATTCATTTTTTATTTCTGTTCTGGACATTGGGGGAGATATCATATGTTTTTCGAAGTTCATGTTTCCATAGCATGATGCATTGCTGTAAATTTTTCTAAAAGGATGTTCACTTATTTCCTTTTCTATTTTGGAGAAATATTTTTTAAGGTGCTGCACAGATCTAAATTCCTGCATCTTTTATTGCATGCAATACTTATTTACCGGGTCAGTTCAAGAACTCAAGCATTTTAATGTCTACATGCTTCCATGTAGCTTATCATGCTCATGGAATGAAGGGAGAATATATAATATTAAGACATCTTAATTTGACAGGATGATTACCTTTCTGATATAGATGGCCGGATCTAATGCTTTTACATTTTACTTTTGCTGCGTACCATTGCTTCTTGAATTTTTGAATAAGCCATAATAAGATATCTAGACTAGCCCATCTATCTAATACACCTGCAACCTAATTTAGTCAAACCTCTGGACTTGAAAAGATTGATACACTTATACAAGAAGATCTATCCATCATGCATACGATGCTAATTTCATTTTCATTTTACTGGGGGGAAGTGCCTTTTCATTCTAGGCCACCCTTTTCTTCATTCTAATATTAGTCTTATGTCTAATCAAAGAATTTGACAGTTTTTTGAATTGATGGGAGGAGTGCAAGGCCTCTAGCTACTGAAGTGGGAATGCATGGATGTGGTCCAGGGTCTGCTCCCCTAGTAAATGCTGAAGTTGATTCCATGGGTGGGGTTGTTGATGGTGGAGTTGGTATTGGTATAAAAACCTCTCCATGGCAAGCAGCAATTGAGAAGGCTTATGCAGAACTTAGGTAACACTGGCATGCTTTTTTGTGTGTTTTACTATCAGTTTTTGTAATTTCTGCATTTCTTTTGCTACATGAGAAAAATATGTCCTAAATTTCTTGATATTGGCATCTACAATTTGATGTTAACAGACAAGAGTATGATGTTCGTGAGGAACGGAGAAGGGAGCTAGAATTTCTTGAGAAAGTATGGCAATTTAAGCTTTTTCTTGCTATTTTGAACCCTTTTATGTTTTTACCTCCCTTTTAAATTCTTCCTTACTTGCAGGGTGGCAATCCTTTGGATTTTAAATTTGTGAATGCAGCTTCGGTTAGTGTCCAGTCTACTTCACTCACAGATCATCATGTTGAACAGTTTGTTACTAGGTATATTCCTTTTGCTGTGGTGTTTGACTTGCTTATAGTTTGCTAGTTGGCTAATGCTTCTCCTGCTTCAATTTTCCCTTCTCCATATTGTATTACAGTGAAGCAAAAGGCAATTTTCCACGGACAACATCACTTCACGGGGATTCTGTAGAAAGTAGTGGGAGACCAGGGGCTACTGCAGTTTGTGAGCCCAATAGTGCTGACAATTTTGATGGTGAAAATGAGTTACTTGAAGTTGAAAGGAAACCTACAAATCCTAGTAGAAGGAATAAAGTGACTCAATCAGAGCAGTCTTCACAGATGGATGGGACTCATAATGCCAAGGAGTCTGAAGATTCTGCTATTTTTCGGCCATATGCTCGAAGGAATAGGTCCAGACCAAACCGTGATAGTGCTCGATCAGGTTCAACTGGTATTGTTCAGAGTTCAGGTGGTCATGGATCTTCCTTACCAGTTTGTGGGGGTGCAAGGGATGTGAAGGGTTTGGTAACTGAAACAGACAATCATAAAGACCAGAATATCACTTTAGTCTCTAACCCAAAGTCTCCAGCTTCAAATGGTTTGGTTTCCCAGATTGAGGCTTCCATTACCCATTCAAACATGGAACTTGATTGTGTGCAGGCACTGAAAACAGTTGATAACCTGCCTGAATATAGGCTGGATGTTACAGAGTCCAATGTCTTGAGGGATAACCTGCATGATCAACCTTCAGAAGCTGATACTGAGAATGCTTCCAAGGAATGTGATCATGATGGAGGAAGAGAGCAGGTTATTTCTGCTGGTCCTGAAGGTCTACCTTGTGCTGAATCAACAAAGACTGAGAATGAAACTGGTCCGGGTCTGCTTAACGGTTTTAGTGACTTGAAAAAAGATGGAAATGAAGGTCAAAATGGTAACACAGCAATGGGAACTAAAGGATTTGATTCAGAGTCCTCGTGCACCCAAAATAGCATAAGCTTGGATGTAAACAATGACAGTGATTTGTGTGCCAATTACCGAAATGATGATACCAATGAAATACTTTTTAAAGAACTATCAAAACTTGAAGGAGCACAAAGTTTACTATCAGGTAATATGGGAAATGAAAAAAAAGAGACTAAGTCTATTGAACGTGTTACTGCCATCAATGATGGTTCTGTGCATCAAAAGTACTCTGGCAATGGTTCTACTGTCAAAAGTGAGGAAGAGATGAAAAGTTGTTGTCACCCTCAAAATGAGGTGAAGTGTCATAATCTTGAAGGGGTGGAACAAAATGACCATGTAGCACCTGAGGCTGATATAAAGGCGGGCAAGATGTTGGCTGACGGTTCCAATTCCAACAGAGAAAACATTTACCCCAGTGGTCCCCAGGGCTTTAATGATTCATCGATTCAGGAGCTTCCCCACCTTATTTTGTTAGAGAAAAAATCTTCTGCGGCCCTTGACCCACAATCTTGTTCTAATACTCAATTGAAATTGGTAGACAAGGCTCATGAAGATTCTGTTTTGGAAGAGGCACGGATTATCGAGGTTGTTCCTTCATACTATCTCTTAAACATACAACATCTATTTCTTCAAAAAGCTTTAAAAAGAACTGACATAGTTTGGCTTGCAGGCTAAGCGGAAGGGGATTGCTGAAACAGATACTCAATTATCTGTTGGAACTGTGCCCTCAAAGAGTAACTGGAAATCTCACTGGGATTTTGTCCTTGAAGAAATGGCATGGTTGGCAAATGATTTTGCACAGGTCTGACTTTTTATATAAGGAATTTCTTGCTCAATTGTTTTTTTTCCCTCGTGAAGAATTTATCTTGTACATTTAAGAACTCACTATTAGTGCCTATATTTAACTTCATCTCTATTTAAGCTTTGTTATTTATTCTATTTCCTCATAGGAGCGTCTCTGGAAGATGACTGCTGCTGCTCAAATATGTCGCCATGTTGCTTTTACTTCTAGATTGAGAGTTGAGGAACAAAATCAGCATCTGAAGCTAAAAAAAGTTGCTTATAGTCTGGCTAAGGCTGTCATGCAGTTCTGGCATTCAATGGAGGTGTATCTAAGTAACAATTGTCAGAGTTTTGGTTCAAAGAATGGCAAGCATGAGTCGATAATCTTTTATGGGAATGAATTTTCTGTCAACAAGTTTGGAGAAATTGATAAGGTGCTAGCAATGTTTGGAAACCACCTTTTCCATGCTCATCTATTTAACCGCCTGGAATTCATTTTTCCTTTGTTTTTTTCTTTCAATCTATAGTATTCCCACTTTCACAAAACTTTTCACTTAATTGAAATGCACTTTATCTGATAAGTGAAGATATTATTCATTCCACACACACACACACACACACACACACACAAAGACAGCTTTGGATCAAAGTTCATTTTCCTTTGGATATTGATAACATAAAATGAATATGCTTTTAGTGGAGTTTAGAACTGCATTAATTTTCAGAAATGTTATGATTTTCATCCTATTCGTACTAAGTATTGACCCATTCTGAACATTTTGTTCATGAGCAGGCGGCATGCAAAGAGTTAGAGATACAAAAGCCTGTCAAAAACATTGCCCATGCCATTCATGGATATGCTTTAAGATTTTTGAAATATAACAGCTCGCCAGTTCCTTCCCTTCAAGAAGTACCAGCAACTCCTGACAGAATAGCTGATTTAGGCATGATGGACATTTCATGGGATGATCACCTCACGGAAGTATGCATACCTACCTTCTTTATGTTTTTTAAATCTGTTGTCTTGTTTATGTTTACCAAAGCCATCTCCTTTTGATCTCTTAGATGCATGCCTGGTGTGTTTTACTCTAACCTTGTTTGCACATAAATCACTCATTATGCATTCAACTTTTGATTTGCAGGAAAGCCTGTTCTATGCAGTTCCCTCAACTGCCATGGCAATGTACAGATTGTCCATTGAATCTCATATCATGCAAAGTGAGGTAATTAAAATATTTTGAAAGCTTTGGAACATGTTCTTGGTTTTCTCTATGCTTGAAAGGCATACAGTTTGACAAAATTTAGAAAGAATACTGGAGAATGACTTCTAGCGTGCGAAGTTGGCTTGGCACTTGATGCTTGTAAACTACAAACTGTTGATTTTTTCCCTCATCACGTTGTTTTCAAGTTTGTTCCATCTTAATCTTGCTCATTTGTTTATCTTTGTTATTCTTCCAGAAAACTCACAATAACATGCAGGATGAGGTTGATACATCTATGTATGACACTCCAGCAGGTAATACTAAATGTACTTTATCTACTAGTTCCTTGTTGATTGAATTTGTTCTCTTTCATTTGTTCATTCCCAAATTTCAGACTTTGGATGTCATGACAATGCATATGATGAGGAAGAAGAAACAAGTGCCTACTATATGCATGGCGTCTTTGAAGGTAGCAAGCAAGGAAAGCATGACCAGAAGAAATGGAAAAGCTTCACAAAGTCTCCCTCTGCAAGATCATATGATCTGGCAACTGATTCACCTTATGGACACTGTGCCATTGGGCCTCAACAAAATGTATTGAAGGGGAAAAGACCTGCTAATAATCTTAACATTGGCTCAATTCCAACAAAACGCGTGCGTACTGCTTCTAGGCAGAGGTTTACAAGTCCTTTTACTTCTGGAACCACTGGGGTTGTACCCCAGGCTCCAATGAAGACAGATGCGTCAAGTGGAGATACTAATTCTTTTCAGGATGACCAGAGTACTTTGCATGGCGGATCACAAATACAAAAAAGTGTGGAGGTCGAGTCAGCTGCAGATTTTGAAAGGCAGTTACCATATGACTATGCCGAGACGTCAGCAAAATTGAAGAAGAAGAAGAAAGCAAAACATCTGGTACCTAGGAATTCTCATAGTTCAGCTGGTGCTGGGGGCTTAGTTTATTTTAATAAAGTCTGGGTGCTTTCTAAAGTGGTTTTCTTTGTAATGCTTGTTGACTAGCACCATTTTTGCAGGGTTCTGCTTATGAGCAGGGCTGGCAGCTGGATTCCACTGTTCATAATGATCAGGTGATTTAACTTTTTTAGGTTTGGATGTTAGATATAATTTTGCTTTTTTTTTAAAGCGGAAAATATGTGTAGTGTCATTATTTTAGAATTTCAGCATGCATTTTGGTCTAGAGACTTTTAAAAAAATGTTTGGTGTCCCTGGAGAGAGCATCGTATGAATTAAAGTACGACTTCAATTGCTAAGGAGCCATGTAATCACCATTTTAATAAAATTATGGCCGAAGAAAAGCAGACACTAGTCATAATTGATACAAATATGACAGAGAACCTTGCAGTGATGTGTCAAAACATGATCATTCGCTCAATGATTGTTGCTTTTGGGGTGTAAAACAATCTTGGGCAGAAGCACTTTTAAAATGTGGAATCATATATTGAGTTTGTTGACTGCAAAAGTCACTGATAAACTGAACTTGAGAGAAATTATGAGTATTAGCTTCTGCTAGTTAAAGTTGCATCCAGTTCACAGATGACAATGTTGGTCAAGGTCTCTCTAAAAGATTAACACTTTTCCTAACTTTGCCATTTCTGCTGGGTATTGGGACAGGGGAGTAGTTATGGTAAGTCTTTTGATGGAAAAACTGTTAGAGAACACCAAGTTGACCATACTTTCTATTAAATGAATGATATGAACAAATTTATGATGAGTATATGTAACTTTTCTGGTATATTGTTAGTGCATTTATTTATGTAGTGTAAGCACTTGAGTGATCAATGTTTTCTTTTGTCTAATCTTCTGTCTACCAAATTTGTGTTATAAAAGCTATTTTCTAAACACACTAATTTTTATACTGGTGCTTTTCTACTAGCAGAGGGATAATTTCAGAAAGAGACCAGAGAGTCATCATTTTGACTCTAATGGAACTAGTGGTAAAATCCCATTCATCTCATATTATTTTAATAGTGATTTGACAGGTATACATATTATTTCATGTTCCTCTTCATCCTTGACACTTTGAAATATCTTCTTTAAGGTTTATATGAGCAACATACTGCAAAGAAGCCAAAGATAATGAAGCAATTGCTAGATAATACTTTTGACTGCATGGTGCAAATGACTGGGTCCATCCCATCCCCAGCCCTTTCCCAGATGAGTAAGATGTCAAACACAAATAGATTCATCAAATTGATTGGTGGGAGGGAACGGGGAAGAAAAAATAAATCAATGAAGGTACTCCTGGTGAAGTTGTAGTTGACCATGTGCCATATGCTCTCAACTCATCACTGTTTTCTTAGATATATCTTTCTATGAGTTTGAACATTTGATTTCCTGTGCAGATGTCTGCTGGGCAGCCAGGTTTTGGAAGTCCTTGGTCACTTTTTGAAGACCAGGTCGCTTTTCCCTTGGTGTCTTTCTTGAATCTGTTCTTGGGTTGCTAAAATTCTGATCAAGTACTTGAGACTTCTTTGTTCTGCTTCTTCAGGCTCTTGTTGTTCTTGTGCATGACATGGGTCCTAATTGGGATCTTATAAGTGATGCTATCAACACCACTGTTCAATTCAAGGTAAATAAGATATTTTCATCTATCAATTTTTACCTCTTTGTTTGGGATGCATATCAGGTCACTACACAATAGTGTCTACTGTCTACAATGTTTCATAGCTGGTAAAAATCTATCTCTTCCTTTTTCCCTACATTAGTAGTTTTCACTTTCCAGATGGTGAAGCATCTCTCTCTCTCTCCCCCTCCCCCCCTCTTTGTTTTTTCTGCTGAAAATTTCATATATTGGCAATTGCCCAACTTGTCCAGTGTATATTTCGCAAGCCTAAAGAATGCAAAGAACGCCACAAAATCTTAATGGATAAGGGTGCTGGTGATGGGGCTGATAGTGCTGAGGATTCTGGATCTTCTCAATCCTACCCGTCTACTTTGCCTGGCATTCCAAAGGTAAGGTTTCTAATGTTGTGTCCTTTTCTGACCTGAAACTCTATGCTTGCTTTTGTAATTTTAGCCATGTACCATTGAGCTTAAGCTTTGCTACCCTGACAGTCTTGACTGTTCTGTATTGCTGTATTTTAAGCAGGGCAGTGCCAGACAGTTGTTTCAACATTTGCAAGGGCCAATGCAAGAGGATACCCTGAAGTCTCATTTTGAGAAAATTATCATGATTGGGAAGAAGTATATTTACAAAAGGAGTCAGGTTTGTTTGTCACTCCAAGTGTAGCTGTATCTGTGCTGATCATGTCATGTTGCTAGTTCTCAGAAGCCCAACCTAACACTGTTTTATACCTTCCATTCAAATAAATCCAAACTCTATTTATCCGTCTTTATTCCGAAATTTATTTGCCAGCTGAATGATAGATCAGGCTTCACTTCTCTTCTCAATTTTCTACCATGTTTTTTTTCCTGATATTCCATTCTTTTGAGATTGTTACAGAATTTGAGGACATGTTCCTTGTGGCAGCTGTATAAAGTATAATTTTTACCTACCCAACATTTTGTATCTGAAAGTATCACAATCATGCTTTGTTTATGATTTTCCTATTGCAAAATACTTTCGTGACTGATTTTAATTGCTGTATCTTGTGAAGAACGAAAACCAGGATCCTAAGCAAATAGCAGCAATTCACAATTCTCATGGTATTGCTCTATCCCAAGTTCGCCCAAACTTAAATGGAGGTGTCCTAATGTAAGTTTTTATTCTTCGTTGCATATCTATGGTCTAGCCTATGGTGTTCAGCTTATCACTATACATCCAGCTTCATTACTTTGCAATTTCTATCTTCTTACTTTTCCTGGAATGTATTTAATGTCTTTTGTCTTGTACAAGAATTGAATATTACTTTACTTTATTGTTTGGATGAAGGCCCCTTGATCTCTGTGATCCAAGTGCTTCAAATCCAGATGTTCTTCCCATTGTGTATCAAGGTTCACATGCTAGCAATTTGGTAATGCTAAATCAAGGTGCTATAGCATCAATGCTTCCTACTTCTGGTGCAAGCTCTTCTCTGCAAGGATCTTCTGGTGTGGTTCTTGGCAGTAACTCGTCATCACCATTTGGTCCCCTTAATGCACCTCTCAGGTAGTATGATATTTTATATCTTCACATTATCATTGTGGTTTTAATCAAATTGTGATTTTTCAAACTTTGATTTTGGGTCGTCATATTTAATCTCAGAGATGGTAGATACAATGTTCCAAGGACATCCTTACCAGTTGACGAGCAGCAAAGAATGCAACACTACAATCAAATGTTATCTAATAGAAACTTGCAGCAGTCTAGCTTGTCTGTTTCTGGGGCTCTTTCTGGAGCTGATCGTGGTGTTCACATGCTACCAGGTGGAAATGGTATGGGCATAATGCCAGGGATGAACAGAAGCATGCAACTCCCAAGGCCAGGATTTCAAGGAATAGCTTCACCATCAATGCTTAATCCAGGCAATTTGCTTTCTCCCAATATGGTTGGGATGCCAAGCTCTGTAAATATGCACTCTGGAACTGGTTCTGGTCAAGGGAACTCGATGAGACCTCACGAGGCTATGCATTATATGAGGGTAACTACTAAATCTTTCTCTACATATGCACTCCATCTCTATCTTCTCCCTCCCCCCCTCCCTCCTTCGCCCCTCTCTGTATGCTCATGCATGCAATTGCATTGCTCTTGACTGAGGCTGTTTCATTAACTTTTGCATTATACGTCTTTTAAAGTTAATAGCTTTATGCATTACACATAAAGTATTCATTGCAGTTATATGACATTCTAGACCACGGGTCATTACAACTCTGATCTGGTGTAATAAGCTTTCTGCTGCTGGTATTTGCAATTTAACTTTTCTTTCCCTGTGGAAATCAACATTTTGATGTTATGGTATAAGTTCATACGTGTTTCATTGGCATCACTGCATTATACTTCTATATTATATGACAACATATTATATTTTTGCCTTAGCTTGGCCATAACCCTGAGCATCAAAGACAAATGAAGGTACCAGAGCTTCAGATGCAGGCAACACAAGGAAACAACCAAGGAATTCCTGCCTTCAATGGGTTGAGTTCTGCTTTTGCTAATCAGATGGTCGCTACGCCAGTGCAGGCATATCCAGGTCATCCCCAGCAGCAGCATCAAATATCCACACAACAGTCCAATATATTGAGCAATCCTCATCATCCCAATCTTCATGGCTCCAACCATACTACAGGTTCACAGCAGCAAACATATGCAATGCGCAAAGAAAGGAAAATGCAGCAGCAGCTTCTCCAGCAGCAGCAGCAGCTTGCTGCATCTAGTGCTTTGGTGCCCCATGCCCAACATCAATCCCAACTTCCCATAACATCATCTATGCAAAGCAGTTCTCAGATTCCATCACCAACTGCATCGCAGCCATTGTCACCACCCCCTCAAACTCCACCTTCCCCAATGACTCCCATTTCAGTGCAGCAGCAACAGCAGCAGAAACATAACTTGCCACATCATGCTGTCAGCTGGAATCCCCAAACTGTTTCCAGCGGGTTGACCAATCAGATGGGAAAGCAACGCCAACGGCAGCCACAGCAGTTCCAACAATCTGCTCGGCATCACCCTCAACAACAACAACACTCACAGTCTCCACAGCAGGCTAAACTCTTGAAGGGTATGGGAAGAGGGAACATGGTGGTGCACCAGAACCTCTTGATTGATCATTCTCCTTTGAATGGCCATTCTGTTCCTCCAGGAAACCAAGGTGCAGAGAAAGGAGAGCAAATCATGCACTTGATGCAGGGTCCAGGCTTGTATTCTGGGCCTGGGTTAAGTCCAATTCAGTCGTCTAAACCACTGGTTTCTTCACAATCCCTGAACCATTCTCAGCCACAGCAAAAGTTATATTCTGGCTCAACAAACCCTTCTTCAAAACCACTTCAGCAAATGCCTTCCCATTTGGATAATAGTGTTCAAGGCCAGGTTCAACCAGTACTCTCTGGTCAAACACTAGCGGCCACTCACCAAAACACTCCAGTTATGGTCCCTAATCATCAGCATCTGCAACCACATCTACAGCCACACCAGAAGCAGGTTAGTCAACTTCAACCAGCTGTTCAGAGAATGCTTCAAAAGAATCGTCAGGTGAATTCTGATCTGGCAACTAAGCCTCAAAATGATCAGAGTCATACTGATCAGCAAACTCCAAACATCTCCCAGACAGGAACAAGAACATCCACAGTGACGACCCAGGGCTGTAATGATACAGCTAATGTGGCACCAGTTGTCTCTTCTGCCCCTGCGATACAGTGGAAATCATTAGAATCACCCTTGCATGATTCTGGCATGGAAAATTCAGCCTCTCAGGAAGGTCCTAGCCCATCTCTTACATGTGCAACTGGGAGTGAGCCAGCTGTCAGCCTAGGTTCAGTCCACAGGCAGTTATCAGGAGGTTTGCCCATGAATGGCCATAATAGTGGAGCACAGTGGCAGCACAAACAACCACAACAATCAACAGCCTTACCACCCCCATGCCAACAACTGTTGCAGCCACAAGAACAAAAGTCACAGCAAGAACAACACTCACCTCAACAGCTGCCACCACAGCAGCCGTCTCAGCTGTAGACACAGCATCTTCAATCAGTACAAGGCAGTTTACATATCAGGCCAAGCAATTCTAGTCTGGAATGGAGCAATTTGGTGGATTGTGCAGTTCAGGAAGCAGTCAGTGCTTCTGGGGTCAGGTTTGCATGCCCTTATGACAGCTGTGTACAGGTAGATTTGGCTTCTCTTTTTTGTTTCCCACTCATTTAAGCTGCAGATTCTGATCAACTCTGATAGGATATCATTGAATTCACATTAACTTTTTGGTTGTTACCATCAAGCAAAATTCTCTGATTCTACTAGCTGTATCCTATGATGCGGGCAGTTCAGTTGTTTTAGTAAAGATGAGCAGAGATTAATTGTCATGAATTTCATGCAGATGAAGCTGGTTACTTTGCAGCAGGGGCATTGCTAGATGAGAAGAGGTGGCTTGTCATTTCCTGATTCTGTTAGCAAAGAGATCTCTTCGGGCCATTTTTTTTTTTTGTTCTTTTTGATCTATTGGGTTATTTGGGGAAATCTTGTAAATTACCACTGGTGTAGAGCTTTGGGAAGATGGAGACAGATATAGAGGTGTGTACAGGGTCTTATCTCCCCATTTCTTGTACCTATCCCCACCTTTTTGTCTGGTTTCCCCACTTCTGTGCAGAGGGGGCCCGTTTATTTTTGTTTGTGCCCCAGAAGGTTAGTGCATGTATCATGTACACACACTTCCATTGTTATGGGCAAAGCCTTTGAGAAGTTTTGTGAATACACGGTCCACGCAATTAGAATGGGAATCACTCTCTGCCATGGTACCTATCAACATACATGAACTTGCTTCTTCAATATGCAGGAAGCCTTGATCCATCTCCTGCTGTACATATTGAACGTTTCTGTTCATCAGAAGGCTTAACTTTGTTTTTACACCCTTGATTACAACAGTTGTGATCACCGAGGTTGCTGTAGATGGCAATGAAGTCTAAAGTGTTTTGCATTAAGAAATGCAAATCGCCTTCCCTCCCTTGTTCTTGGTTACAAGAGCAAATTGTATTTGTACAGCACAACTAGGACATTCTTTGGCTGCATCTTTTTGGAGTTTTGATACTCTTCCAAGTCCTCGTTCCGAAATTGTTTTGGCGCCTTTCACTATACAACAGTGAATTTTTGTCCTGTTCATATATATATATATATATATATATATATATATATATATATTCTCTCTCATTTGCTTATTATTTTATTGTAATATTTGGAAACAGTGGACAATAATAATAATAATATGAATGAGCATGTGGGGGTTAAGTTCACGCCTGATTGGATTTATAATCCCCAGGGATTCTTCTGCGCCTGGAATGATCAGAAAAACCCAATCCTCTTTGTTGGGATTGAAAACTAAAGGATTTCGATGTCCTCCAGTTCCCTGCTAGATAGCTGGCTCCGAGAGCTATCTCTCGGGTTTATTTTTTATTTTAATAAAAAAATATCTTAAAAAATTAAAATTTAAAAGTATTGGATTTAACTGTAACATTGGATTCAAAAACATTGAATTTTACCGTAACATCAAATCCAATAATAATATTTATAATATTAATAATAAATTTAACTTGTGTGCTAAAATTTTTAATTTTTTAAAATTTATTATTGATAACAACAACAACAATAATTTTTAATTTTACACTTCAAATCAAATCTATGATTGTTTTTCAATATTTATAAAAATATTTTTCAAATTTATTAATTATAATAAAAATAATAATATTTTTAACACAAATAATGCTACTTTTAATATTAATACTTTTAATTATAATAAAAAAATAATATTTATAATACAAATAATTATATTTAGAAATATAATATTATAAAATCTTAGGTCATAACACATAACCCATTAGCCTTGGGTGCTCACACCGGACCCAAGAGAATTGGGTCCTAACGCTGAACCTATAAGAATTGGCTCCTAACACAGGACCTATTAGTCTTAGATCTTGACATCGGATCCAAGAGCATTGGGTCTTGCTAAAGCCTAAATGAACTAAGTCTTGACGCAGGACTCAAGAGCATTGGATCTTAACGATAGACCCATTAGCTTTAGGTCCTAACGAAAGACTAATAATTTTAGGTCTAGTGGAGCTGCAAGACTCAAGAAATTTGGGTCTGCGCTCTAACCACACCCAAGCTTCTTGGGCGAGGCCCCCCATTTACTGTCCCAAGTTTCTTGGGTCTTGAAGGGGATGCCTTATCCAAGTTAATAACAATAATAATAGTAGTAATTGATTTTATCCTTCAAATCAATTCTATGTTTTTTTTATAGTAATAATATTTTTTTACAAATTTAATAATATTAATGAATATAATAATAATAATAATAATATTAAATTCACTTGACCTAAGTTCTTATAATATTTATAACACAAATAATATTATTTTTTATATTAATACTATTAATTAGAATAAAAATAATATTATTTATAACACAAATAATAATATTTTTTATATTAGCACTATTAATTATTATAATAATAATAATATTTATAACACAAATAATACTATTTTTAATATTAATACCTTAAATTATAAAAAAATAATAATATTTATAAGACATAATAATATTTTTTATATTAATATTTTTAATTATAATAAAAATAATAACAGTTATAACACAAAAAACCTAAGACCCAAGAACTTTGGGTCATGACACTGGACCCAAGAGAAATATAATAATAATAATAATACTAATATTTATGATACAAATAACAATATTTTTAAGATCAATAACATTAATTATAATAAAAATAATAATATTTATAACACAAATAAAAATATTTTTTATATTAATACTTTTACTTGTAATAAAAGTTTTGGGTCCTAACCCAGATCTAAATAAGTTAGGTCCTGACGCAAGAGCCATTAGCTTTGGATTCGGACCTAATGCTTTTGGATCCTCAAATTTATTGGGTTCTGTTGTGTAGCCGGAACCAAAGTTTTTTTGGGTCCTACTCCCAATAAGATTAAAATCTAATGGACCCTGCTAAATGCAGGACCTAACACATAATTTATTTAATAATATATATAATTCAAAACTACTGAATAAAAATTTAAAAACTATAAAACATTGATAAAACTTTGAATCTCATACACTAATATTATAAAATTAAAATATCTTCTATTACCCAAAATAATATTATATTATAATATTTATAAATTATTTTTTAATATATTTTATTGTTCAAAAATTCTCTTATATAATACAAATATATAAAGTATATGATGTGAATAAAAAATTTATTGAGAGCTCTATCTACTTTAATATGATAATATTAGATAAAAAAAATTATAAATTTTCAAATTTTTTTCAAAGAATTTTTGAAACGTAAAAATAAACATGTTTTAATACATCCTCAAATGAAAAAACATTATGACCACCCAACTTTTAAAGAACATAAAAAAACTCCCACCAATTTATTTTCTCTTTACTGTATGGAAAACAATTACACGAGATAAAAAAAATTAAAACTTTTTTACTAATGGGTCCTGCTTGCGTCAACTATTGGGTCCAGCAGCGACTCAACCTGAAGCTATTTTGGGTCTTTCTTAGGGCAGGACCCAACTTAATATATTCTCCTTATAGCTGCGCAGCAAGATCAAATCTCAATATATTTAAAAACAAAATTAAAAAAGTACAAAACATCAAAAATATTAATTTGAAGTAAAGAAAATAATAAAAAAATTTTAATTTTATTTCAAAATATTTTTGAAATGTAAAACCAAACATGCTTTAATAAAAAAAATGCAACTCAATGTTAAATGAAAAAACATTTATCATCACCTAACTTTTGTATAACATAACAAAAGTCACATTATTATTTTTTTTTTTTACAGTATGAAAACAAATCAATAAGAGAAAAGAAAAAAAATTTCAAGAGAGAAAAAAATAAAATTGAAAATATCTTAAAATATATTTTTAAAAATATATTGAGATAATATTTTTTATTTTTTAAAATCTATTTTTTATATAACCACATAAAAATAATATAAAAACATATGAATTAAGGAAAAAAATATTTATTTGAATTAAAGAAAAATAAATAATAATAATAATAATAATAATAATAATAATAATTGATTTTACCCTTAAAATCAAATCTATGTTTTTTTTTCTCTAGCAATAATATTTATTTTAATAATAATAATAATAATAATAATAATTAACTTGTTTGTCCAAGTTCTTATATTTTTCAATCTTTTTTTACAAAATTATGTTTTTCCTCAATGGTAGTAATAGTGTTTTAAAAAAAATCTTGGAATGACAATAACAATAATAACAATAGTAATAATAATTCTTAATTTTACATTTCAAATAAAATCTATTACTGTTTTTCAATATTAATAATATTTTCTACAAATTTATTAATTATTATATGAATAATTTATAATAAAAATAATAGTATTTTTAATAAAAATAATAGTATTTTTAATATTAATAATATTAATTATAATAAAAATCATAATATTTATATCACAAATAATAATATTTTTAATACTAATACTTTAATTATAATAAAAAAATAATAATTAGAATACAAATAATAATATTTATCATATTAATAATAGTATTGAACTTGTCTGTCAAAAGTATTGATAGTAATATTTTTTTAATTTTTTTTAATGATAATAAAACAATAGTAAGAATAATAATTGATATTATATTTGTTTTTCATTTTGCTTCTTTGCAAGGTGTGTAGACCTAGTTGCTTAGGTTTGCAGACCTAAGGCGTGGGTCAGAAGAGACCCCTGTGTGTGGGTTTGCATGTGGGCCTGCAAACCAATGCGCGCGGGCCTGAAGACCTGCTCATTGGGTCTTCAGCGAGGCATGTGGGTTTCCTAGCGCCCAGGGCATGACAGCCCCAACACCAGGTGTTTGTAGCTTGGTGCTGCTGCCAGGCTCGCTGGCTGGCCCTAACACCAGGTGTTTGCAGCTGGGGCTGTAGCTAGGTGATCGCGCCCAACGTGTGGCAGCCTAGCGCCAGGTGTCTGTAGCCTACACCGTGCAGCCCCATCAAAATCCAAACTGACCATTTTCTCCTAAAGAAAAAAGACAACCCAACCCCCATGTAGTCTTTGCAACTCTTTATGGCAAGGGCAACCCTGTTATTACGCCTCCCCAACCAATAATGCTTTTAGCAAAGAGCAAACTCAAACAATGCAATCCACAATGAAAGCACTCACAATCTACAATAACTCTCGCTATATTGCTGAACAATGCAATCCACAATGAAAGCATTCACATTCCACAGTAATTTCTGCTATAGTAAAACACTGATCCCTTTTAGTTATAGTTAATGTATGTTGATTTGATTACGTGTGTTTTGTTTTCCTAATATTTTCCTAATTAAAAAAAAAATAAACATGAAAATAAAATAGGTTTTCATGGAGTTAGATTGGTAAGTTAAGGTTGCACTATACCCTCTGCCATGTCTTTCACATTGTATACTAAACCATATTTACCGACAGAGTTACCCTAGAGGTGACTATTATTTTAAAAATAAAAAAAATCAATTTTGTTATTTTTCTTATTTATCCTTTATTGCTTGTCTTTAGGGATGATTTTTTTTATTTTTTTATTTTTATGTAATGATAATATTGCTTATTTGTGATTTTTTATAATAACATATTGTTTTGTACTATATTGTGAGTTGATTTGGGTTGAGTTAATGTGACCCTAAAAAACCTATTGAGAGTGAGTGACAGCCCACAAGCTTAATTTGGCATATAATAAAGTAAATGCACTCAAAAACCTAATTTTATATTCACCATTCTCTTGGGTCTAATGCCTGCATTTCAGGAAATGAGAACTGAGCTTTTAGATTAGGCTCTTATCCTAAATCACTTTTAAGAAAACCCATGTTGAGTTTAGGCAAATTAGGATACTTTAGGTTAATGAATTTTACCTTTAGTATAATCAGCTTCTTACCTAAAAATGATTGCAGATCAGTTATGGTTTCCGGTTACAATAAATTAGGTGACAACTCCTTATCCTTTTTAATTTTTTCTTAATTTTTCTATGATGCTGGGTGCTATAAAATGATGACTCCACTAGGAAGGTCTTGACCATTAGAGCTAAGCTTCATGTGTTTGATTTGTTGATGAACATATCTTGTCTAATTTTGTTTGTTTACTCTTTTGTGTTTAAATTTTTCCAAGCTGTTTTCTTTATACTCCTTTTTTTTTTTTGTATGCATACATGCTTTTATTTTATTCTTTTATTGGATATGGATTTATGTGCATACACTACACAACACGTTTTTCACACACATTGCTTAAGGCTAGGATTGGGGAATTAGTTGTGTCTCGATGGTCATTTACTTGAGAAACACTCGCAAAACCACCAAACTCTCATGAAGAGTCTACTTTTCCAAGATTAGTAAACCAATAAGGCTTCACCCCAGTCTACTTTGTAAGTCTAAATTCAGCCTATTAATCGAGCAATGAGAGATCCTTCTAAGACTAATTAGTTAGTAAATTTACCTATGCACATAATGGCTAGAACCTTTCTTAGGTTGTCACTTTGTAATACCATAATGGGCAGGCCTTGTAAAAATAAATTTTAAAAATAAAATTTTGACTTAAAGTCATGAAATTTTTAAGAGGAAATGGATGATAAGATGGTAACATATACCCTACAATAATTCCAACAAGAGTTTGAAAGCTTGCAAAAAATATACAAGGATTATTTGATTTAGAAACTTGTTTCCAAGCTCCTTGACTTGAAGAATATAACTTGCTAGATTCAACTTTACAATGAGAGGTAAGAAGAACACTAAAAGAACCTACATGATACCTCAGTAAGGGCTAATGATGATAGTGTGGCAAATCTGTAAGACATAAAATACCAAGCAAAAAAAGTATCCTTAGGAGATAAAATAAGCTCAAAGGCTTAATTTAATATTCATCATCCTCTCAAGTCCAATGCTCGTGTTTCAGGATGTGAGCATTGAGCCTTTAGATTAGGCTTTGATCCCAAATCACTTTTAAGAGAACATATGTTGACTTTAGGTAAACAATTAAAAAGGCCCTATAGGTATATCATCATAAGTTCATAACATAGAAACAATTTATCTTAGGTAGGATACTTTAGGGTAATGAGTTTTCTCTTTAATATAACCAGCCCCTTACCTAAAAATCTCTAAAGATCAGTTAAGGTTTCTAGTTATCATAATCTAGGAGGCGACTCCTTATATATTTATCCATTTTTTCTAATTTTGCTTCGATGTAGGGTGGGACAACAGGCTTAGTGCTTGGTAATGAGTGGTGGAACTAGTTATTTAGTAATGGGGCTAGTTCCCGATAATGAGTGGAAAAATTAGTTACCTGGTAATGAGGTTAATGCCTGGTAATGGGTGGTGAAATTAGTTACCCAATAATGGGGTTGATGCCTGATAATGATGAAGGATCTAGTTATTGGTGATGAGGTTAGTGCTTTGTAATGGGTTAGAGGAATCAGTTTGTCTGATGACCAGGATATGTAATTTGATTAAACTAACTTGTATGTAGTTGATATTGCCTGGATGACGAACTTGTTGGGATGTAAATGGTATGTTGGATGAAACCTAACTGTTAAACAAAAGTAGTAAATTGTGTTTATGTTATGGATTATTGAATTAATAAAATTAAATTGATTGAAAATCTAATCCTTGTGAAGAATAGAGACAAAGATTGTATCCTCTAAGAAATAAAAATAGAAGTCCATTGACCATATAATTGAATAATTAAATGGTGTATTTTGCATTTTGAATTATTTTGATGAATTGTAATTGATACAATTTGAGAATGGTGTTGATGCGAACCTTTTGATTATGTGTCCAAGCAACCCCCAACAAAGTAGATAACAACCTGGAAAGCTGAAAATAAAGTTTGATGGAACCCTGACCTAGAGGTAACCTTGGACCTAAGAGCCAAAGGTATTAGAAAAAGATTTGGACATATAGATAATCTTGTATCTATGAACCCTAAGTATGATAATGACATCATGGAGTCTGTTAATCTTCAATAAGTCAGTGTTCGACTATTGTCTCTATAAAGAAATGTTGTTTTGCCACAAACAAATAAAAAAAAAATTCAGGTTTATTCTTCAACTTGCTGCTGAAATCTACAGCTAAAAAAATAATACTATAGTCTTCTCTAAATAACTCTAATAGACCCCTTTTGGGTTGTCAACTAATTGGCCTAAACTAGTAATTAACTAGCATATGTCTAATAATAAATTAAACCATTAAACAATGTCTAATGGGTTAAAACAAACCCAAATTAAAAATAATTATTAACAAATAAATAAAACAGGATTATAAAAACAAATTCTTTATGCTAAGATTTCTCAATGTAGCCCAAATCTTCAATTTTCACACATTCTTGGTAGATTTCAGTTCTGACTTCAAACACATCGTTCTCTCTTGTTTGGATGAATTACTAGACATACTATATATGGTTGGATAACTTGTGACTTCTAGTTTTCATAAAAAAAACCTTTAACCTTAGAAACATACCAACTGTATCTCAAGATATATCCTAAATAGTACACAAAGATCTAGTTTGACATATTTGACAAGATTTATGTAGTAACTTTAACCTTATGAAATAATATGTTCCTGGACTCCATTTGACCTTAAAGTATACCACAATATATCTCCATGTATAGTATGTTCCTATAAAGTTTCAGTTTGATCTAATTCACAGTTTGAGAGATATACTAGATATTGCAAAACAAGTTGGCAGACATTTTAAGGCTAAAGACCTGACTTAGTTCATATCATCTTTCCCTTCTTTAAAAAGGTTTAACCTCAAATCTATATCATGGAAAACATCTTTTAATGTCAACAATCAGTACCAATCCAAAAAATACCATCATCATCAAAACCAAGAACATTGTTAACAAAGAAGGCCCCTATGATATATAAGCTCTTATTTTCAGCCATCTTTCCCTTCTTTAATTTCAGTTTCTCCTTATATATTTTCTTAGGCATCAAAGATAAAAGAGTTATAGGTCTTCCATTCATCTCAAAGGAACACCTATTTGTCATTCCATCATGTATAACTCTCATATCATAATATTTACCAATAGAAAAAGCAACTAAAACCTGCTTATTCACTTTCACTTCATCACTATCATTAAACCACTATAATTTCTAAGGTATGAAAGGTTTGGTAGTGTACAAGTTCAACTTTTCTACCAATTCAGTACTAGCTACATTAGTGCAACTATCACCATCTATAATTAAGCTACATACCTTATTCTGAACGTGGCATCTCGTGTGGAATATTTTCTCCCTATAACCTTTCAAATCATCCACCTTGACATGCATATTCAGTGCTCTCACCACAAGTGCCTCTCTCTCAACCGGATACTCAATATAAACATCATCAACATCCTCCAATGGTGACATCTTCTCCTATTTATCCTTCTCATTCTCCTCAACAGTCTTAACCTCATTATTAGCTTTCATAACCATGACTCTTTTGTTTGAACACTATGAATCAACATAACTAAAACCCAAACAACAAAAGCACTTTATGTCACAATTACGAGAAATAAGACTAATATTGTTACCTTTAACAATGGTCAAAGTGTCTTTATTCTCTCTAGGGTATTTGGCCTTACCCTTCTCATTCGGCTATGATGGACCACTGGCACGACCAAAAGATTGATGTTTTCTCTCAAGTGCAGGAGTGTCGAAGTAATAAATAACTCGGCAAGACTGGGGTCGAACCACAGGGAGGTTAACTATATAAATTATAAACAACAACAACAACAACAATAATTAATAGTAGTAGTAATAATAATAACAATAATAGTAATAATAGTAGTAGTAGTAGTAGTAATGATATTAATAATAGTAATAATAATAATAAAGAGGACTTTGAGATGTAAGATTAATGTGAGGATTAAACAATAATAAAAATAAATGTCAAGGTTAGAGGATCCACTAATGGTACTTCAAACAAGTATAGTATAAACTCTTATTACTCAACTGGAAACCACATACAAAGGAGGTTCTAATCAGATTATAATTGTTAACATGATTAAATTAATTATCATGTTCGAGTAATGCCAATACTTGTAAATATTAACAGGTATTCATGATGATAACTTATGTTAGCAACAAATCAAGTTCCTTTCATAGCACAAGTGTAGGTTATACCATACGGTTGGGCTATGAAAGTGCCAAGAATTTGTTGTACCAAGGGTTGTTCAACACAAATCTAGATTAACCATTTAACAAGCAAGGTATTAAGAGTGAGCAAGATAATAAATATAAAACATGCTAGTATCAAGCATTAAAGTCCATGTTGAGTTTATACTATACTTATTCTTACACTATTAGCGTAACCTTTTCACCTTGACATAATAGATTTAGCTAAACATAATGAAAGAAAGAAACATAAATAAACAAGATAAGAACATAATTATATAAATAAAGAAAAGGAAATGAAATGCATAAATAAGAGATTAATATAACATCAAATAAAACTTAAACATTACAAAATACAAAGAAAGAGAGCAAGAGCATGATCTTGATCTGAACACCAAGATGCCTAAATGCATGGAAAATGCCTTCTTTTATAGGCCAAAATTTAGAACTATTGATTTGATGACTAATTGTTGAGTAGGTGGCCAACTCTTGACTTGGTGAAAAATTCTTATCTTTTTGTTTGAATAACTGAACTGGAACTGGAACCACCTGTACCATGAAAGTTCTAGGAAATTGTCTTACCTTTCCAGGAAAAAAAAAATTAAGGTCATTTGGACTTCTAGAACTTGAGATATGGGTTGAACACTGAACAGTGTCTGGGCTGTAGGACAGCTTCAGGCTTTTCTGTTGTTGCTATAATTTGGACTTGAAGACGGCCTTTTTAAATCTTGGACTCCATATGAAAGTTGTAGACCTATGTCTTACCAAATCTGTCCAAAAAATTGAGATCATTTGGACATCTAGAACTCTAGATATGACCCAATTACCAAATAGTATTCCAGTTTAGACCGCACCAACATCTCTTTTCTAAATTTGGCCCTCTCTTTGTCCTTTCAATTTCAAAACTTGAACTCATCAATCAATCCTTTCATTTATGTGATATGCCTACATTTAAGATGAACATTTACCATAAATTAAAGGTATCTTATATTATTAGGTATGTTATTATAAAACATGCTTTAGTTAAGGAGTTATTGATACTTCAAGTACAAAATGATGATATAAAACCTTGATAAAAATGCACTTTTAAGTTCTAATCAACCACCCTTGGTGTTAGCCTTCTAATTAGGTTTCCAAGGTGTTGAAGGGCCTCAAGGGTCCTTGCCGAATGGTACCCTTCTGTTTAAACTATTTATCCACCTTTATAGTCATATGCACCATCTCCTACGATTCAACATAATGATGCAACTCTAGAATATGAGCTATATCATGATTAAAGCCATTAATAAATCTAGCGATAGTAGCCTCCTTATCCTCCTCAACATTAACTTAAATTATAACAAGTTTTATCTCCTTGAAGTACTCATCAATACTCTTTGTACCTGGACTCAAACTTTGCAACCTTTTATACAATTCTCTATAATAGTGGCTATACATAAATCTTCTCCTCATAAAAGACTTCATCTTATTCCAAGTATCAACTTGCCTTTTATAATCCCTCTTATGGTTGTCATTAACTAATCCCACCACACAATGACATAATCAATAAAAGAAATCACAACAAGCTTGAATTTATTGGGCTTCAGATAATTATGACGCTAAAAAATCCACTCCATTTTTTTCTCCCATTTTAAATAAACTCCTGGATCATTCTTCCACTGAAAAGTTGGTATTTTCAGCTTAATTGTACCCAAATCTCCACCAAACCTAACATTATGGTTTCGATACCTATAATTATCCCTTTGACCAAAATTACCGTATCTTTCCCCTCCAAACTGAAGATTCCATTGCTGTCCAAAATGTTCACTATGTCCCACACACACATCTTTAAAATCAACATACTCGTGTCCATATTATCATCCATATCAAACCCTCCTAACTTTAAGTTCTCTTTGCTCAGACCTATTTTGAACTCCACCATTATCATTAGCACATTGCCTTTTCAACCTATCTTCAAATTCATTGGCCATCCAATCCACCCACTGACTCATAATACATAAGTGAGTTCCAATTTCTTTGTCTCCTCTTTATAGTGCCATGTTGTTACTTACTTTTGGCATATTTGAATTTGAAAATTGGTTTGTTGACAAGAAATATATATTCCTCACCCACATCTTCATGTACTTACGCTCCTCTCATGTTTCACTCAAATGTAGGCTTTTCACTCAAATATGCTCGCTGCACCTTTTTCCTCTTGTTTCACCTTTTTTTGGCTCTTGCAAAGATGATTTCAACACAAAATATAACGGCCTTAACAACATATCCAAATAAATTTATATGAATTAAAAAGCAAGAAAAATATTAAAACAAAAAATGACGAAACTACCATTACAATTTCATAGAGTAACAAGTGAATTTATTAAAAAAATGGATGTTTTTAATACACAAAAGAACACAGATGCAAAGGTTATAAAAACATTTAAATGATACCTAAATATATCAATTATGATGTTATTATACTTTCAAAATTGAAAAATAACATAAACAAAACAAGTTTGAATTATTGACGCGATTTAGACCTACTACGACAAGTTTCAATCCTGAATTTAGTTCATATAGCAAAAAAACCCAAATAACCTCAAATTTAATATGAGGTTCAATTATAACCTTAAAAACCATTTTATAAAATCTGATAATTTTTTGAAATTATTTGACCTGAAATTTGCTTTCGATACGAATTTGATCCCTTACGACAAGTTTTAATATCAACATTAGTTACTATAGCAAATTGATCTCCAAATGAGCTAAAATTTTCTATAGAATGCGATAAGACTCCTAAAACTAGTATACAAAATTTAGGAATCTGATGTATTGTTTTTGTCCAAATTCTCCCTTATTTGTGTATTGTGTCAGATTCAACAAAAATCAAAATGTTGTTTTTTTTTTTTTTACCTTTTATGACATCGATATATTTTTTAAGGAACCGTAGAGGAAAACTACTAAGATCTAGACACAAAATAATCAAAAATTGAATAAAAACAACTAAAGCAAAGGAAGCCAAAACTAACAAGAACAAAATAAAGGATACAACTTGATTTTGGAGCCTATATCTAATACCAACGAATACAGACCTCTTAATCACATGGTCAAACAACCCCCGACAAAGCAGATAACAACCCAAAAAACCAAAAATTAGGTTTGTTAGAATCCTGACCTTGAGATAACTGTGTACCTAAGAACCAAAAGTAATGGAAAAAGAGTTAGACCCAGAGATAACCCTGTATCTATGAAACATAAGTATGAGAATGATGCCATGAAGCCAATTAATCTTTGATAAGTCGGTGTATGATCTTTATCCCTACAAAGAAAGGTTGTTTTGCCACAAACTAACAAAAGAAAAGCTCACGTTTATTCTTTAACTAGCTGCTGAAATTTGTATCTAAAAAAACATAATATAGTCTCCTCTAACCCTAATGGACCATTTTTATGCTGTAAGCTAATGAGCCTAAACAAGTAATTAACTAACATAAGTACAATAATAAAATAAACCCCTAAAAAATATCTAATGGGCCATAACAAACCCAAGTTAAAAATAATTACTAAAAAATAAATAAATAGATAAAATAAGATGATAAAAACAAAGTCTCCATGCTAAAATTCCTCCACGCAACCTAAATCTCTGATTTTTCACACATTCTTGATAGATTTAAGTCCTGACTTCAAACATGTCATTCTTTTTTTTTTTTGGATGAATTAATGGACCTAATATATATGGTTGCAAAGCTTGGGATTCTAGTTTCCAAACCAACTGCAATTGTAGAAAATTCCCACTTGTAGCTCCAAATATGTACCAAACAGTACATAAAGGTCTAGAGTGGCAGATCTAACAAGATTTGTGTAGTACCTTTGACCCTTTAAAATAATAAGTTCCAAAACTTCATTTTACCCGAATATTTATCACAGTATAGATGCATGTGTCTAGTATTTGTTTGTAAATTTTCAGCTTGATCCGATATATGATTTGAGAGATATTCTCGAACTTGTAAAATTGGTCAGCAGGTATTTTATTTAGACCTGACTTGGTTCATATCAAATGTACTATGCACATGTAGGATATCAAATAAATTATGATTAATAATTTAAATAGGTTGTAATGAGGGGTTGTGTTGTTGATGTCATGACATGAATTTGGTGGCAATTATAATAGTGTAATAAGATTCTAATAGTAGTGGAAAGAATGCGTATGAAAAGGACTACCAATTATTTTATCTAATGTATAAGAGCATGGAGGGCTTGGTTCAAACATTAAAGATACATGGAAACAACATAAGAAAAATGAATTGCCAAGGTTAAAACTTTTTATACACTTGATATGTGGTATTTTGTGGCAAGTAAGCTGATTATTACATAAAATGTTGTGAGAAAGTAAATAGGGAATTGTAAGCTAAGGATATTAGGGTAATGATCTGAATTGACACGAAAATAAAGAGATAATACCTAGAAGCTCGATGCATAAATTTAAATCATGAAAATTAGGGTTTAAAGGATCAAATTTTTGGATAACTCTTAAAATTAATGATACCTTAGAGTAAGTGGTGAAGTTACCCCTATAGGGTAGAATGAAATGTAAGTAGTTGGAAAGACTATGTTATTGCATGTGTATACCATTAAGTATAATGAATAATTTAAGGAACCAGTTAATAAATTGTATTATTATGAATAGTTTAATATGACTTCTCATCGAGTTGGGATGTAAAGATTAACATATAAATTAAATTTTTGCAGGATGCTAATTTATTGAGACGTGGCTAAATCATGGAAGATTTCAATTGTAAAGCAAAATCTTAAAAATGATTTAAGTGTTGTAAATTCTTTAGTCAAGATAATAAGTAAGTGTTATGTAGTTAAAATGTAAAACAATTGTTAGTATAGGGGCTAATGATGTCAACGGGATCATGTTGATATCAACATTAACATGAACGTGATTAGTCATTCTAGGTTATGGAGGCTAGTGACACTGGTGGGGTACACTAGTGCTAACACAATAAAAAATATGACACAACAAATCAAGTTCCTTTCATAGCACAGGTGTCGGTTATACCATCAATTGGGTTATGAAAGTGCCAAGTATTTGTTGTACAAAGGGTTGTTCAACACAAATCTAGATTAACCATTTAACAAGCAAGGTATCAAGAGTGAGCAAGATAATAACTATAAAACATGTTAGTATCAAGCATTAAAGTCCATGTTGAGTTTATAATATACTTATTCTTACACCATTAGTGCAATCTTTTCACCTTGACATAATAAATTTAGCTAAACATAATGAAGAAAGAAACATAAATAAACAAGATAAGAACATAATTATATAAGTAAAGGAAAGGAAATGAAAAGCATAAACAAGAGATTAATATAAACATAAAATAAAACTTGAACATTACAAAATACAAAGAAAGAGAGCAAGAGCATGATCTTGATCTGAATACCAAGATGTCTAAATGCATGGCAAATGCCTCCTTTTATAGGTCAAAATTTAGAACTATTGATTTGATGAATAATTGTTGAGTGGGTGGCCACATTTTGACTTGATGACAATCCTTATCTTCTTGTCTGTACAAAACATCATTGATAATGTTAGAATTTGAACCAACTTCACTTATGAAAGTTCTAGAAAATTATCTCAGCTTTTCAAAAATAAAATAAAATTGAGGTCATTTGGACTTCTAAAACTCGAGGTATGGGCTAAATATTAAACAGTGTTTTAGTTTGGACTAAACCAACATCACTTTTCTAATCTTCACCATCTCTTTATCTTCATAATTTCAATAGATTAATTCATCAATCAATCATTTGATTTATGTGATAGACCTACATTTAAGATGAACGTTTACCATAAATTAAAGGTATCTTATATTATTAGATATGTTATTATAAAACATTCTTTAGTTAAGAAGTTATTGATACTTCAAGTGCAAAATGATGATATAAAACTCTGATAAAAATACACTTTTAAGTACAAATCACACCTCCAAACTAGTTTATTACTAATCCCTAGTAATTAAAGCGTTAAAACAATTTGCAAGTTCTACAAAGCAAGGCATTCATCATTCAACTTCCATTAATCTATCCAGATAAATAAATTCTCATTAAATTTATATTTCTGCTTCATATTTCTTAAACAAGATATTAATAAACCTTCTTTTTATGTGCTCAATGTATGAAAACATAGATGATGGGGCTTTTGTTAGAAGAAAACAATATTATGTTCTACTATTTAAGGTTAACTTTCTTGGGTTGAGATTATTTTTATTATTATTTATTTATTTATTTTCTTTTTTTTATTATATATATAAATACAACTTAAAACACAATGCATCTTTAACCCATGTAATGAGCTTTAGGCTAATGACTTCCAAACCAGTTGGTCTTAGGGCATTAGGTGTTGAGACACCCCTACGAGCTTAGTAACTCGGGTTGTAGATACTGATACGTAGATATTGCAATGTTTAATTCCTTTAAGCTTTTCTCCTTAACCCATGTAACAGGCTTTGGGCCAATAGCTTCCAAGTCAGTTGACTTTAGGATATTAGGTGTTAAAACACCCCTTCGGGCATAATTGCTTAGGTTAGGGGGGCTACAAAACCAAACTTATCTATGTTTTTATTATCATCAATATTATCAATTTTTTTTTGGCAAATTATATACTATCCTTTCCCTTAGTTGTTACCTTCAACAAAAGAATATAAATAATGTAATCATCAGTTGTGCAACTCACAATCATACGTTAAAGTGTGTGAGAAAATAAAAGTTTAAGAATACTTGTTAAATGAGTTTATGAGCAGAATCAAGTGATAAAAATGTGAGAGTTTGTAAACCTGAATATTTTAAGAAGTATTTTGATAGACCTTGATAAGGATACGTACTAAGATGCGTCTCAAGGTCAATACAATTTCCTCCATACTCTGCCATCCTAATAAGGATACTTATTAGGATGCGTCTCAAGAGTCAATGAAATTTCCTCCTTACTCTGCCATCCTAATAACAATTTTGTCAAATAGTTTTAATAATAGCAAAAACAGTTAGTAAGTTAGTTATTTTTTTTTATGTTAACTGCTACTCTCCCCCCAACCAAAACGAGACATTGTCCTCAATGTCCTAAGGTAGAAAGATAGAGTATAGAAGACATCACCTGAAACAACGAACAATGACAAACTTGAAACACACTTAAACAAATATAAGAAGTAACAAAACAAAATAATATGCTATTAATAAAACCAAAAGACACAAGGCTTTGCAAATGAAGGCTCAAATCTAATCTATGCTTTTTACAGCTTTCATTAGTTGACCAATTTAGACGACTCATGCAGGGATCAATGACAGGGATGAAAGATTGTAGTTGGTCAATCAATTGTTCAGTAGCAGTAGCAAAGATTATGATTTGTCGTGCTGAAGATGTTAAAAATTCCTGTTCGACAGCTTAATCAAGAAAAGACAACAAATTATCATAAAAACCACTAACCTTTAACAAACCTATAGGTTTATGGTGAATGTGCAGTTGGCCCCACGAGGAAATATGAAAGATCTCTTCCAATGTGCCTAGACCACTTGGTAAGGCAATGAAGGCATCAACATGGTTAAACATTGCATTCAGTCGATCAGACATTGTGGGGACCTGTAGTTCCTCTCT
The DNA here is from genome assembly GCA_018804465.1 of Populus tomentosa. NCBI lineage: Eukaryota > Viridiplantae > Streptophyta > Magnoliopsida > Malpighiales > Salicaceae > Populus > Populus tomentosa. Next base: position 15,193,406 of record CM031995.1, read on the forward strand.
AATAGTTTTTCCAATGATGTCCCCATTCACTAAGGCTTTAGGGACGACCCCCAAAACTTGACTGCCTCCTAAAAATACAGCTATTGACACACCCCTCATTAACCCAAGGCTGCCTCCCCCATACACTATATGAATCTTTCACTAAGCTAGTACCTGACCAAGATGATTTGCTGATTTTAAATACTCATTTTCTTTCCCAGGATTGGATCAACCGAAAACACAAATATTTTTTATGTGATGACTTGAGGAACCTGCCATTTCTTCACACTTCTATATTTGATGAATCTATGGGTTGAGTAGAAATGAAGGGAAGGAAGAGAAGAATTTATAGATGAGAAATTGAAAATGCAATCATACCACCTATATATAGGCCAGCTGTAGGCTCACACACACTTTCTCTCTCTCTCTCTCTCTTTATTTATTTATTTTGAAAAAGCATGTGTATGTATAGGTAATTGTGATTGTGGCTCACATCTTCCCTTGGTTTTATGTCCAAGAACGGCTTAAATGCTCTCTATGGGTCGGGGATAGGCTTCCCATCCAGTTTTCTTAAAAATTGGCAAATAAGGTCTTTTTTAGTTAGATTTCCAAGACTAAGTTGAGCATGTTCTTTATGGAATTGTGGCCATAAATCATGAATTGCACGATGCACATCTCCACTAGGATGTGTCTTAAGAGTCAATAGAAGACTATCTAAAGACCCCTTACTCAGGCCATCCTTAATGAATTGTATTTTATCTTCATGGTTTACAGATACCATTCCTAAAGAACAACATGTTGCATTACAAGTCTATCTAGCACATCTGTGACACACTTTCAGTTGTTTTGCATGACGTTTCTTTGTAAAAGTGCTTTTACCTGTTCCAAGCATATGTGAAATGAAAGAATTGGAGGACTCACTTGATAATTGGACCTTTGCTTCAATTAGCCAGCGAATATCTTCAAGAATTCCATGATTCATTAACAACCTCGATCTTGCAGACCTAACATGATAAATTTTTGCAATCGCATTTGGAGGCAAAGCGGGAAAATACTTTTTCAATTTTTCAAGAGTGGTGTCCATTTTCAAATGAGAATTGGAGAAGAGATTCAAAGAAGGGAGAAAGAGCAAAGAATTGTACAAATATATAGAGATTTTAGTTATTATAGGAAACTGAAAGAACTGACTTAAGTCATAGAGTACCATTATCCGCCATTTGACCGGGGTGAGAGAGACTAGCAAAACAAAAGTTACACCAAAACGAAACATAAAACAATGTGAGAAAAAGAATCAATCTTTATATACAAGATCACTCAATTCAATAAAGTCATTTTCAACTGAAAAATTATCAAAATAAACTTTCAAACGATGCCCATTGACCTTGAAAACATTGTCATTCTTTGGATTCTCGTTATCAAGGCCCCATATGGATACACATCTTTCACAATAAAAGGACCGCTATATCTTGATCTTAGTTTTCCAGGAAATAAATGGAGTCGAGAATTATAAAGCAAGACTTTTTGACCAACATTGAATGTTTTTCTCAGTATTTTCTTGTCATAAAACTCTTTGATTCTTAAAACAAAAGAAACAAAAGTTAGATAAAATGAAAAGTGAAAAGAGAAAATAAAATAACTATTATAATTTATACAAGAATTTACCTTCCCAGCAACGACGCCAAAAACTTGACACAACCAAAAGATTGATGTCTTCTCCCAAGTGCAGGAGTGTCGAAGTAATAAATAACCCAGCAAGACCAGGGTCGAATAATAGGGAGGTTAACTATATAAATTATAAATAACAACAACAACAACAACAACAACAACAGTAATAATAAAGAGGACTTTGAGATGTAAGATTAATGTGAGGATTAAACAATGATAAAAACAAATGTCAAGGTTAGAGGATCCACTAATGGTACTTCAAACAAGTTTAGTATAAACTCTTATTACTCAACTGGAAACCACACATAAAGGAGGTTCCAATCAGATTATAAATTGTTAATATGATTACATTAATTATCTTATTCGAGTAATGCCAATAATTGTAAATATTATCAGGTATTCATGGTGATAACTTATGTTAACAACAAATCAAGTTCCTTTCATAGCACATGTGTACCATACAGTTGGGCTATGAAAGTGCCAAGTATTTGTTGTACTAAGGGTTGTTCAACACAAATCTAGATTAACCATTTAACAAGCAAGGTATTAAGAGTGAGCAAGATAATAAATATAAAACATGTTAGTATCAAGCATTAAAGTCCATGTTGAGTTTATAATATACTTATTCTTACACCATTAGTGTAACCTTTTCACCTTGACATAATAAATTTAGGTAAACATAATGAAAGAAATAAACATAAATAAACAAGATAAGAACATAATTATATAAGTAAAGGAAATGAAATGAAAAGCATAAACAAGAGATTAATATAATATAAAATAAAACTTGAACATTACAAAATACAAAGAAAGAGAGCAAAAGCATGATCTTGATCTGAACACCAAGATGCCTAAATATATGGAAAATGCCTCTTTTTATAGGCCAAAATTTGAAACTATTATTTTGATGAATAATTGTTGAGTGGGTGGCCACATCTTGACTTTGTGACAATCCTTATCTTCTTATTTGAACAAAACATCATTGCTAACATTAGAATTTGAACCAACTTCACTCATGAAAGTTCTAGGAAATTATCTCAGCTTTTTAGGAAAAAAATTAAGGTCATTTGGACTTATAGAACTCGAGATATGGGCTAAATACTGAATAGTGTTACAGTTTGGACTGAACCAACATCATTTTTCTAAGCTTCACCCTCTCTTTATCTTCACAATTTTAGTAGTTGAATTCATCAATCAATCCTTTGATTTATGTGATGGGCCTGCATTTAAGATGAACATTTACTATATATTAATGTAACAACCCAACCTTTTCAAGGCCAAAGTCGCTGGATTTTTTTTTTTCATCATCTCGACTTATTCATAATTTCCATTCTTGTTCTAATCTCGTATTATCACGAGTTCATACATTATCATTCGTATTCCATTTCAATATTTAATTACTAGTTTTTACAGAAGGGATCAATTGACTGATTAAGTGATTTACATGTTTGTTCATGTAGAGCTCATATCACCCATAATATGCGAGTATATAATTCTTTTTCGAAATGTGTGAGCCACGAAATGAATTTCCTTTCGCACCATATTGGTATGATGTCCCTGTTACAATACAAGGAAATTTTAAGCATTATAGGCCATTTAAGAAACATAATAAAACAGGATTTAAGTCACATTTTATTCATGGACCAAAAAGCATCATTCTTCAATTTCCCTTTACTTATATAAATACCACCGTTACTAATCCATCAATTAACGAGGCTAATTCCAGTACTCAAACTCAATCATTCATCTCGGATGTCGTTAGCCGATTTAATATTTTTTTGTGGTTAAAACATAACTATTATAGTCCTTTCATATACTTAGTATATCGAAACGTAGTATACATGACCACATCAGTTCTTCTTAAAACTAACTCATACACTCAAATCTGACAATCCTCTTGGGAAGCCATTAGTCGAAGCCAATCATTTATTCATCTTGTTATCCACTAGGGTGCCATTAACCGTTTCTTCTTCTTTCTCTTATTCTTCTTCTTCTTCTTCTTTTCTTCATCTCGGTCATCCATTAGGATGCGATTAGCTAAAGCTAGTCATTTCTTCGTCCTGATTATCCATTTGGAATGCTATTAGCCGAAGGTAGTCACTTATTCATTTCGATTATCCATTTAGGATGTCATCAGTCATAATTAATTATTTGTTCATCTCGATTATCCACCTAGGATGTTATTAGCCGAAGTTAGTAATTTATGCATCTCAATTATCCATTTAGGATGCCATTACCATAGATTAATCGTTTATTAATCTCGATTATCCATTTCGGATGCCACTTACCCAAAGTAAATCATTTATTCATTCTGGTAATTCATCTATGGTGCCATTACCATAGCTAATCATTTATTCATTCTGGTAATTCATCTATGGTGTCATTACCATAGTTAATCGTTTATTAATCTTGATTATCCATTTTGGATGCCACTTACCCAAAGTAAATCATTTATTCATTCTGGTAATTCATCTATGGTGCCATTACCATAGCTAATCATTTATTCATTCTGGTAATTCATCTATGGTGTCATTACCATAGTTAATCGTTTATTAATCTCGATTATCCATTTAGGATGCCACTTACCGAAGCTAATCATTTATTCATTTTGGTAACTCATCTATGGTGCCATTACCATAGCTAATCATTTATTAATCTCGATGATCCATGTAGGATGCCATTTACCAAAACTAAGCATTTATTCATCCCAATTATCTGCTTTGGATGCCAATAGCCAGAGCTAATCAATCATTTACCCCGGTCATCCCTTCGGATGCCATTAGCCGAAGCTAATCAATTGTTTGTTCCGGTCATCCACTCGGATGCCATTAGCCAAAGCTAATCATTGTTTTATCAAACAATTCATGACAATTTGACATTCCTTGCAACATCAAAGCAGACCCTTAGGGATACTCGTACCACCATTTCCTAGTAATTTATCATTCCGTAACACAATGATAGATCCTTTGTAATGCAGAACCAAACATCCCACAACAGTTTAGCATTCATTATAACACAACACAACAATACCCTTTGTATCACTCATCCAACCATTCTTGACAGTTAATGTTCAATGCAACATAATAATAAATCCCCCGTACTACTCACACCATCATTTGTGGTAATTAACCATCAATACGATACAACGATAGGTCTTTCATAACACTCATACAATCATTCATCATCATTACATTCAATATAATAAATGATAGATCCTTGGTAACACATTCATCACAATTACATGCAATACAATAAAATAGTAGATCCTTCATAATACTCATACAATCATTCTTCACCCTTACATTCAATAAGAATACAAAAGTAGATCCTTCGTACGACACATACTACCATTCATTGGTAGCCCAAATTCATACCAGCCCCATCATCACATTCGGTTTAGTATTCATCACAACTCAATAAGATGTTCATCTCAAATGGGTTAGTTTAGAACTCTAACATTTTCACCATTGTTTCAACATTCATCAAGAACTTGTTCGACATTTCATAGTCGTCTCGACAATCATCAAGAATTTAATCCAACTCTTCTTCGTCGTTTCCTCTTACAACAAGGATTTAATAAAATATCATCACAAGTTAATCATTTCAAAACATAAACATCAAAATGGGAAAAAGGTGGAAACCACCTACCTGCTCCACTTGTGGTCTGTCCCTGTCCTGGCAATGGTCCAATCCTGGCCACAAGACCTAAGACACCAAAGACCACAATCAATTCATTTGTATCTTCGATTCACATTCATTCCACACTTATTTCAAGAGTTCATATGTTCACATTCAAGTGTTCCACATTTTACACCATCATACCATGAGATTGTTACTAGAATTTAAGTCATTTTTGCCTTATAGAAATCAGCAGCGAAAATTGGTTCGCTGCAGGCTGCCCAATTCGGCAGCGAAAACTGGTTCGCTGCAGGCTGCTGCCCAATTCGGCAGCGAAAACTGGTTCGCTGCGGACAACTCAATTTCAGCAGCGAATCAAAATTTCGCTGCAGCCAACTCCACTTCGGCAGCGAATCACAAATTCGCGGGAGAACACAAATTTCAACAGCGAATCAAAATTTCGCTACAGCCAACTCCACTTCGGCAGCGAATCACAAATTCACGGCAGAACACACATTTCGGCAGCGAATGCTAATTCGCTGCAGACAACTCAATTTCGGCAGCGAATCACAATTTCGCTGCAGCCAACTCCACTTCGGCAGCGAATCATAAATTCGCGACAAAACACAAATTTCGACAGCGAATGCTAATTCGCTGCAGACAACCCAATTTCGGCAGCGAATCACAAATTCGCTGCAGAACACAAATTTTGGTAGCGAATGCTAATTCACTACAGACAACCCAATTTCGCAGCGAATCACAATTTCGCTGCAGCAAACTCAACTTCGACAGCGAATCACAAATTCGCTGCCCAACCCATATTTTGGCATGAACACTCTCCACACGTTGTAACAACTCCAGTACATAAACTGTCACTAAGTTCCAGCAGAACACACACATTGAAACCATCAATTTCAGCATATAATTTTTCAATAAATTCCAGCAGCATACACACATTGAAACCATCAATTTCAAGATATAATCTTTCAATAAATTCCAGCACCATACACACATTGAAACCATCAATTTCAAGATATAATCTTTCAATAAATTCCAGCACCATACACACATTGAACCCATCAATTTCAGCATATAATCTTTCAATAAACTCCAGCAGCATACACACATTGAACCCATCGATTTCAGCCTATAATCTTTTGTTAAATATTCTGAAATCAGGTCCCCCATCCAGCCCCGTTTTGTCCCTCCTTTTAGCTTAGTTCTTTTCCATAATAGTTGGAGTAAAGTTCCTAGGCCATGCATCCATATTTTTATTCTTCTTCCTTTCGATTTCAAGACCTTAAGAGCAGGTGGAGAAAGACATGGTTCATACCTCATGGATTTAGCATTTTTGGGAGGGGTTTGACAACATTTCTCCCCTTCTGCTCCCGATTGTTTCTTCCTCTTCCTCTCTTTTGGTTTTTCTCCTCCTCTTGTTAGTTCCCCACCGATCTTAGGCCTCTCCTCCCTTCATGTTTGCAGGTGTCCAGCCTCTTGTCAAGCTCTCCCTTCTTTCTCTCACGTCTAAGGAGGGCACTAGCAGCTGGGGTTTGGTCAAGCTCTTTCCTTGGAAAGGGAAAGAGGGAAGGGGACAAGCATCTCATTTTAGGGGAAAGGGAAGGGGACAAGAGCATGCAGCTCACTTTGGGGAGAGGGAAGGGGACCAACTCGTTTTTGGGGAGGGTGTCTTCCTCTCTCTCTCCTTGCTGCATTTATACCCCTCCTAAAAGCAAAAAGGGGGGTGTTTGGATGTTGGACAAGGCTGTCCTAACCCTCCTTTTGGGTTATCCTTGAGCTGATTTTCATTTCCCTTCTCCCCCTAGGATAGGTGGGTCCCACATTAAAACCTTTATTTATTATTATTATTTTTTTTGATGTCGCTGCCGATTCATAATCGGCAGCCTCAAACTGTGTCGCTGCCGATTGAGAAATCGGTAGCCCAAAACTGCGTCGCTACCGATTTAGAAATCGGCAGCCCGAAACTGCATCGCTGCCGATTCAGATATCGGCAGCCACACTGCGTCGCTGCCGATTCATAAATCGGCAGCCGAAACTGCATCGCTGCCGATTCAAATATCGGCAGCCTCACTGCGTCGCTGCCGATTCAGATATCGGCAGCTTCACTGCGTCGCTGCCGATTCAGAAATCAGTAGCCAAAACTGCGTCGCTGCCGATTCATAAATCGGCAGCCCGAAACTGCGTCGCTGCCGATTCATAAATCGACAGCCGCACTGCGTCGCTGCCGATTCAGAAATCGGCAGCCCGAAATTGCGTTTTTGCCGATTCAGATATCGGCAGCCGCACTGCTTCGCTGCCGATTCATAAATCGGCAGCCCGAAACTGCGTCGCTGCCGAGTCAGATATCGGCAGCCGCACTGCGTTTCTGCCGATTCATAAATCGGCAGCAGAAACTGTATCACTGCCGATTCAGAAATCGGCAGCCCGAAACTGCATCGCTGCCAATTCAGATATCGGCAACGATGGTGGAGTCACTTCAGTTCCACTTCTTGTTGTTGTTTTGTTTTTTTTTGGGGTTTTACAATTAAGGTATCTTCTAGTATCATACTTGTTATTATAAAACATGCTTTAGTTAAGGAGTTATTGATAATTCAAGTGCAAAATGATGATATAAAATCTTGATATAAATGCACTTTTAAGTACTAATCATCTATTACATGCATTGATCTCAAATCAACTTTCGAAAACACTTTAGCTCCTTTCAATTGGTCATATAAATCATTTATTCGCGATAATGGATATATGTTTTTCATTGTCACTCTATTAAGCTTTTTGTAGTCTCTACATAATCGGAGGGTCCGATATTCTTTATAAACAACATTGAAGCTCTCTACAAAGAGTTATTAGGTTGTATAAACTTTTTATCTTGTAATTCTTGTAGTTGTATCTTCAATTCTAATAACTCAGCTGACACCATCCTATAGAGAGATTGTGTTATAGGAGCAGTTTCAGGTATTACATTTATTGGTACCTCTACTTCCTTTTTAGGTGGCAACTCGAGCAATTCTTCTGGAAATATATTCAGGAATTCTTTACCTAAAGTAATATCTTTCAATTATACTCTCCCCTTCTTCAACTCTAATATATAAGCTAAATAGACTAGATATCCCTTCCTTAATAGTTTCTAGGTAGTCATAACCAAAATTAAACAATTTGGTATAATGTTTCTTTCTCCTCCAAATACTACACATCTTCCATCTACCCCTTATAATGTTATTGTTTTTAAAAAATAGTCTATCTGAGTTCGTTAGGTGTTTAACCCAACCATTCTTAAAATTACATCAAAATCTTGTAATTCCAAATGCATTAAGTCTACCCTAGTTTCTTACCCCCTATATCAACTAGTACCCCTAAAAAAAATCGATGTCTACTATTTCTCCTAAAGGTGCACCAATCACCAACCTTGTTTTTCTAACTTATCAGGTTGTATATTTAATTTCTTTTGAATTCTATATGACACAAATGAATGGGTTGCTCCATAATAAAATAAAGCATATACTATATGAGTGTTTAATCATAGATTACCAGCTACTACTTCTAAAGTAGTCTGAATCTCCTCCTAGTTCATATGGTAAACTCGACCTTAGGTTCTTTGTCCTTGTCCTTTTGGTTAGCCTCTATCAACACCAGCCTTTGACTGGGCTAGCCGACTAGGCCTATCCACTGTAACTAACTATTGCTGGCTTATTATACATTACCTCTGACTCTGGCACATACCTTATTCTTTCATCTTTCAATGATGCCTCGTATAAAACTAATTTTTGAAATTTATCCTAAAATTAGTTTAAGATAGTACATACATGACTCTCCTCAAACATACACTCTCCAAATAGGTATGTGCATTACCAAACAATAATTTTACAACACATTTCACTTGTAATTCCACTAGCACTTGAATCTTTACAAATGTTTGTTCCAATTTTTTGAACCATCTTCTTACAACCTTAGCTATTCTCCATAATAATGTTCACACCCCACCTTTCTTATACTCTTTTCCCATCAAACATGGGTAACCACAATGTCTCTCGGGGTTAGGGCTTGTACAAGTATAGTTGGTGCCTACGAACTATACATATCGAACATTATTGCCTTTTCTATTTGCTCCAAATATACCAGATAGATGTAGGACCCAGAGGCTACTATTGGAGCTACAAGTGGAGGAGGCTTAACTATTTGTCCCTGTCTTTTTAACCCCTCCGACTAAACAACCCCTGCCTGTCTTGATTTAGAGTCATCACAGAGTCCAGTTGACCACCTTTGTTAGGACTGTGTAGGTCCTACTAAGTTATGAGATGTTGCATATGCCAATGGGTCCTCCTTCTAATTTAACTTTGGCAATGGATTGCGATTCCATCCTTATGCTAGGGGTGGATCATTCTTAGCTCCATACTGTGTCTAGACCATCCTACAATTGTAAAAACCCAAAAAAAAAAGAGAAATGAAACCGAAATGACTCCACCATTGCTGCTGATTTCTGAATCGGCAACGACACAGTTTCTAGCTGCTAATTTTTGAATGGGCAACGACGTAGTTCGTGGTTGCCGATTTCTGAATGGGCAGCGATGTAGTTTTTGGCTGCCGATTTCTAATTCAGTAGTAGTACAGTTTGGCTACCAATTCATGAAACAATAGTGGAAAAGTTTTCTCTGATAATTTCTGAATCGATAATGACACGATTTTGCTGCTAATTTCAGAATCGACAGTGGCAAAGCTTTCAATTGCCATTTTCTGAATCGATAGCGGCAAAGCTTTGGCTGCCGATTTCTAATTTAACTTTGGCAATGGATCGCGATTCCATCCTTATGCTAGGGGTGGATCATTCTTAACTCCATATCGTGTCTAGACCATCCTACAATTGTAAAAACCTAAAAAAGAGAGAGAGAGAGGAATGAAATCAAAATGACTCCACCATCGCTGCTGATTTCTAAATAAGCAACGACACAGTTTCTAGCTGTCGATTTTTGAATCGGCAACGACGTAATTTTTGGCTGCAAATTTCTGATTCGACAACAGCATAGTTTGGCTGTTGATTTCTGAATCAGTAACGACACAGTTTTGCTGCCAATTTCTGAATCGACAGCGGCAAAGCTTTCAGCTGTCGATTTATAAATCGACAGTGGCAAAGCTTTGACTGTTGATTTATGAATTAGCAGGGACGCAGTTTTTGCTAACGATTTCTGAATCGACAGCGACACAATTGTGGCTACCAATTTCTGAACTAGCAGTGACGCCGAAAAGCCCAACAAAAAATCATGTTGGACCGGGCTATTCTAGATGAGAACAATAGAGGACATGTCCAGCCTTAGATTAACCCAAATGAGGGATGGGAACAACTTTATCCAGCCTACCAAACACCCCTTTTGCATTTAAGAAGGGTATAAATACAACAAGGAGAGAGAAAGGGCACTCTTTCTAAAAGGGGTTGTATGCTCTTGCTTTCATCCTCTTAAAAAAAAAAAACAGCCAACCAGCAGCCTTGGCTGCATCAACCTCTCTTCCCAAAGCAAAACCAACAAACCCAACTACATGCATCTCCTTGGAACGTGGGAGAAGAAGGGAGGATTAGGAAAAAACAGAGGTGGCCAAAGGCATGGAAGGAAAAGAAGTCTAGACCTCTCCCCAAAAGCTGGCCAGCAAATACCATTGCAGCCGCTGCTTCCCCAAGTAGAAAACCTAGTAACCAGCTACATGCACATTCCTTGAGTGTTAGAGAGGAAAGGAGAGTTAGAGAAAAACATAAATAGCCGAAACCATAGAGGGAGAGGGGGTGTAACAGATGGCTGAACAGAGGAAGAAAAAGAGGAAAAACCGTGAGTAGAGGGGAAGAAGCAGAAGAAGAAGAAGAAGACTGCGAGTAGAGGGGGAGAAAAACCTGTTGAATCCTTTCCCTAAAACTCCAAAAAGCTATAAGGTATGAACCAAACCTCTCTCCCTAATTGTTCTTGAGACTTTGGGATTAAAATGATGAAGAAAAACCCCAAGTAGATGATGACCTGGAATACTTACACCAGCTGCTAAGTAAAACTAGGCTGAAGAATACACGTAAAACAGGGGTGAATGGGAGGCTAAAATCCAGAACACTTAACAAAGTAAATGAATAATTTAAATACACAAACTGAGATGGAAGACCGACCTTGGTGGGGGCTGGGAAAAATGCAAACACTATAAGAAGAAAAGCAGGAATTAAGACCTTGTTAGAACCTTAGACCATGCCAAAGTCAAAACAAAAAACATGCTAGTGTTATTGACTTGATTTCTTATTTTGTTTGACAAAATTATGTGATAACAAGCTTAGAATAAGGTTATGTGCATGATTGTGTGTGTTTGTAACCTTGAAAGCATGCTACAAGTGAAGCAAGAATCTAATGAAAATGTAAAGACCCAACCTTTTCAAGGCCAAAGTCGCTGGATTTTTTTTTTTTTACATCATATCGACTTTTTCATAAATTTCCATTCTTGTTCTAATCTCGTATTATCACGAGTTCATACAAGAATGTCAAACAACAAGTGACACAACTAGTACTTTTGTTATTCATACACTTCATATCAACTTGTTCATACATTATCATTCGTATTCCATTTCAATATTTAATTACTAGTTTTTACAGAAGGGATCAAATGACTAATTCAGTGATTTACATGTTCGTTCATGCAGAACTCATATCACCCAAAATATGCGAGTATATAATTCTTTTTCGAAATGTGTGAGCCACAAAATGAATTTCCTTATGCACCATATTAGTGTGATGTCCCTGTTACAATACAAGGAAATTTTTTAAGCATTATAGGTCATTTAAGAAACATAATAAAACAGGATTAAAGTCGCAATTTATTCATGGACCAAAAAGCATAATTCTTTAATTTCCCTTTACTTATGAAAATACCACTATTACTAATCCATCAATTAATGAGGCTAATTTCAGTATTCAAACTCGATCATTCATCTAGAATGTCGTTAGCCGAATTAATGTTTGTCTTTGGTTAAACCATAACCATTATAGTCCTTTCTTATACTTAGTATATACGAAACGTAGTACACATGACCACATCAATTCTTCTTAAAACTAACTCATACACTCAAATCCGACAATCCTCTTGGGCGGCCATTAGTCGAAGCCATTCATTTATTTATCTTGCCATCCACTAGGGTGCCATTAACCGTAGCTACTCATATTTCTTCTTCTTTCTCTTCTTCTTCTTTTTTTTTTCATCTTGGTCATCCATTAGGATGCGATTAGCTGAAGCTAGTCATTTTTTCATCCTGATTATCCATTTAGGATGTCATCAGTCGTAATTAATCATTTGTTCATCTCGATTATCCACCTAGGATGTTATTTCCGAAGCTCGTAATTTATGCATCTTGATTATCCATTTAGGATGCCATTTACCGAAGCTAATTATTTATTCATTCTGGTAATTCATCTATGGTGTCGTTACCATAGTTAATTGTTTATTGATCTCGATTATCCATTTAGGATGCCATTTACCCAACTAATCACTTATTCATTCTGGTAGTTCATCTATGATGTTGTTACCATAGTTAATCATTTATTAATCTCGATTATCCATTTAGGATGCCATTTACTCAACTAATCACTTATTCATTCTGGTAATTCATCTATGGTGTCGTTACCATAGTTAATCGTTTATTAATCTCGATTATCCATTTAGGATGTCACTTACAAAAACTAATCAATCGTTTGTTTCGGTCATCCACTCGGATGCCATTAGCCGAAGCTAATCAATCGTTTATTCCGGTCATCCACTCGGATGCCATTAGCCGAAGCTAATCACTTATTCATTCTGGTAATTCATCTATGGTGTTGTTACCATAGTTAATCGTTTCTTAATCTCGATTATCCATTTAGGATGCCATTTACCAAACTAATCACTTATTCATTCTGATAATTCATCTATGGTGTCGTTACCATAGTTAATCATTTATTAATCTTGATTATCCATTTAGGATGCCATTTACCAAACTAATCACTCGTTTGTTCCGGTCATCCACTCGGATGCCATTAGCCGAAGCTAATCAATCATTTGTTCCGGTCGTCCACTCGGGTGCCATTAGCCGAAGCTAATCACTTATTTGTCCCGGTCATCCACTCGGATGCCATTAGCCGAGGCTAATCATTGTTTCATCAAACAATTCATAACAATTTGACATTCCTTGCAACATCAAAGCAGACCCTTAGGGATACTCGTACCACCATTTCCTAGTAGTTTATCATTCCGTAACACGATGATAGATCCTCTGCAATGCAGAACCAAACATCCCACAACAGTTTAACATTCAATATAACACAGCACAACAATATCCGTTGTATCAATCATCCAACCATTCCTGACAGTTCATGTTTAATGCAACACAATAATAAATCCCCCGTAATACTCACACCACCATTTGTGGTAATTAACCATCAATACGATACAACAATAGGTCTTTCATAACACTCATACAATCATTCGTCATCATTACATTCAATATAATAAATAATAGATCCTTGGTAGCACATTCATCACAATTACATTCAATATAATAAAATAGTAGATCCTTCATAATACTCATACAATCATTCATCACAATTACATTCAATAAGAATACAAAAATAGATCCTTCGTACGACACATACTACCATTCGTTAGTAGCCCAAATTCATAACAGCCCCAACATCACATTCGGTTTAGTATTCATCACAACTCAATAAGATATTCACCTCAAATGGGTCAGTTTAGAACTCAACATTGTTTCAACATTCATCAAGAACTTGTTCGACATTTCATAGTCATTTCGACAATCATCAAGAATTTATTCCAACTCTTCTTCGTCATTTCCTCTTACAACAAGGATTTAATAAAATATCATCACAAGTTAATCATTTCAAAACATAAACTTCAAAATGGGAAAAAGGTGGAAACCACCTACCTGCTCCACTTGTGGTCTGTCCTTGTCCTGGCAATGGTCCAATCCCGGCCACAACACCTAAGACACCAAAGACCACAATCAATTCATTTGTATCTTCGATTCACATTCATTCCACACTTATTTCAAGAGTTCATATGTTCACATTCAAGTGTTCCACATTTTACACCATCATACCATGAGATTGTTACTAGACTTTAAGTTATTTTTGCCTTACAGAAATCGGTAGCGAAAACTGGCTCACTGCAGGCTGCCCAACTCGGCAGCAAAAACTGGTTCGCTGCATGCTGCTGCCCAACTCGGCAGCGAAAACTGGTTCGCTGCGGACAACTCAATTTCGGCAGTGAATCACAATTTCTCTGCAGCCAACTCCACTTCGGCAGCGAATCACAAATTCGCGGTAGAACACAAATTTGGGCAGCGAATCACAATTTCGTCGTAGAACACAAATTTCAGCAGCGAATCACAAATTCGCAGCAGAACACACAATTCGGCAGCGAATGCTAATTTGCTGCAGACAACTCAATTTCGGCAGCGAATCACACTTTCGCTGCAGCCAACTCAACTTCGGCAGCAAATCACAATTTCACTGCAGCAAACTCAACTTCGGCAGCGAATCAAAAATTTCGCTGCAGCCAAGTCAACTTCGGCAGCGAATCACAAATTCGCTGCAGAACACAAATTTCAGCAACGAATGCTAATTCGCTGCAGCAAACTCAACTTCGGCAGTGAATCACAATTTCGTTGCAGCCAAGTCAACTTCGGCAGCGAATCACAAATTCGCTGCAGAACACAAATTTCAGCAACGAATGCTAATTCGCTGCAGCAAACTCAACTTCGGCAGTGAATCACAATTTCGCTGCAGCCAAGTCAACTTCGGCAGCGAATCACAAATTCGCTGCAAAACACAAATTTCAGCAATGAATGCTAATTCGCTGCAAACAACTCAATTTCGGCAGCGAATCACACTTTCGCTGCAGCCAACTCAACTTCGGCAGCGAATCCCAAATTCGCTGCAGAACACAAATTTCGGCAGCGAATGCTAATTCGCTGCAGAAAACCCAATTTCGGCAGCGAATCACAATTTCGCTGCAGCAAACTCAACTTCGGCAGCGAATCACAATTTCGCTGCAAAACACAAATTTCGGCAGTGAATGCTAATTCGCTGCAGACAACTCAATTTCGGCAGCGAATCACAATTTCGCTGCAGCAAACTCAACTTCAGCAGCGAATCACAATTTCGCTGCAGCCAAGTCAACTTCGGCAGCGAATCATAAATTCGCTGCAGAACACAAATTTCGGCAGCGAATGCTAATTCGCTGCAGACAACCCAATTTCAGCAGTGAATCACAAATTCGCTGCCCAACCCACATTTTGGCATGAACACTCACCACACGTTGTAACACTCCAGTACATAAACTTTCACTAAGTTCCAGCAGAACACACACATTGAAACCAGCATATAATTTTTCAATAAAATCCATCAGCATACACACATTGAAACCATCAATTTCAGCATATAATTTTTCAATAAATTCCAGCAGCATACACACATTGAAACCATCAATTTCAGCATATAATCTTTCAATAAACTCCAGCAGCATACACACATTGAACCCATCGATTTCAGCCTATAATCTTTTGTTAAATATTCTGAAATCAGGTCCCCCATCCAGCCCCGTTTTGTCCCTCCTTTTAGCTTAGTTCTTTTCCATAACAGTTGGAGTAAAGTTCCTAGGCCATGCATCCATATTTTTATTCTTCTTCCTTTCGATTTCAAGACCTTAAGACCAGGTGGAGAAAGACATGGTTCATACCTTACGGATTTAGCATTTTTGGGAGGGGTTTGACAACATTTCTCCCCTTCTGCTCCCGATTGTTTCTTCCTCTTCCTCTCTTTCGGTTTTTCTCCTCCTCTTGTTAGTTCCCCACCGATCTTAGGCCTCTCCTCCCTTCATGTTTGCAGGAGTCCAGCCTCTTGTCAAGCTCTCCCTTCTTTCTCTCACGTCTAAGGAGGGCACTAGCAGCTGGGGTTTGGTCAAGCTCTTTCCTTGGAAAGGGAAAGAGGGAAGGGGACAAACATCTCATTTTGGGGGAAAGGGAAGGGGACAAGAGCATGCAGCTCACTTTGGGGAGAGGGAAGGGGACCAGCTCGTTTTTGGGGAGGGTGTCTCCCTCTCTCTCTCTTTGCTGCATTTATACCCCTCCTAAAAGCAAAAAGGGGGGTGTTTGGATGTTGGACAAGGCTGTCCTAACCCTCCTTTTGGGTTATCCTTGAGCTGATTTTCATTTCACTTCTCCCCCCTAGGATAGGTGGGTCCCACATTAAAACCTTTATTTATTTATTATTTTTTTTTATGTCGCTGCCGATTCAGAAATCGGCAGCCTCAAACTGTGTCGCTGCCGATTCAGAAATCGGCAGCCCAAAACTGCGTCGCTGCCGATTTAGAAATCGGCAGCCCGAAACTGCCTTGTTGCCGATTCAAATATCGGCAGCCACACTGCGTCGCTGCCGATTCATAAATCGGCAGCCGAAACTGCATTGCTGCCGATTCAGATATCGGCAGCCTCACTGCGTCGCTGCCGATTCATAAATCGGTAGCCAAAACTGCGTCGCTGCCGATTCAGATATCGGCAGCCAAAACTGCGTCGCTGTCGATTCATCAATCGGCAGCCGAAACTGCATCGCTGCCGATTCAGATAGCAGCAGCGTCACTGCGTCGCTGCTGATTCATAAATCGGCAGCCAAAACTGCGTAGCTGCCGATTCATGAATCGGCACCAGAAACTGCATCGTTGCCGATTCAGAAATCGGCAGCCGCACTGCGTCGCTGCCGATTCATAAATCGGCAGCAGAAAATGCATCGCTGCCGATTCAGAAATCGGCAACCCGAAACTGCGTCGCTGCTGATTCAGAAATCGGCAGCCCGAAACTGCGTCGCTGCCAATTCAGATATCGGCAGCAATGATGGAGTCATTTTGGTTCCAGTTCTTGTTGTTGTTTTGTTTTTTTTTGGGTTTTACAGAAAAAGTATGTGTTAGAATTGAATTTGTATGTGTGTTCATGCTAAAATTGTATGATTTTGCTGGATCCAAATAACGAATTGTGGTGTCATAGTGAATAGGTTTTCGCTGCGAACTGTGTTGTCGGCAGCGAATCAATTCTGATGTCGAACTGTGTTGTCTATAATGAATGCTTTTCCACTACCAAATTGTTTGTCAGTAGCGAATCAATTTTGCTGTTGAACTGTGTTGAATGTAGTGAATGAGTTTTCACTGCCAAATTGTGTTATCTACATCGAATGAGTTTTTGTTGGCGAATTATATGTCATCAGCGAATCAGTTTCGCTGCTGAATTGTGTTGTCCGTAGCGAATCAGGTTTTCGCTGCTGAATTTGTGTTGGACGCAGCGAATCAGGTTTTCGCTACCGAATTTGTGTGGCCTGCAATGACTAAGGTGTTCGCTGCCGAATTTGTGTTATCCGCAGCGAATCAAGGGTTCGCTGCCAAATTGTGTTGCCCACAACGAAACAGGTGTTGGCTGCCGAATTCTATTGTCTGCAACGAATCACGTGTTCCCTGTTGAATTCTATTGTCCACAGTGAATTGGGTTTTCGCTGTTGAATTGGTGTGGTCCACAACAAATCAGGTGTTCGCTGTCAAATTCTGTTGTTTGGAGCGAATCAGGTTTTTGTTGCTGAATTTGTGTGGTCCGCAGCAAATTAGGTTTTCGCTACTTAATTTATGTGGTCCGCAGCGAATCAAATGTTTGCTGTCAAATTTGTTCACTGCCAAATTTGTGTTTTTTGCAATGAATCAAGGGTTAGCTGCCAAATTGTGTTATTTGCAGCGAACATCTGATTCACTGCCAAATTATATTGTCCGCAACGATTCAGGTGTTCGCTGCTGAATTGTGTTGTCTGTAGGGAATCAGGTTTTCGTTACCAAATTGTGTTGTCTGCAGCGAATCAGGTGTTCGTTGTCGAATTCTGTTATAGGTAGGGAATCAAGTGTTCACTATCGAATTCTGTTGTCAGCAGCGAATCAGGTTTTTGCTGCCGAATTGTGTTGTTTGCAGCGAATCAGGTGTTCGCTGCCAAATTTGTGTTGTCTGCAGTGAATCAGGGGTTCACTGCCGAATTTGTGTGGTCCGCAGTGAATTAGGGGTTAGCTGTCGAATTGTGTTGTTTGTAGTGGAAGTGTGATTCGCTGCGGAAATCGAATTGCCTAGGGTTGAATTAGCATTTGCTGCCAAAAGCGTGTCGACTGCAGTGAAGTAGCAGTTGCCTAAGTGTGTGGCCTACAACGAACTAGTTTTATCTGCCGAAGTGTACGGTCTGTAGCAAATCAGTTTCGCTGCCAAATTGTGTGGCCAACAACGAATCAGTGTCGCTACCGATTGTCTACAATAGTCCCCCGGGTAGAAATGACGTAAATGCTTATAACAAATTCATTGTATGATGGTGTAAAATATGGAACACTTGAATGTGAACATATGAACTCTTGAAATAAGTATGGTGATGAATGTGATTTAAGGATGCAAAAGTACTGATTTATGGCCAATGATATCTTAGGTGGTGTGGCCGGGATCAGAACATTGCTAGGACAAAGACAACCCAAGTGGAACAAGTAGGTGGTTTCCACCTTTTTCTCGTTATGATGTTTATGCTTGAAATGATTTATTTATGATGATATTTTATTAAATCCTTGTTGAATGAGGAAATGACGATGAAGTGTTGGATTAAATTTTTGATAATTGTCAAAACGACTATGAAATGTCGATCGAGTTCTTGATGAATGTTGAAACAATGACGAAAATGTTAGAGTTCTAAAATGTGGTGGACATATATTATTGTGTTGTGGTGAATACCAAACCAAATATGAGATATTGTTTAGGCTATTATGAATCTGGGCTGCTGATGAATGGTAGTATGAGTATTATGAAGGATCTACTGTTGTGTTTTTATTGAATGTAATGGTGATAAATGATTGTATAAGTATTATGAAGGATTTACCATTTTATTATATTGAATGTAATTGTGATGAATGTATTACAAAGGATCTACTGTTGTATTTTTATTAAATTTATTGTGATGAATGGTTGTATTAGTATTACGAAAGACCTACTGTTGTATTATATTGAATGAAATTGTCATGGATGGTTGTATGAGTATTACGAAAGGTCAATCGTTGTATTATACTGATAGTTAATTACCACAAATGGTGGTGTGAGTATTATGAGGGATATTTTGTTGTGTTGTATTGAACATTAACTATCATGAATGGTTGGATGAGTAATACGAAGGGTATTGTTGTGTTATACTGAATGCTAAATTGTCATGGAATGTTTGCTTATGTCTTATAAAGGATCTATCATTGTGTTACTGAATGTTAAACTATTATGGAATGCTGGTACGAGTACCACAAAGGGTCTGCTATTATGTTGCAGTGAATGTCAAATTGTTATGAATTGTTGGATGAACCAATGATTAGCTTCGGTTAATGGCATCAGTACAGATAATCAGGACAAATGATTGATTAGCTCCGGCTAATGGCATTCAAATGGATGACCAGGATAAAGGATTGATTAGCTCCTGGTAATGGCATCCAAAATGGATGACTGGGATGAACAAATGATTAGCTTCGGCTAATAGCATTCGAGTGGATGACCAGGACAAATGATTGATTAGCTTCGGTTAATGGCATCCGAAGGAAATTTATTTCTCGGCTCATATATTTTGAAAAGAACTATATATTTGCATATTATGGGTGATATGAGTTCTGCATGAACGGACATGTTAATCACTCAATTAGTTATCCGATCCCTTTTGTAAAAACTAGTAATGAAAAATTGAAATGAAACAGGGATGTGAATGTATGAACAAGTTGATATGATGTGTATGAATATTCATATGAGGTATTCATCTAGTGGTGTAACTTGTTGTTCGACACTCTTGTATGAACTTGTGATGATAACGAGATTAGAACAAGAATGTGAATTTATGAGTGTGTTGATACGATGTAATGTAAACCTAGGAGTATGGAGAATATAATATTATAGGCACATGTATTGATAATCTGTTCTATTGGAATGTTGTTTTACGGTATCCTACATAAATTATGCCTTGTTAGTGAAGAGTATGCAATTGTAAATTTGAAGAATGATGTGGTGAAAAAATCCAGAAACCAAATAAATAAAAAAATTCCAATGATTTTGGCCTTGAAAAAGCCGGGTTGTTACAACAATAATCAAATATCTTTCAGTATCAAATTTAAATATATTGGATTAGGTCACACTTTGATACCAACAGTAACATCCCCCACTTCTCCAAGTAGAAATCTAAGCTATTCAAGTCCATTATCCATAGGGCTGATCATTTCAGTTTAGTTTGGTTCGGTTTTGAACTAAAACGACTAGCCAAACTAAAATTTATATTTTCTTAAATTATAAACTAAACCGACTAACCGGTTCAAATCGACCATTTCCGTTCAGTTTGGTTTTTTCTTTCAAAATCGACTTGACCTGTTTCCATTTAATTGGGCATTTTATTACTAGGCTCGGGCTTTTCTTAACATGTTTTGGGTTCAAGTCAACCATTTTGCGACCGTTGTTGCTGCTATTACAGTTTTCATTCACTCACTTGAAGAAGCTAGAGCAGATTACAAACAAAAGTTGATGGAGGATTTTGTTAAGTCAAAGGCAAAAATCAAGACTATGAAAACAAAATTGTGTTATTGGTTCTGATAGAAAAACAAAACATTTTTTTAGTAGGGAAGTGAGAGTTGCAGGTAATTATTAATAGTCAAATGAGAATTTCAAACAAGAGTTTACTGCCAAACTATAACAAATGAATAATTTTCAAGTGAAACTTCAGCTAGAAAACCAATAGAAGAGAACAAAAGGCAATAAAAAAAGGCTTTCCCTACTCTAAAACCAAGTTGTTCCTCCTTTGTGAGTCCAATAAACCAACAACTTCTAGAGTTTAGACACAAAGTTGATGAGAAATACATCATTAAGCCAAGTTGTGGAAACCAAAGTAGATTCTTGGAAGAGAGTACTCTTCTATTTATTCACAAACAATTCAAGAAACTCATTAAAAATATATATTTAAAACCTAGATCGATTTTCTTAGTGAATACGAGCAAGCAAGCGATGAAAAAGTACTTGGGTTTTCCCATCTCCAACCTCACAAAACTAAGAAATTAGAGATAGACAAGAGAGGGAAGAGAGGGGGGAAGGGGGAGGGTGGTTGCGGGAGAAAAGAAAATAAGGGGGATAGAGTTTCAGTAAAAAAAAATAAGCCTTTTATACCTAGGTTTGAATTGGGGTTGAAACTTGGAACCGAACCGGTCCGATTTGATTTGGTTCAATCGGTTTCAAACTTTTGAAACCAAAATCGAATTGAACTGTTTTTTTGTTTTCTAATCGGTTAATTCAATTTTTTTTTCTTAGTTCAGTTTTCTTGGTTAATTTGTTTTTTATTTTCTCTAATTAATCAGTTTTTTTAGTTTTTTTATCACCCCTAATTATCCACAAAAAATCACTAATTAATGGGTCATTAATTCAAATATTTTTAAGCAAGTCTTTTTTTAAAAAAAATTCAATAAAGTCTCCACTAAATCCTTGTCTTTCCAAGTTATTGATAATACTTCTTAATTTCGCATCTCAATCATTATCAAAAGTTCAATCATCCTGAACTTCAATCAACTCACTCTTTAGAATATTTTATCTTGATAACTAATGTAACTTAAATTCGAAAACTAAGATTTACACATACTATGCAAAGCATACATTCATCCATCTTATAATACTATTTTCGTACATCGATTAAAAGTCATTTACATAGAAAAAAATGTGAATCATCTAATACAAAAATAGGATAATTCACTTTTCTAGTTACATAAGACTGCAATTTAATACATGTACAAGACCCACTTAGATGTGCAAAAAGAAACATTATTATGGAAGGCTACCCTTTTCGATATTGTGTAGTACTTGAAATGATTAGGCAAAGTAATAAGAATCAACTCTAAGAATGAGCATTTCAAAAGAGCTATCCAATTACAATTCTTACTCAATTCTTATTCAAGTTTAACCTTATGTCTTTTATTCCATTAAAAGATGATGCAATCTTTCTTTTTAACTTTTGATTATCATTCCTTTCTGAATAACCACTATTTTTTGGTTGTTCCAATTGGACGCCCATAATTAACTTTTGGTTATCCTTCCTTCCTAAATAACACCTAATCCAATTGTCCCAACTACACGCCCATAATTAACTTTTGATTATCCTTCCTTCATGAATAACCCCTAATCCAATTGGACGCCCTTAATTTCAGCTAACTTATCTGTTAGCCTCTTAATCAACAAGCCTCTTGGAATTTTATAATATTTACAAAATCCTTAAAATATCATCTGATTTGGCAATTCAAAACAATTATCAATGGCTTCAATTTTCCCTTTTAAAAACCACATCTATCTAGAATTCTCATTTACAAATCATCATTTATTAGATATCTCATATAGATATCTAACATCCTAGCACTTCCATTCTAGTGCCAATCAATCTAATTATTCTTCTGAAACTTCAAGTATTAGTACATGCAATTTAAATTTAAATTTGATAATGTAACAACTTAAATCTGTAAAAAGATAAAACTTGATGGGGGTGTTCACCACCTACCTAGGGCCTACTGTCATATGCCTATGCACGTACACTGGACAGTTTTAGCTTCATCTCTTATACCATAACAAGATTCAATTTCACAATTAATAAATCTAGTTCATATGAAGGTTCTATCCGAAATATTCATTTATCTCAAGATTCCACATGCATAAACTTATGCATATTCATTCATTTATTCATGTGTTTTTCATTTTTATTATTGTAATCCCTTCTTTAAAGTTCTACACTAAGGTTAACTTCTTAAGCAAAATAATTGTCATTTACTCAAATCAATGTGACTCATATGTGTTGAACACTATTTAGTGTTTTTTTCATAACTCAACCTTTGAAACTTAGATTCTGTTGTGGTTAGGTCCTTTTAAAATTTGAGACACATCTTCAATTGTTAAGAAGGAAAATAAATCAAATTCAATCATTAGCATACTCAAAATTACCCATTTATCACGCACACACAATCCAATTTTCAAGTTATAGCATGACTTAGTTATGGTTTTCGAACCTTAACTGGAATTTTGTATCTCCAAATTAAGTATAGCTAGTTTCTAATGCAAATTAACATCTTCAAGCACAGTTTTCATGAAGGAACATGCCCAAACATCTGTCATTTACTAGTCTCAAATCTAACTAAAAGTTAATCAACAAAATCTACCCTATGGCATATAACTAACCCCATTTTTGTATTTCATCCATATTTGGAGTTCCTAACTCCAAATAAAACAAATTTTGTTTTAGTTGAAAGGTAACACCTTTACCTACAATGTTTATACAGAGTCATACTACAAATTATATTGTTTTCATTTTCTAATATTAATTGGAATTTAGATATCAAACTGTTCAGACTTGAATTTGTAGACTTAGTGAAAAATGAATTATCTTTTATGCATTCTTTCAAATTTAGACCAACTATTACCATTTAATATATCTTAAGCTTTAACAAGAACATTATCAATCAATAATACTCTTCTTTTGTTTTAAAAGTTAAGTTCCTTCTTTTCTTAGCAACGTACTCACTTAATAAAGTTTTAACTAACTAACATATTCTTCATACATTACACTTTCAACACATATTATTAGTGTCACACGTGTATGGCATCGCGACGAACATTCTCCAAGAATTCCATATAACATATGTATATGGTGTGGGAAATGAATAGGAAAAGGAATTCTTGTCATTTATCGATAGAAAGAGGGAATAAGAGTTGCCACCTAGTATTTTAGTACTAAGAACCCTAATTTGTCTCAAAGATCAGGCACGAAAACTGGTTGCATAAAGGAAAGGTATTAACACTCTTAATATGCATTATCTAAGGTAAGCTGCATTATTTAATTGCCTGATTAAACTAGTTGTTTGATTGTTGGGCTGTCTAAGGTTGAAGACAAATCCTTCTCAGTAAGAAGATCCTTATCTTATCGGGTAAAATCCTAAGCATTCTAATGTCAATAATAATAATAAATACATAAAAAAGAACTTTCTTTTTAATATCAGGAATATGTCTTACATATAAGTTCGTAATCCCATATACTCAAAGAAAACAAAATATTTTTTTTGGTATTTTTGAAATATGACCTTAGTTCTTATAACTTTAATAAACTAGTTATTAAAGTTCAAAATGCAAGATAATACATTTTTTTTAAAATTTTATTTTGTATGAAAATACAATATGAAATTTTTTATATTTTTGAGTGATTTGGCCATATACATGAGAACAAGATTATTTTTTTCATGTATTTTTTTGCTACATTTCAGAAAAAACTAGATATTTTAATATCGGATTTTTATTTTTATAGTATAAAAATACAAATCACTATTAATAAAAAAATTAGTAAAAAAATGTGCAAGGTTTTTGAAATTTTTTTAAAATTTTACCAAGTAAGCACCTGGCTCGGCGTCAACTTTTTTTTGGTATTTTTGATTTAGATCTACTTCAACCCGTATAGACTGGACTGAACCCATTGGTCACTAGTACAAGTCAGTGATCTGGCTGGCCACTATTGCAATGCATGCTTTGCACAGTAGAGGGAAAAAAACGCAGCTTACTTGGTGCTGGAGCTTGATGACGAAGACGATGGCGAAGGTGTGCAAATTGGCCAAAGCTACTTTCATCCCCTCTACCTCCATTCTTTGTGCGCTTCTCCTCTAGTCTTACTTTTCTTTGCTTGGTTTCTTTTTGCTTCTTTTGTTCTCCCCGTCTCTCCTAGCGTCTGCCTGGTGCTGGAGCTTGATGACAGAGACGATGGCGAAGGTGTGCTGATTGGCCAAAGCTATTTCCATCCCTTTTGCCTTTGTTCTTTGTGCGCTTCTCCTCTAGTCTTGCTTTTCTTTGTTTGGTTTCTTTTTGCTTCTCTTATTCTCCTTGTCTCTCTCAGCGTCTACCTAATGCTGGAGCTTGATGACGAAGACGATGGCAAAGGTGTGCTGATTGGCCAAAGCTAACTTCTCTCGTTCTATGTTTCTGTCTTTGTTTTTCGTTTGTTTTTTTTTTTTCTGTATGTCTCTGGGTTTTTTTTTTCTCTTCGCCTCCTTCCCGTTTTCTACCTTTTCATTCCCCTCTTCTCGTGGCCTTTCTCTAGCTTTTATAAAGCCAGAGAAAGCCATGCGTTCGCCCAATAATATGAAACAGACTCTTAGGACCGTTACAATGGTAATGGAAACGCGTCGGGGGCGAGGGGCGGCTTTTCTTCTTCCTGGTTTGGTCTGCTGAAGAAGATGAACAATGTCCTTTGAAATGGCGTCATTTCGTCCCTTAACAGATATGGAAAATTTCAATTTCCCCCCTTGAAGTTCTGACTTTTTACAATTGGACCCTTATTCTTAGAAAATCTCCCTCTTTTTTTTTTTTTTTTTAATTTCCTCCTAGATAAATTGCAATTGGACCCCTGAATTTTAGCCCCATTTACAAAACAGTCCTTGGTTTCTGAATTATTCAATTCAGTCCTTAATTGACTCTTCAACTTTTATTTTTTTCAAAATTACCCCTAAGAAATCAATTAAGCTCCCTACAGTAACCCCGCCTTTTCACTTT
Organism: Populus tomentosa; assembly: GCA_018804465.1. Classification (NCBI taxonomy): domain Eukaryota; kingdom Viridiplantae; phylum Streptophyta; class Magnoliopsida; order Malpighiales; family Salicaceae; genus Populus; species Populus tomentosa. The sequence continues at coordinate 15,219,321 of CM031995.1, forward strand.
GATCTTTTGACTTTAATTTCTTGCAATTTTAACCCAAATCAGCCCCAAACTTTGGTGTTTCTTCAATTAAGCCCTTGATTGCATTAATTAATTAAATCAAAATTTAATTAAGTCCCTAAACTTATTAATTCTTCTAATTTTTGATCAAATTAACTCCTAAATTTAAGTTCTTCCAATTAAAGCCTAAATTGACTTAAAATCAATTTTTTTTGCAAACAAACCCTTCATAAACTCAATTAATCTTTCAACAAAATCTAAAACATCTGATTTTGTACTTTTCTTCCTTAAATTAAATTTTCTTTATCAATAAGGCTTTCATTAGTAAAAAATATATTGTCAAATTTCAATCTTTGTATTTTTAAACTTCCTCAACCAATCTTTGACCATTTTTTAGGCACTCCAATGTCTTCTTCTCGTTGCTATATATTTTGTTGGTTTTCTTTTGATTTTTTTTTTGTGTGGGGATCTAAAAATAGATAACAACAATGATAATGATTTTGTATACTTGTAACATTCAAAATTCACTCCCCTTTTTTTTTTCTTTTCTTTTTGGTCGAAACCCACGAGAGCCAAAGAGTTACTTTTTCTTCCTCAATTCACATAATTCTCACTTATCCAACCCTAATTCCATGTATATGAACTACATTCCAGCATAAGAAAACAACATTTCATATTTTAAGTTTATAAGATATGTTCTAATTCCTTAAACATATAACAATAACATAATCAATAATTTCTCTTATTCTATTCCATGATCACATAATAGTTAAGAAAATTATGTTTTTACTCCTATATTTGTCTTAAGAGGGCTATTTCAAGTCCTAAACATTGAAGTTTACAATTCAATCTCTCTACCTCCTTCATATTCAAAGGTGGGCAGCCCTATGATTAGGTTTTCCTTTTGGTACACTTTAATTTTCTTTGTTATTCCTTTGAGATTTCTTTTTTTCTTTGCTAATCGCTTCTATTTGTTTCATTAGATTCCAAAAATCAGCACATACAAAACCCCTAGTGCTTTGAATACCATATATAAAAAAATTATTACTCTATTTTTCAATTGACATGAGATTGTTATTTTACCCTAGTTGTGGGGGTATTACATTAGGGATCAAAAGTGTCTCCGAAAAAATAAAGCAAGGTTGTTGTGACAACCCTACTAATGGGTGTTAAGGGGCTTATTTGGATAGCCCCAAGAACAAAAATTAATGGGAAATTATAGTCTCATATAAAGTGATTAAGGTGAGGTAAGTTTGGGTTAAGAAATTACTTTAGAAAAGTCTGCACGATTCGAGTTAACGGGTGGCTATATGAACTTGAAATAATGATCTAATTTAGATATGGAAATCTTGCATGAAATCATATAATGATGCTTTCTAGTTGATAAGAAAACATTGAAAAAGGGAGTGAATGATATTAAATGATGGTCTTGTGTGGAGCAAAAAAGGCATTGACTGTGGGACCCTAAGCTAGCAGAACGAGACCATGGAGAGGAATAGGTAGGTGTTTACCACCTCATCTCTTTATATTTTGAAGAGTTTAATATATTCTAAAATTTTATTTGTTTATGTTGTGTATTGATTTACGATAGTAAGGGATAAGAAATTTAGGAGTGGAAACAAGATTAAAACATGACGGCTTCTATCATGAGTGTTGCCGAAGAAAAAAAAATGTATAAGGTTACTGTGCATGTTGTCATAATTTCTGAAGAGAACTTGGATTGATATAAAAGTCGGCCAATTGAGTGGGGTGTAGGAAAGTTAGCCGGCCATATAAAGAGCAAAGAGGAAATGGGGTAAATTGTGGTTTTCCTTATTGAATATATTATAATAGGTTGTTTTTTATGTGAATGTGTGTGTGAATTGAATGAAATTAGCATGAAAGGAATGAAGGAACTCTTGATTCCTTAAGGCCATGCTTTCGGCCAATTATGCATCAAAGGGGGGAGGATGTTTAATTCAACATATTTAGCTTGATAATGTGTGTTTAATTGTGTTGAAATGAGGAAAAATGCATGTTGAAATAGCAAGGATTGTGTTTAGAAGAATATTATTTGAAAAGTTAGTAAAATTGATAAAAATATTATATTTTGATGTTAAGAGGGAAGATTGAAATAAATAGAATAAATTGACTCTTAAAAAGATATCTTGACACTCTTATATGGTAGGTGATCCGTATTTATGCGTTCTAGTTAAATTACATGATTTAATATATTATTGATATGAAACGTGAATTAGCGAATGTTGGATATTATAGAAGGAATGAAAGTTTGTGTGATGATGTTATTTCGGATAGTATCTTGAATGTATATGTGTTCAAGGTGAATGGTCTTTCGTGTGAAACTGCCAAGTGATGGAAGTATTGCTGACATAGAAAGTATAAGATGTGCGATATATGGCATGGACTAACATACATTCAGTGTATGTTATGATCATGAGTGTCGCACGTGTGCGGCGTTGCGGCAAAAACATCCACCCTCGAAATTATTAATCTAGTGCGGCAAATGTAGGGAAGACAAGGAATTCTTGTCTTTTATTAGTGGAAAAATGGAATGGGAGTCGCCACCTAGTATTTTGGTCACTAGAAACCCTAACTGGTCTCAGAGAATGGGTACAAGGATTGGTTGCATAATGGGAAGGTATTAGTACCCCAAATACGTCATACCTAAGGTAAATTGCATTGTTTTATTGTCTGATAAAATTTAAATCTTTGTTGTGTTTTCTAGTTGTTGGTCCGTCTATGGTTTAAGAAAAAAATCCTCTTCGGTAAAGAAATCTTTATCTCATTGGGTAAAACCTAACCGTTCTAACATCAACAAATAATTTAATATCCGAAATACGTCTTACGTATAAGGTCGTAATCCTAGATATTAAAAGAAAACAAAATAATTTTTTTTGGAATTTTTGAAATATTAATACGTCTTACATATAAGGTCGTAATCCTAGATATTAAAAGAAAACAAAATAATTTTTTTTGGAATTTTTGAAATATTGGCCAGTTCTCATGACTTTAATAAACTTGTTATTAAAGCCAAAATGCATGCTAAAAACTTTTATATATATATATATATTTTAGAGAGACTTGGCCGTATGTATGAAAACAAAACATTTTTTTTAATTTTTTTTTCCATTCCGTTTTTTTTTATGTTTTGACAAAAACTCGGTATTTCAATATCGGATTTGTATCTTTACAGTATAAAAATACAAACCAATATTGATCAAAATGCAGTAAAATATTTGTGAAAAATCACAGATTTTTTGAAAACAAAAAATTTCAGGCCGCAAACGTGCCTGAACAATTCACGCACGCCTGCTACAGTGTGAATGTAATTAATCTTCAAGTGCACAGTGTTTGTGCATTATCTGCAAAGTTGAAGACGTTTACCTGGAAGCAAGACAAAAGCAACGACATGCTTTGGACCTCTCTCCTCTCCTTTCGTTTGTTTTTCTTTTGGTTCCTCTGATTCTTCCTTCTTTTTTTTTTTCTGTTTCTGTTTGCAGTTCTTCTTGCGGTCTCTTCCCTTTCGTCTCTATCTTCTCTCCCTTGCTGTTCTTTTTCCTTCTTTCTCCCGACTACTCTCTGTTTTTTACGTTCTCTCCTCCTCTGTTCTCCCCGTGTTCTTTCTACCCCTACTCTCCCTTACTCTTCTTCTTTATCCTCTCTCAATCTCCTCACTGTCTCGTTATTTTCTTTCTTCTTTTTTTCTCCCGCTGTCTTTTTTTTTTCTTTCCTCTGTCATTCCCCCTTTGGTTTCCCCCCTCCTTCTGTGCAGTATATATCCTCTGGCTTTTATAGCTAGATGATGCAAGCGTTTTCTTTGCTGGGATGGAGTAACAGCCGGAGAGATATCAGCCGTGAAACATGGCCCCTTGATCACCGCCTTCGCTGCTGCAAACGTTTCTCCTCCAGCTACAATGTAACGTCTTCTGAAGAAGACTGTGAACAATGTTGAGCGAAACGACGCTGTTTTGCAGTTTTAAATAATATTTCTGATTTGATCCTTGAATGTTTATGTAATTTTGTAATCAAGCCCCCCAAAAAATTGTAATTAAACCCCTTGAGTTTAACGCCTTTTCTGATTTGGTCCTTGGTTTTGTATTGTTTCAATTAAATCCCTAATTGGCCATCAAACTTCAATACTTATGCAATAAAGCCCCTGATTTGAACAAATCAACTCTTCAAAATTTTAAATGGACCCTAGAACTTTAATTTCTTCAAATAAAAGCCTAAATTGATTTAAAAAATTATTTTTCTTGCAATCAAACCCTCTATAAATCCAAGTAAACCTTAGATAAAATTTAATTGAGTCCATAAACATCTTATTTTGAAATTTTCTTTCTAAAATCAAATTTTCCTTGTCCCTAGGGCTCTAATCAGTAAAAAATATACTCTCAAATTTTAACTTTTTGCATTTTTGAACCTCCTAAATCAATTTTGACTTTTCTTCGGCATTACAACATCCTTTTCTTGCTTCTATTATTGTTTTGGATTTCTTCTGATTTTTTTTTATTTTCTCATTTTTTGTGTGGGAACCCAAAAATGGGTAACAGCAGATGCCCCCTCTTTACAATACTTACGAAGCAAAGACTTTGCGTAGTAAGTTTTGTAAAGATAAACAAAATTGAACTTTCGATCTTGATCTTCTCAAAATTCTGTCTTTACCACCCTCCTCCTTCAACCAGGAATTAATGATCCAAACTTGATTATCATGAGAACCCGATCTTGGTGCCCCTCTAAATTCTTGATCTGCAGCGACGCAGTTTTCGCTACCGATGCAGAAATTGGCAGTGACACAGTTTTTGCTGCTGATTTCTGGATCGGCAGCGACGCAGTTTTCGCTGCCGAGGCAGAAATCGGCAGCAATGCAGTTTCCGCTGCCGATTTTTCTCTATCGACAGCGACGCGGAGCTGGGAGGGAGGGGTAAAACCAGTTTTTGATAGACCAAAAAAAGGATAAGAACACATCTAAACCAACCCCCAAACAACCCACTTCATTTGATGGGGAGTATAAATACAAGGAGGAGAGAGAGGATGATTCGTCCTCTTCTCAAAACAGCAGCTGCATGTCGTTCTTCCCTTCCTCTTTCACAACAGAAACCTAAATCAAACCAGTAGAGAGTGCTTGGTAAACGTGTGAGGGAAAGATGAGACCTTGAGAGAAGATTGGACAGCTGCCTAGAGGAAAGGAAAAAGAGGGCTGGAAAACGTGAGAGAAAGAAGAAGGAGGAGAACCAGCAGGAGAAGAGAAAGAATAGTGTCAAACCTTCCTCAAACTTAGTTAAATTCAAAAGGTATGGGTCATGAAACTCCCTTCCTCTTCTCCTTAAGATCAGAAACGGAAATGAAGAAGAAAACCCTAAGAAAATTGACCTAAGACCTAAGCCAGTTGTGAAGAAAACTGAAATTAACTAGGAGAACAAGGAAACAAAAATGAAATGAAGCCAATTTCAGAACATCTAACAAAGAAAAATAAATAAAATGGAAATAACAAATCATGGTAGAGGGTTGGCTTTAACTATGGGGTGGGCCTGCAATGCATGTGTGTGTTCTGCTGGAATTTATTGAAAAATTATGTGCTGAAATTGATGGTTTCAATGTGTGTGTTCTGCTGGAATTTATTGAAAGATTATATGCTGTAATTGATGGTTTTTCATGTGTGTGTTCTGCTGGAATTTTGTGAAGGATTATGTGCTGAAATTGATGGTTTCAATGTGTGTGTTCTGCTAGAATTTATTGAAAGATTATATGCTGTAATTGATGGTTTTCCATGTGTGTGTTCTACTGGAATTTTGTGAAGGATTATGTGCTGAAATTGATGGTTTCAATGTGTGTGTTCTGCTGGAATTTATTGAAAGATTATATGCTGTAATTGATGGTTTTCCATGTGTGTGTTCTGCTGGGATTTTGTTGAAGGATTGTGTGCTGAAATTGATGGTTTCGATGTGTGTGTTCTGTTGGAACTTAGTGACAGTATATATGCTGAGGTTGTTACAGTTGGTATCAGAGCACTTGGTGTGGATCCTGAGGATCATTAATCATTATGTTGTTGCGGTAAATTTCAGGATGGTACGCACCCGACAAGGGACACGAACTGAGCCGCCCTCCTTAGAAAGGAGGGGCATGAACCAGGGTGTCCAAGGTTAGCAAGACGAAGATCCCTTGGATGATACAGCATCTCATGCTCCGATAATACCACCCGAAACCTTGCAGGGGGAAGATACGGTGGCGGGGGAAGGCCCGAGGCCTAATCAGACAGAGGGAACACCCCCAGTAGCAACAGAGCAGCGAGAAAGATCAGAAGCACAACCATCTATTGTTCCAACTGGTGTGCCCCCACAATATATAGATGCGAGACTCCTTGTACAAATAGTTAAAGCAGTGATGAAGGGCATGGCTGATTCAGCGACACAAACAACTCCCACCACGCAGATTCCACAAGCAGCCCCTATGACAAGCTTGCCAAGATCTACATAAATGAGGTGGTACGACTTCATGGGATTCTGGTGTCCATTGTATTGGATCGAGATCCAAGGTTCACCTCTCGACTTTGGCCGAGCATACAACATGCCTTAGGGACAAGATTGGACATGAGCACTGCGTTTCACCCTCAAACGGATGGCCAATCAGAAAGAGTCATCCAAGTCTTGGAAGACCTATTACGGGCCTGTGTGCTAGAATTTGGAGGAAACTGGGAGGAACACATGGTATTGGTGGAGTTCACGTATAACAATAGTCACCAAGCCACAATAGGGATGGCCTCATATGAAGCCTTGTATGGTAGGAGGTGTAGAACTCCTTTGTGTTGGGAGGAAATTGGGGACCGAAAGTTATATGGCACAGAGTTGGTCCAAGTCACCATGGAGAAAGTGAGAACTATCAGGGATCGCATCAAAGCCGCACAAGATAGATAGAAGAAGTATGCCGATGTGAGGAGAAGACCTCTCGAGTTCAGTACGGGGGACCAGGTGTTCCTGAAGGTAGCCCCATGGAAGAACATGTTACGGTTTGGATTGAAAGGGAAGTTAACTCCCCGCTTCATCGGACCCTTCAAAATCTTACAACGAGTAGGACCAGTAGCCTACAAAGCGGACTTGCCCCCACAGTTAGCCAAGGTCCATGATGTGTTCCATGTCTCCTTGTTAAGGAAGGCTGACGTGGACCCTGCCCGAGTTCTACCCCAGGTTCCAGTAGAAGTCAAGGAAGACTTAACACTGGAATTGAGGCCCATAAGGATACTAGATCAGGAAGTGAAGGAGCTACGGAGCAAAAAGATCCCCATCGTCAGAATCTTATGCCGTAATGCTCAAGTAGAAGAGGAAACTTGGGAGAGGGAGGCTGAGATGAGGAAAAAGTACCCCAATTTATTTGAACTACCAGGTATGGAGTGTGAAACTTCTTAAATTTTGAGGATGAAATTCATATTTAAAAGGGGAGAACGTAAACACCCAAAAGAATATATATATATATATATATTGAGAGAGAGAGAGAGAGAGAGAAATGTCGACGCAGTTTCTGCTGCCGATTTCTTGATCGGCAGCGACGCAGTTTTCGCTGCCGATGCAGAAATCAGCAGCGACACAGTTTTTGGGGCCGATTTCTGGATCGGCAGCGACGCAGTTTTCACTGCCGAGGCAGAAATCGGTAGCAATGCAGTTTTCGTTGCCTATTTTTCTCGATCGACAGCGACGCAGAGCTGGGAGGGAGGGGTAAAACCGGTTTTTGATAGACCAAAACAAGGATAAGAACACATCTAAACCAACCCCCAAACAACCCACTTCATTTGATGGGGAGTATAAATACAAGGAGGAGAGAGAGGATGATTCATCCTCTTCCCAAAACAGTAACTGCATGTCGTTCTTCCCTTCCTCTTTCACAACAGAAACCTAAATCAAACCAGTAGAGAGTGCTTGGTGAACGTGTGAGGGAAAGATGAGACCTTGAGAGAAGAGTGGACAGCTGCCTAGAGGAAAGGAAAAGGAGGGCTGGAAAACGTGAGAGGAAGAAGAAGGAGGAGAACCACCAGGAGAAGAGAAAGAATAGTGTCAAACCTTCCTCAAACTTAGTTAAATTCAAAAGGTATAGGTCATGAAACTCCCTTCCTCTTCTCCTTAAGATCAGAAACGGAAATGAAGAAGAAAACCCTAAGAAAATTGACCTAAGACCTAAGCCAGTTGTGAAGAAAACTGAAATTAACTAGGAGAACAAGGAAACATAAATGAAATGAAGCCAATTTCAGAACATCTAACAAAGAAAAATAAATAAAATGGAAATAACAAATCATGGTAGAGGGTTGGCTTTAACTATGGGGTGGGCCTGCAATGTATGTGTGTGTTCTGCTGGAATTTATTGAAAAATTATGTGCTGAAATTGATGGTTTCAATGTGTGTGTTCTGCTGGAATTTATTGAAAGATTATATGTTGTAATTGATGGTTTTCCATGTGTGTGTTCTGCTGGAATTTTGTGAAGGATTATGTGCTAAAATTGATGGTTTCAATATGTGTGTTCTGCTAGAATTTATTGAAAGATTATATGCTGTAATTGATGGTTTTCCATGTGTGTGTTCTGCTGGGATTTTGTTGAAGGATTGTGTGCTGAAATTGATGGTTTCGATGTGTGTGTTCTGCTGGAAATTAGTGACAGTATATATGTTGAGGTTGTTACATCTCTTATGACAACTTTCTTTTAACTAAAGCTAAAATCTTTTATGTGGTTGGGCAAACCTGAGATCTCATTCGGCGATCCCCTTTAACCAGAACCAATATCTTGTGTGGTTGGGCTAACCTGAGATCCCATCTGGCGATCCTCTTTAACCAGAACCAAAATCTGTGTGGTTGGGCTAACCTGAGATTCCATCTGGCGATCCCTTTTAACCAGAACCAATATCTTGTGCATGGTTGGGCTAACTTGAGATCCTATCCAGCGATCCCCTTTAACCAGAACCAAAATCTGTCTGGTTGAGCTAACTTGAGATCCGCTCCGGCGATCCCCTTTAACCAGAACAAAAAATCTGTATGGTTGGGCTAACTTGAGATCCCATCCGGTGATCCCCTTTAACCAGAACCAAAATTTGTGTGCTTTCTGCTGACAAGGTTTGAACTTGCTTCCTTCTTCTTCTTCTTCTTCTTGAGAATTTTCTGATGGTAGGGTTCTTGTCATTTTTCTTCTTGATGATAAGGTTTGAACAAACTTTTCACTTGATACTTTTTTTTTTTTTGAGTTTTGTGATTTTGTAGGACTGACATCATCCATCATTCCTAATTACTGGATTTTTCTTGATGACAAGGTTGGAAAACTTGGTGCTTCCTTATTGTGGGGTTTGACTTGAAGACTCCTCATGATGATAAGGTTGATCTTCTCATTTCTTTGAGATTTTCCTAACAATATGGTTTATCTCATCTTCTTCCCGTTCTAGGGTCACAATCCATGATTCTCTGTTATTATCAGCTCAATGATTCTTTCCTTCCTTCTTTTTATCTTTTCAATCTTGCTGGACTTCTTCGAGGATTTTCCTGTAATGAATAAAAAAATATATGTGCAATGCTTTGAGGTTAGATGACATGCATGCATCCTTACCTGATTTGAAATATAGGCCCCCGCCTCTTTGGTGTTCCATCGTCATAGGGTGCCTTTGTTTGCTATCCAAAAGCCATCTTTGCTCTTTTCATGTACTGGCATGTTCATGTGCTAATCATCTACTCCACTGTAAATGCAATGCCTATCCTAGGCTTTTTTCGATGATTAGTGGTTTCACTATTTATCGAGCTTGACAATGCCTCCAAGTGTGGTGTTGCTTGATTCATCATGAAAGAGCTTAACAAATCATTTCCTCTCCTGGATTCTTTCGAGAATTTTACTTTGATTAGCTGTGTGCATCCTACCAGCATTCATCAAGAGGTTTTCTAGTGTCGTCCTCATCTTAGATTGCTAATCAGCCATTGACTTGCCTCCAGTGCTCATTCATTTGATTATCTTCCTTTCAACACCATTGTCCTCAGCTTCACTGATTCATCATTTTTTTTTATTGCCCCCTAACTGATCATGAATACTGCTTGTTTTTCCTTCTCAAGGTCCACTGTATTGCCCCCAGCTGCTCAACTTTTTAAGAAGTGTCGAGAAATATTGATGTTACTTATGTCAAGGATTCTGCAAACTCGATCGATGCTCTTTTTGTTTGACAATATTTCTTGTTCGGGAATCAACTCTCATATTTCAAAGATCATGTCTATTTCAAAGTCTAATTGTTGAAATAATATTAGAGAGATGTCAGTTTTTTAAAAGCATTTTTTTAAAAATTCAAGCTTCTTTGGTCAAAGACCCAACACACGTCATTTAATACATGTAATCCTTTGATTATCTTGTATTTTGAAAGCAGAAATTAACCCATCGAAAGATTAAAATAGCTTTTTCCATGGTTCTTTGTGTCAATTTAATCTATGATCTTGGGTATATCTTTTGATGGTTTGTGATGAGGTGATCTTTTTGTGAATTTAAAAAACAAGATGCTAAAGTTATAAGTCAGGCTTGATCAAGAAAGGTTGTTTTTTTTTAGCACTTATTTTATCAACATGCATAATAACAAGTAGCTTAATCCATGAAGCCACGACCCTTATGGAAAAATTCTCCAAGCTTTGAGAGCGCCATTTATCGGTTTAAATTGCTTACTCGATTGAAAAAGGGCTTTTAAAAGCACGTAATGCAGGCTATGGTTTATGGCTATGAAAAAAAGAAATTTTACAGGATCAAAAGGTGTTTGAGGGTTTCAAAAACCTAGGATCAACATCAACTATTTATCATTTCTCTTTATCTTGTTGTCTTTGTAGAGAAAACAACATATAACCTCATGAACCTCAAATATCAAAATTCTCTTAACATAGGTCATAATGCAAGTCCAACTTTTTCTTCGATGAATAATCAATCTCAATCATCTGATAACATAAGGGGCTTTATCATGGATGCCAAAAGTCATGTTTGTAGCTCTTTTTTTTTTTTGTTTTTTTATGGTATTGACTTTTGACATTTATTGTATCATTCCTTGATTGAAACTTCTTTTGTCTTTCCTATACTCAATAGGCATTCTCTTTCCTTTATATTTGACCTACTTTCAAGTGGAGGTAATTTTCATGTTTTTTTTTTCCACATAGCCTTTCTCATATTTTTCTAACATGCCCCCAGTCTAGGTCTTCTTTCTTTGAGCTCTTTCTCAAACATTGAACTTTTGTTCTAAGCCCTCCCTTTCACTTTTGTCTTCTCTTATTGGCCCCCAGTGTAGGGTGTTATCCTGGTCAGGGTTTCTTTTGAAAAGAATATTTTATTAGGTTCAAAATGGGATTGCAAAGGATAAATTTCTTTAGAAAGTGAGGGGATAACAAGGATGGCCTTTTCTCATTTCAAGCAAGGTTGGTGTGAACTGATAATTTTGACCTCGTCTAATGTAATGATTTGGACTTTGCATGAACCTTGATTCACGAGTCCATAACTACTAAATCCATTACATGTCATTATGCATACTGCTAAAACATAGCTACAAGGGGGTGATTCAGTTTCATGTCTGAGCTCAAAATTTGTTTGGCACCCCATATCATTTTAACAAGCATCAAGTCATTTCTGCAATCAAAATACTTTTAAACTTTCAGGATTGATTAGCCTTAATTGTATGTTGGAGTTCGATCAAAATATTTTGCCAAATAAACTTTGAAGGAAACATTTTGTTATTTCAAAACAACAAAGAGACAAATAAAAAAAAACATGTTTCGTAAAAAAGATGAGATGTGATCCCAAAACAAAATGCAAAACAGCAAAATTCCAATACAATTGACAATTCATCGCCATTCTTAGATTAGCTTTTCTAGCAATATCTGTGTTTTGCCAAATATTTTTGATCACTTGTCATTCTAAAGATATTCGGGGGCAATATAGCCAATGACATCACCTTTCACACACTCAACTTGTCTCTTGTTCATCCACCTTTAGAGTCATCTCTCATCATTATTCTGGAATTCATGGTAGAACCTTCAATCTTTCCCCTCTTCATAGCTTGTTCAATTCTTTCAGCAATCCTGACAACTTCATGGAAATGTTGAGATGAGCTTCCTATTAAATGCTCATAATAAGGGGATTGAAAGGTGTTGGCAAACAACATCACCATTTTTGTATCTATCAGTGGAGGTTGAACATATGTTGCCTTATCTCGCCATCTTTGCGCGTATGTCCTCACAGACTCTTGGTTTTCTTTCTCCATAGCCATTAGGATGGTTCTGTCAGGAGCAATTTCCAGATTAAATTTATACTGCTTCAAAAAGGCGTCTATCAGGTCTTTCCATGTCTTGATCTTAATATTGTCTAGTCTTATGTGCCAACTCAAAGCAGATCCAGTGAGACACTCTTGGAAAAGGTATATCAACATCTTATCATCATAAATCACCTCGACCATTTTATTGCAGTAAGATCGAGGGTGAGTGTTTGGACATTCCAATCCAGTGTATTTGATGAACTCTGGTATCCTAAAGTTCTTTGGTACTATGATGTTCGGTACCAAACACACTTTAGTTGCTCACATGGGATCAAACCAGTCATTACCCTCAACTAACTCTTAATCTTTCTTCCAAAGCAGACAACTTGTTGTAGTTCATAAAATCAGTGGATCTATTTCTAGGGGGTCCATTTGCTGTTAAATCCACAGTAATGGGAGCTTGACTTGACGGGATAGGGGCGATAGGCACAAAATGTTGTTCTACCGTTGAATTTGCCCCTAAGTTTTGAGATGTCCCTGGGACGTGGATTGATGGTGTTTTCACAGGAGGTTGTGCAAAAATCCTTTTTTCCATTTTTGGAGCCCAACACTTGTTCAAGCAGATCTGTAAGTCTAGTTACTTCAACTTTGATGCTTTCAATTTCATTTTGATAATGGGCCTCCAATTGAGCTCTTTCTTCATTTTCCATCTTTCAGGAGTAGCAAATCTTGGTTGGGGGACCTATGTTTCAACCTGATTTTATGGATGATAAATGTATGAGTATGTTCCTATATGATGAGTTCAAGATGCTTTAAGAAGGGTTTACTTTGATGTAAAACAAAAGGTAACACACACAACCTAAGGACAGGTTATATTCATTAAGTGAGATAAATGGTAGGTTGACTATCTAGACTCAAAAAGGGTCTCATATCTGCCTAGTGACGATCTTTGTAAAGACAGTATGGGGGCGTTGCAAGGAACAGTTAAGGCACGTATGCCCACAATTACCAAATAGGCACTTAGATATGAGTTGGGTGCTTCACGCTTCTGAACCCCGACCAATAGTTATAGAGCGGATTGCTAATTCCCCACCTAACTTAGAAGCTTGTGTGAGCTTTAAAAAAAATTAAAGCATGTGATGCATGAGGCAGTTCTATACAATGCATGAACATATATGTACAGAAATTAAAGCATATAAAATAAATAAATAAAATAAGTTTATTAACAGAAAACATGCAAACAAAAAAACACAGTTATCAGACAAAAACAAAGCTTAGTCCAGAAGGTCCCCAGTGGAGTCGTCATTCTGTCGCACGTGTGTGGCGTTGTGGCGAAAACATCCACCCTTGAAATTATTAATCTAGTGCGGCAAATGTGGGGAAGACAAGGAATTCTTGTCTTTTATTAGTGGAAAAATGGAATGGGAGTTGCCACCTAGTATTTTGGTCACTAGGAACCCTAACTGGTCTTAGAGAATGGGTACAGGGACTGGTTGCGTAATGAGAAAGTATTAGCACCCCAAATACGCCCTACCTAAAGTAAGCTGCATTGTTTTATTGTCTGATAAAATTTAAAGCTTTGTTATGTTTTCTAGTTGTTGGTCCATCTATGGTTTAAGAAAAAATTCTCTTCTGTAAAGAAATTTTTATCTCATTGGGTAAAACCTAACCGTTCTAACATCAACAAATAATTTAATATCCGGAATACGTTTTACGTATAAGGTCGTAATCCTAGATATTAAAAGAAAACAAAATAATTTTTTTTTGGAATTTTTGAAATATTGGCCAGTTCTCATGACTTTAATAAACTGGTTATTAAAGCCAAAATGCATGCTAAAAACTTTTTATATATATATATATATATATGAAGATGCAATATGATTTTTTTTCTTATATATATATATATATATATATATATATATATATATTAGAGAGACTTGGCCGTATGCATGAAAACAAAATATTTTTTTTTAATTCTTTTTTTCCATTCCGATTTTTTTTATGTTTTGACAAAAACCCGGTATTTCAATACCGGATTTGTATCTTTACAATATAAAAATACAAACCAATATTGATCAAAATGCAGTAAAATATTTGCAGAAAATCACAGATTTTTTGAAGAAAAAAAAAATTGGGCTGGGCCCAGCTGGTTTAGACCTGCAAGCATGCGTGAACAATTCACGAATGCCTGCTACAGTGCGGATGTAATTAATCTTCAAGTGCACAGTGTTTGTGCATTATCTGCAAAGTTGAAGACGTTTACCTGGAAGCAAGACAAAAGCAACGACATGCTTTGGACCTCTCTCCTCTCCTTTCATTTGTTTTTCTTTTGGTTCCTCTGATTCTTCCTTTTTTTCTGTTTCTGTTTGCAGTTCTTCTTGCGGTCTCTTCCCTTTCGTCTCTGTCTTCTCTCCCCCATTGTTCTTTTTCCTTTTTTCTCCCGGCTACTCCCTGTTTTTTACGTTCTCTCCTTCTCTGTTCTCCCCGTGTTCTTTCAACCCCTACTCTTCCTTACTCTTCTTCTTTATCTTCTTTCGATCTCCTCATTGTCTCGTTATTTTCTTTCTTCTTTTTTTCTCCCGCTGTTTTTTTTTCTTTCCTCTGTCATTCCCCCTTTGGTTTCCCCCCTCCTTCTGTGCAGTATATCCTCTGGCTTTTATAGCCAAATGATGCAAGTGTTTTCTTTGTAGGGATGGAGTAACGGCTGGAGAGATATCAGTCGTGAAACATGGCCCCTTGATCACCGCCTTCACTGCTGCAAACGTTTCTCCTCCAGCTGCAATGTAACATCTTTTGAAGAAGACAGTGAACAATGTTGAGCGAAACGGTGCCGTTTTGCAGTTTTAAATAATATTTCCGATTTGATCCTTGAATGTTTATGTAATTTTGTAATCAAGCCCCCCAAAAAATTGTAATTAAACCCCTTGAGTTTAGCACCTTTTCTAATTTGGTCCTTGGTTTCGTATTGTTTCAATTAAATCCCTAATTGGCCATCAAACTTCAATACTTATGCAATTAAGCCCCTGATTTGAACAAATCAACTCTT
Source organism: Populus tomentosa (assembly GCA_018804465.1). NCBI lineage: Eukaryota > Viridiplantae > Streptophyta > Magnoliopsida > Malpighiales > Salicaceae > Populus > Populus tomentosa. The sequence goes on from CM031995.1 coordinate 15,234,594, forward strand.
TAAAATTTTAAATGGACCCCAAAACTTTAATTTCTTCAAATAAAAGCCTAAATTGATTTAAAAGATCATTTTTCTTGCAATCAAACCCTCTACAAATCCAATTAAACCTTGGATAAAATTTAATTGAGTCCATAAACATCTTATTTTAAACTTTTCTTTCTTAAATTGAATTGTCCTTGTCCCTAGGGCTCTAATCAGTAAAAAATATACTCTCAAATTTTAACCTTTTGCATTTTTGAACCTCCTAAATCAATTTTGACTTTTCTTCAGCATTCCAGCATCCTTTTCTTGCTTATATTATTTTTTTGGATTTCTTCTGATTTTTTTTTATTTTCTCATTTTTTGTGTGGGAACCCAAAAATAGGTGACAATAATGAGTAAGGGGATCACCGTGTATCCGTAACATCCCCCGTTTCGGGATAAAAACAACAATTTCATGTCAACCAAAAAACAAAGTAGTTAATTTTTTTTTCTATATCTATTCATGGTGTTTGTATTAATGTCTATTGAAATTTCGATGGAGTCTCCCTTATATCGGGAGATCCTAAGTTATCGACATTTAACCTGTTACACTTTTAATAGCCCGCATCTCCTAACTCAACCCCGACTCAATCATCCTGGATCTCAATTACACAAACATCATCAAACATATTAACCACAATATTTATGATATATATTATATAACAAATATCATTATGGATGGATAAAAATATAAATACACATACATGGAACATGGTTATATGAACTACAAAGTTAAGTTCATTTAATCAATTTTAAACATTAATTATACAAATTAAATCATACAAACATTTCCATGTTTACAAAATACAAGGGTATACTCCCTAGAACTTAGATTACAAAATATAAGCTAAGATCTACTCCTATCGAGCATGTGATGGTCTTGAAACAAGATACATATTATTGAAACATGAATATCACAATAAATATAACAACACAAATATCTAACAATTTAAAAAGGGCAACATGCATTCATATTTTGTTCACTTCTCCCTTCTGGCTTTCATTAGAATCTCTTTCTTGTTTAACTACTAAAAATTGTTTCCCCTTCCATTATCAACATGATTGTTTCTACTTGCACATTACTGATACCACTTTCATTGGTATCATCATCATCACCCCGTAGGGGTCAATGCAAGGCGATCCCCTTATCCGAGATCCTAACATACACTAAATGTATGCTAGTCAATACATGGTTGATCTGCTTACCCGGGATCATAACATAAACTAAATATATGCTAGTCAATACATGGTTGATCCCCTTACCCGGGATCATAACATACATTAAATGTATGCTAGTCAATACATGGTTGATCCCATGGTTGTTAAAAATACGTTTTAACTCGTAAAATCGTCCGATTTTACGAGTTAAAATACAGAAAACGTGTAGAGTCGGGGTTAAAACTCGAAAATCAGCAAAATCGGGTTGACTTGGTCAAACTCGCAGAAAACCCGGTTGACTCGTAAAAAACATTACAAACGTAACGTTTTTCCGAGTTTGTCAAAAGTTCCTACGAAGGCCGAAAATTAAAAATGAAACATTGAAAATTATGAAACAAGCCATGGTGGCAGTAAACCACAATCTCTTTTCTTTCCCAAATCCCACCCGAGTGCCCAAGCAGCCGACCTCGTCTTTTTCGTCTTCGTCCCTGTCTCTCGACTTCGTCTTCGTCCGGTCGTCCCTGTCTCTCGACTTCGTCTTCGTCCGTCCCCTTCGTCTTCGTCCCTGTCTCGCGGCTTCGTTAGTGACTTCATCGTCTCTGTCTCACACGGTCACCTCCCTGGACTCCAGTCATCCCCTCTCTGTCTCACACTCCAGAGCGAGACAAAGGTACGAATTGGGAACCCAAGCTTTGTTTTTTTCTATCTAATGGTGGTGAATCGGTGATTAGAGACAAAAAATTATATGGGTTTGCTGTGAATCTATGTTCATCGTCTGGGTTTGCTGTGAATCGGTGATTACTGAACCGAATGCCCTGTTGATCTTGCTTGATTTGGTAGTCTTGGAATCGGTGATTACTGAACCGAAGCCCTGCTGAATGTAATTTGCTGCAAGAAGATGCAGTTGAATGTAATGTGATTATGTGATTATATGATTCTGTGATTTTTTTGATTTCGTGAATTATTGTTTTCTGCTGAATGTAAAGTGATTATCGTTTTCGTGAATCATTTTGATCAGTTCCCATCGAAGACTGCGTAGATAATGGATGATTTTGAATTATCGTGATTCTGTATTTCTGTGACTTATGGAAGCATGAAAGAAACAAACTTCAAATTGACTTATGGAAGCATGAAAGAAACAAACTTCGAACGATGGTTTTTAGTTTTAATAATGATTGTAAGAAAAAAAAATGGCAGATTGGAAGCATGAAAGAAACAAACTTCGAATTGACTCAAGGAATATAAAATGGTTGTAATAATGATTAGAAGAAAAAAAAATGGAATGTAATAATGGTTGTAATAAACTTCGAGTATTAGTTTTAGCATGGATGGTAAAAAAATAGAGGTTGCAACTTGCTTATTCTGTGAACTCTCAACTCTCAAGTTTATTTTCAGAATTGCTAATCAGAAAACAATTATTGGAGCAAAAAATGTTGAGTAATCAGAATTGCTAATCAGAAAACAATTCACGTCTAAACTATCATGATTTACGTCTAAACTCAATTGCTGATGACTCTTCTTTGTTAACCTGTGAATGTATTTTTGTAGGATACAACATGCATATTTGTAAATTGTAATTCTTAAACAAATGATTGAACTGCAAGAAACAAATTATTCTTGAATTGTAGGATACATGGCTTCTAAAAAAACTACAAGTGGCAATAGACTTGACGTGGGATGGCAATATGGTATAGATGTTGACAAGAATTCAAAAAAAGTGCAGTGCAAGTTTTGTCAGAAAATTATTAGTGGAGGCATTTACCGTTTCAAGCATCATTTGGCTTGCACTCGAAAGGATGTTGAGCCATGCCAGCAAGTACTAGAAGATGTAAAGAAGATAATTTTGAATGTTCTGGTGAAAAATCAAGAAGCATCTGAGAAGAAAAGAAAGGCTTTCCAATATATTGGAAAAGATGAAGATAATGATGAAGGGAATGAAATTACCTCAGTGGACAAAGGAAAGAGAGTAGCAAGTGGGAGTGGAAGTACACAAACTACCATCAATCACCTGCTAAAAAAAGATCTTAGAGAAGAAGCATGTCGACAAATTGCAAGATTTTTCTACACCAGTGCAATTCCATTTAACTGTGTGAAAAACCCTGAATTTGTTAAGGCACTTGAATTGGTTGCAAAGCATGGGCCAGGTTTTAAGCCTCCATCCTACCATGATATTAGAGAGAAGTATTTGAAGCAAGAAGTAGATCACACAATCAACTTGCTTAAGGAGTACAACTGTAAACACCCAAAGGAATATATATATATATATATATATATATATATATAGAGAGAGAGAGATGATGATGAATGCAGTTTTCGCTGCCGATGCAGAAATCGGCAGCAACGCAGCCTTCGCTGCCGATGCAGAAATCGGCAGCGACGCAGGTTTCGCTGCCGATGCAGAAATCGACAGCGATGCAGTTTTCGCTGCCGATTCTGGACTTGGCAGCGACGCAGCCTTCACTACCGATACAGAAATCGGTAGCGACACAGTTTTTCGCTGCCCATTTCTTGATCGACAGCGACGCAGTTTCTGCTGCCGATTTGTGGATCGGCAGCGACGCAGTTTTCGCTGCCGAGGCAGAAATCGGCAGCAATGCAGTTTCGCTGCTGATTTCTCAAACAACAGTGACGCAGAGCTGTGAGGGAGGGGTAAAACTAGTTTTAGATAAACCAAACAAGGATAAGGACACACCTAAACCAACCCCCAAACAACCCATTTCATTTGATGGGTAGTATAAATACAAAAAGGGGAGAGAGAATGACCCATCTTCTTCCCAAACCAGCAGCTGCATGCCATTCTTCCCTTCCCCTTTCACAACAGAAACGTGAATCACAATAGTAGAGATTGTCTTGTGAGCTTGTGAGGGAGAGATGAGACCTTGAGAGAGGAGTGGGCAGCTGCATAGAGGAGAGGAAAAAGAGAGCTGGAAAACGTGAGAGGAAGAAGAAGGAGGAGAACCAGCAGCTGAAGAGAAAAGAATAGTGTCAAACCTTCCTCAAACTTAGTTAAATTCAGAAGGTATGAGTCATGAAACTCCCTTCCTCTCCCCCTTAAGATCAAAAACGAAAATGAAGAAGAAAAACCCTAAGAAAAATTGATCTAAGACCTAAGCCAGCTATGAAGGAAACTGAAATTAACTAGGAGAACTAGCAAACAGAAGTGAAATAAAGTCAATTTCAGAACATCTAACAAATCATGGTAGAGGGCTGGTTTTAACTAGGGGGTAATTAATGTGTTCTGCTGTGATGTTGTTGCTGGAATTAATGTGTTCTGCTGTGATGTTTGTCGCTGGAATTAATGTGTTCTGCTGTGATGTTTGTGTTCTGCTGTGATGTTTGTTGCTGGAATTAATGTGTTCTGCTGTGATGATTGTGCTGAAATTGATGCTGCTGATTTGTGTGTTGCGCAGCGAAATTCTGTTTCGCTGCCGCAACTGAACCTCCTGCAGCGAATTGATATTCGCTGCCGATTTGTGTGTTGCGCAGCGAAATTCTGTTTCGCTGCCGAAACTGAACTTCCTGCAGCGAATTGATATTCGCTGCCGAGTTGTGCGTTGTGCAGCGAAACTGCGGCACCAACAGCGATGCAGTTGTCGCTGCCGAACTGGCAGCCTGCGGCAAACCAGTTTTCGCTGCCGAATTGGGCAGCCCGCAGCGAACCAGTTCTCGCTGCCGATTCCTACAATAAGCCTCCTAGGCAAGAATGACTTAAATGCTAGTAACAATTTCATGATATGTTGGTGTAAAATATGGAACACTTAAATGTGAACATATGAACTCTTGAAATAAGTGTGATGATGAATATGATTCAAAAATAAAATAAATACAACTGTGCTGATTTGTGACCATTGATGTCTTAGGTGGTGCGGTCGGGATTGGACCATCATCAAGACAGGAACGACCCACAGGTGGAGCAGGTAGGTGACTTGCACCTTTCTTTTTCATACGTTGAATCTTGGAATATTTTAACTTGAGTACTACCATATTGTTAGAACCAATATTAAATTGTCGAACGCTTAATTGTTGATTATAGATTGATTAGCTTCGGCTAATGGCATCCGAACGGATGGCCGGGACAAAAGAGTGATTAGCTTCGGCTAATGGCGTCCGAACGGATGGCCGGGATGAAGGACTGATTAGCTTCGGCTAATGGCATCTGAACGGATGGCCGGGACAAAGAATGATTAGCTTTGGCTAATGGCGTCCGAATGGATGGCCAGAATGAAGGACTGATTAGCTTCGGCTAATGGCATCCAAACGGATGGCCAGGGAAAAGAATGATTAGCTTTGGCTAATGGCGTCCGAATGGATGGCCGGGATAAAAAGGGATGATTTCGCTGCCGATTCTGGATCGGCAGCGACGCAGTTCCGCTGCCGATTCTGGATCGGCAGCGACCCAGTTTCCGCTGCCGATACAGAAATCGGCAACGACGCAGTTTCCGCTGCCGATTCTGGATCGGCAGCGACGCAGTCTTCGCTGCCGATACAGAAATCGGTAGCGACCCAGTTTCGCTGCCGATTTCCTTGATCGGCAACGACGCAGCTATCGCTATGGAATCCGGATGGATAGCCGGGACAAATGAATGACTAGTTTCGGCGAATGGCATCCGAAAACTTGTGTATCTATATGTACTACTAGCTGTTACATCAAATACATGAAGAAATTATAAATGTTAATGCTTTATTTAATTGCCAGGCCGTTAGTTACCATTATTATTATTATTAAGTATTTGTTTTCTCTTAAATGTTTTGTACTGCTGCAGGGACGTCACACCAACGAGATGTCTAGGATACCCGATACACGGGAACCTACTTTTGCAAGGAATTAAGTAGATGCATTCTAAATCACAATGTATTTTGTAGGGATCAATGTACTGAATGTATAACTTTTATTAGATCCTTTTTGTTTAAAAATTGTGATGGCTATTAGTAGTATAAGAATACAAACTCATGTCTATGTATATATTTTTAATATGAACTTCAAATCATGCAACCTTAATATTATGTGTTTGTGTAAGATTCGCTTTTGAATGAAATGTTGATTGTATGGATTGTATTTTGATGATGTGAGGATTCAAGTTCTTTGATTACCGGCACCATGTGTATTAAATATATATATATATAAAAAAAAATAAAAATTTACTATTGTTTTGGGCTTGGAAAGTCGGGTCATTACAACAACTTAGAATGGAAAAAAACAGGTTGCTCAATAATGTCTGATGGATGGACTGATAAGAAAAGGCGTTCTATTTGCAACTTTTTGGTTAATAGTCCTAAAGGGACAGTTTTTTTATCATCTGTAGATACCTCTAATATATCCAAGACTGCTGATAAAGTATTTGAGATGTTGGATGCTATTGTGGAGAGGATTGGAGAGGAAAATGTGGTGCAAGTAGTCACTGACAATGCTGCAAATTATAAGGCAGCAGGGCAATTATTGATGGGAAAAAGAAAAAGATTGTTTTGGACACCATGTGCTGCCCATTGTATTGACTTGATATTGGAAGATTTTGAGAAGAAACTAGAGGTCCATCAAGTAACTATTGCTAATGGGAGGAGAATCACTTCATACATATATTCAAGAACTATTCTCATTTCCATGCTCAGACACTTCACAAAAGGAAAGGATTTGATTAGGCCTGCTGCCACTAGATTTGCTACTGCATACTTAACTCTTGGATGTTTGAGTGATTGTAAGATACAGTTGATGACAATGTTTACTTCCATCCAATGGAGGTCATGTAGGTTTTCAAAAATAGAAGAAGGGAAGCGAATTCAAAGTTGTGTTTTGGACAGCAAGTTTTGGCATGATGTTACTACATGTATTAAGGCAGCATATCCTCTGATAAAAGTTCTTCGATTGGTTGATTCAGATGAGAAACCAGCTATGGGTTTTATATATAAAGCAATGGATCAAGCAAAAGAGAAGATACAAGTGAATTTTGGTTATGTGAAAAAAGGTACTAATTATATATCTTGCTAATTATTTATTTACTACTATCAGTTGATTATAATATTGATGATAATATTCTTATTTTTTTTGTAGTTATATGCCTATATGGAATATCGTTGATGCAAGATGGGAACTTCAACTTCACAGACCTTTACATGCAGCAGCATATTATTTGAATCTCCATTATCATTATAATTCTAATTTTAAAGTTAATGCCAACATTAAAATTGGATTATATCAATGCTTAGAAAGGATGGTGCCCGATGCAAGTGAAAGGTGTAAAGTTGACTTGCAACTTGATTCATTCAAGGATGCAAGTGGGTTGTTCGGTATTGAGGCGGCTAAGATAACAAGGGAAAAAAAGACTCCAGCTAAATGGTGGGATTCATATGGGGATGAATGTCTAGAGCTACAAAAATTTGCAATTCGAGTTCTAAGCTTGACTTGTAGTTCATCTGGATGCGAGCGAAATTGGAGTGCATTTGAGATGGTAAGTTTTTTCCTTTTTAATTTTAATGTTTTTATATTTTATAAGAATCTTATATGGTATTAATTTGAATTGCTTACATAGGTTCATACAAAACGAAGAAATCGTTTGCACCAGAAAAAAATGAATGACTTGGTATTTGTAATGTGCAATCTCAAATTAAATGATAACCAAGTCAAAAAGCAAGCTAATGATTTTGGTGAAGTTTTTGATCATCTCTCATCTGATGATGATTGGATAACCGAGGGAGAGAAACATGATGGTTCATCCAACTTTAATTTGCTTGATGTCATTGATGGTGCAACACGAAGGAAAAACGGTAAAGAAGATGAAAGTGATGATGAAGAAAATCTTAATGATGTTGGGATGGAGTGTCATGGAACTGAAGATGATTTAGAGATTCAGAATGATGTCAATCCAGATAATTCAAGGAGCTTGGAGTTACATATTGTTGACAACATTGGTGTTGGTCCTGGTACTAGCAGTAGCACTAATGTTCCTAATATCGGTGCTGGTACAAGTAGTAGCAATAATAATCTTTTAGATGATAATGATTTTAATGACTGTTTTAGAAATAATGAGGGAGACAAAGGTAATGAGGGTGTGTTTAGTTTACATGACACACCTACAGATTGTTTGTTTTAGGTGTGTTAACTTTTAGTTATTGAAATACTATGGACATGTATGAATTTTTATTTGAATTATGTATTTTAAGATGTTTGGATATTTGTATTGTTTATTTTACTTTTATTTAAATTATGTAATTTAATATGTTTGGATTTTTGTATTGTTTAAAATATTGTTTAAAATATTTTACTTGCGATTTTACGATTTTAGTTAAAAAAATTTTGCTTCCGATTTTACGAAAAAAAATTTTACTTTCGATTTTACGATTTTACGATTCGAGTTTACGAGTCAAGTTTAAATTGAATGTTCCGTGTCGTGTCAAAAAAGCGTTTTTGACAACCTTGGTTGATCCCCTTACCCGAGATCCTATACATGGTGATTCATACATGCTTGATCCCCTTATCCGGGATCCTAACATACACTAAATGTATGCTAGTCCAAACATGGCGATCCCCTTACCCGGGATCCTAACATACACTAAATGTATGCTAGTTCACGCCCCGAATCACACTTCTTATATTTCCATTGTCAACGATAATTTCATCACTAGATAATTCACACAATAACCATTCACCTAATATCCAATATTTTGTAATTCATATTTCACATTGGTAGCATATTAAATCATGGAATTTAACTAGAAAGTATAGGTGCGATTTACCTACTTGCAATAAATGCTCTACTCGTGATTTTTTGCTATTGTTGTTGCACCACGCATGTGGTCCCTCCTGTAAATCTCAGGTTTATCTCATAAATGTTCCTCACCCAATGATATGTTTTATATTAACCATATCAACAACCAATAAGCCTTTCTTTCAGTCATTTCTTAATATTTGAACTGTTACTGTTTAAACCTCAAACTGTTATTGTCCGACCTCTCCTCAGATTTTTAACTGTATCTAGAGTTATAGAACTCTATTTCAAGCGAGATTGGTCTCGTTGGAAAGCTAAGACACGAGGCTACAAGTTCTTTGAAGGAAGGAGAACTCAGTTCTGCCTCTAAGATAGTCAAAATTGCTCATCAATAGAATCTAGAAAGAGCTCTTAGTAGTGAGTATCTAGAGTGAGAAATTAGAGAGAGATGCTCTCCTTCATTTTGAAGATTTCCCCTCGCATCTTTTGATCTCACACCACTATTAGGGACCTTGTCTCTTTGATCTATAAACCTTGTCTCCTCTTGGTTATGGCGAACAAAAAGAAGAAAGCTATGTCCCACAAATCCCACTTGAAACAGCAAAAGTTGCAAGCTGCTTCTCAGCTTGTCAATGATTCCACTGTTCTTGCTTTGGCATCCCCATCTCTTTCCCGTACTGTTCATGCTACAGTTCCCCCAATTTCAAATTCAAACCTCAGCCCGCTTGTTACCTTAACCCCGATAGTCCTTGCCCTAATCCTCATACCCTCTCGTCCTTACCCGGTCTTATGCCTATATATCATGTTGATCCATCCCGTAGCATCATCCATGTGTTTGTGGTAGATTGCTCTGATGATGATGACTTTGAGGATGAGGAAGTTGATTTTGACTCATCTGAAGAGGATCATGAAGGGGGCTCCAAATTCTTCACCACTCTAGTGTTTTCAACTCCTTCTGGCCCTTCTGCCCTCCCTTCTGCCGCCAAACCCGGCTCTGTTCTTCCTACCTTATGTGTTGCTGCTCCAGCCCTAATTGCCCCTGAGGCTCCCAAGGATGCCAATGTTCCTCCAACTGCCACTGCTAGCACCAGTTCTAAGCCTCCCTCTAGCACTTGGCATAATATTTTTACGTCTAATCGTGACACTACCAGGTACCCCAAACTCCTTCATTATTCTGCTTTCACTGAAACTAGAGGCTGTAATTTGGTTGAAGATGATCTGGACATCAAATGCGACTATTGGAAGACGTGTCTTGTTGGGTATATTGCTGGTCGTTTCCCAGGCTTTAAAGCCTTACAGAATCTTATTGTCACCACTTGGCACTACGAGGCCTCCTTAATTATGCATGCCTCTGGTTGGTTGATCTTCAAATTCACCAATGATGCAGACAAATTGAATGTCTTATCTGGGGCCCTTATCTTGTTTATGGCTGGCCTTTCATTCTCCAAGCAATGCTAGAATATTTTGATTTCTCTTCCTTAAAAATGCAAATTGTTCCAGTCTGGGTTAAGTTTCCCAATCTTCCACTCAAGTGTTGGTCCATCAAATGTCTATCTAAGATTACTTGTGTTCTTGGCAAGCCCATTCAAAGCAATATGCTTACCTCTTCAATGTCTAGACTTTCCTATGCTAGGGTATTGGTGGAAGTTAACTTGATGTCTAACCTGCCATACTATATTGAAGTTACTCTGCCTAATGGTAGCATGATTCATCAGGAAGTTGTATATGAAACCCTTCCTCGGTTCTGCAAGCATTGCAAAACCCTAGGTCACATTACTTCCATGTTCTCAAAATCCTTGCCTCAAGTTGCTTCAAGCCAGCAGTAGCCTCCTAGCCCTGCTCCTAGAGAACGGGATTCTGTTTTCCAACGATTGGGACCTCAAGTAGACAGCTATGTTGTTGATTGCCTAGAGGTCAGTCTGCCTACTGTTTGTGTCCCCCTTACCACTCTAGTTGAAGATGAGCTTGTATCTCAAAAAGAAACTGGTGTCCCAAACATTGGAGGCTGGGAAATTGTTCAGCGCAGAAAGGTGAAGCGTAAACCTTCACCCCCAAGATCATCTACTATCTCCCCTCATGCTGAACTCTGCTCAACGCAAAAAACTTCTCATTTGCCTCATTTTGAGTGCTCACCCTCACCTCCAAGACCTACCCTCTCCTTTGTACCACTCCAACTTCTAATTTAGCCGGCCCTAGGGCAGATAAGGGTAAATCTATGGTTGTTTCAAGGGCCCCAGCGTATTCCACTTCTTGTTCGACAGGTATGCCCCCTAGAAGGGGGGCGTAGAAGCACACTGATGGTGTCACTAGTAAAGGAGAGGGGTTACTTCCCACCCCCCCTCTCATTCATGAAGATTTACTGCTAGAATATGAGAGACATAGAACAACATGTGGGTTGAGCACCATGACTATAATTCTCTCATTTTGGATCACTGGCATGGTGAGGTCTATGACTCTCCAATGTATGTTCTATGTCGAAGGCTCAAGCTCGTTAAAGGTCCCTTGAAGCAACTCAACTTAATTTTTGTCACATCTCGGAGAGAGTTCGTCGAGCTGAAGCTGAACTGGAGCAGCACCAATCTTTACTTCAAGACCATAGGGACAGTGTGCAATTGTTGGACCAAGACCGCAAACTTCAACTGGAGCTTGTTAATCTTAATTCATTGGAGAAAATATTCTATAGCCAGAAATTGAAATGTGATTTCCTTAAGGATAGTGATAGAGGGACTAGTTTTTTCCATGCCTTGATGAACCAAAAACACAAAATGAACTTCATTCCCGCGATTCATCATAGTGATGGTTCCCTCAAAACTTCAGCTAGTGAGGTAGGGGAGATCTTTGTTAACTTCTTTCAGCAGCTTCTGGGTACTTCGAGAGCTACATCCCCTTTGGATGGGTCTATTGTTTGTGGTGGTCCCCGTGTTGATTCTTCTTTGCATACTTCTATGCTGTCAACTATCTCTTCTGCTGATTCAAAAAAGGCCCTCTTCAGTATTGGTGACACCAAATCCTCAGGTCCTGATGGTTACTCTGTTTTTTCTTTAAGAAATCTTGGGATGTGGTTGGTCCAGACCTCTGTGCTACTGTAAATCCCGAGAAAAAAATAAAAATAAAAATCAAGGCTAGATTAAATTAAAGGAAATAAACTAAACTAGAAAGAAGTGGGGGCAAAACAAATACACTTAAAGAAGATGGGGCCTAAATGCAAATAAGAATAATTATAGAGCATAAGTACTCCTCTTGTCACCAAAAACAGATCTGCAGATAACGTTAAGAAAGAAAAGAGGGAGTTTTATGTTCATTTTTACAAATCAAGATAGAAACACCAAAATTTCAAAAAAAACCCATCCAAGATTAAGGGTTGTAGGTAAAATAAACACTAGTGGGAAAGGGATTAACAAGAAGAGAAAAGGGGAGGGCCGGCTGCCATTAGAAAGAAAAAAGAGGGATCAAAACTTTTATGCGTATTGGGTAAGGTGTTCTAAACCTGCTTTTATGAGTCATTTCAAGTTGATTATGAATTGATGCCTGGATGTTAAATTATAGATTTTAGTTCTTAGACTTAAATTGAGGAAAAAGTATGAGTTGCTAAATTAAAGAACTTCATGTGTTGCGTGTAAATGGAAAGGCTAACGAATCTGGACAGTTTCATCTCTTGATTTTCAGAGAGATTTCGGGTAGGAGTATGAAAGAATTAGGATCAGATTCCTTATAGAAATTGTAGTTTTGAATGTTGGCTAACTAATGAAATTGGTCTTGCTCAATTTGGAGTTATAGAACTCCAGCTATGGGTCACCAAACGAGACAGTAACAATTTAAAAAATGAGACAGTGATAGTTCAAAAACGAGACAGTGACAGTTCAAAAAGGAGACAGTAACAGTTCAATGTCTAGACAGTAACAGTTGGATAGTGACAGTTCAAAAACAAGACAGTGTCAGTTCAAAAACGAGACAGTAACAGTTCGGATTTTAAGTAGAAATAGTTCAAATATATGTATAAAGGAATGATGACTACGGTTGCACCAAGAATGATAATATTAATGGGTGAAATAAGAAAAAATATAAAATATTAAAAACAATAATGACTGAAAGAAAAACTTATTGGTTGTTGATATGTTTATAATAAAACATATCCTTGAGTGAGGAGAACTTATGGGATAAACCTGTGAATTTCAGGAGGGACCACAGGAGTGAGGCAACATCAACAACAGCAGCAGGGGAGTACGAGTAGAGCTTCTATTGCAGGTAGGTGAATCACACCTATACTTCTTAGTTAATTTCCATGATTTATTTATATTACCAATGTGAAATGTGAATTTCTAAATGTATGGGTATTCAAGGTGAAAAGTTGTGTGAATTGCCAAATGATGAAATTATCACTGACAAAGGAAATATGAGAAGTATGATTTGAGGCGTAAACTAGCATACATTTAGTGTATGTTAGGATCCCAGGTAAGGGGATCACCATGTATTGCTAACATACATTTAGTGTATGTTAGGATCCCGGGTAAGGGGATCGCCATAATTGGACTAGCATATATTTAGTGTATGTTAGGATCCCGGGTAAGGGGATCACCATGTATCGGCTAGCATACATTTAGTGTATGTTAGGATCCCGGATAAGGGGATCACCTTGGAATGACTCATATGGAGTGATGATGATGGTACCGGTCAAATTGGTATCGGTAATGTGATAAGCAAAAATGATCATGTTCGATCTCATAAAGTCTAGAATGAAGGTTGAAAGTGGCAGATGGAACAATTAATAATAGTTGGATAAGGAAGGGATTCTAAATAAATAAATAAAAACTAGAAAGGAGAAGCAAATGAACTATGAATACATGTTACCTTGTTAAAATTGTTAGATGGTCATATTTATTGTAATATTCACCTTTCAATAATATGTATTTTGTTTCAGGATCATCACATGCACGACAGGAGTAGATCCTAGCTTATGTTCCCTTCTTGTAATCTAGTTTCTAGGGAGTATATCCTTGTATTTTGTAAATATGAAAATGTTTGTATAACTTAATTTGTATAATTAATATTTAAACTTGACTGAATGAATTTAACCATGTAGTTCATATAATCATACTTCATGCCTATGTAATTATACTTATTTATTTTTATCTATCCATAATGATATTTTGTTATATAATGCATATCATAAATATTGTGATTGATAAGTGTGAGTATAAGTGTGGAAATTGAAAACCCAGGATGATTGGGTCGGGAATTGAGTTATGAGATGCGAGCTATTAGAAGTGTAAATAAATTCATGTCAATAACCTGGGACCTTCCGGTATATGGGGGAACCCCGTCAAATTTTGGTAGATTTCAATACGAAGACCATGAACATATATGTACACAAAAAAAATTATTATGTTTTTTTTTTATTGACATAAGATTGTCGTTTTATCCCGGAATGGGGGATGTTACAGCTGCGGTGCAAGACTTCTTTAACTCTAGTAGCTACTCAAGCATTCTATCATAGGTTTGGTTCCAAAGTCTCCTCATGTATCCAATGCCAACGACTTCAGACCCATTTCTTATTGTAACGTAGTATACAAGATCATCTAAAAAATTCTTCCTGACAGAATGGGCCATGTTCTTGATAGCATCATCAGTCCTATACAAAATGCCTTCCTGGGCGGTCGCCGCATGGCTGACATTATTAATCTTTTACAAGAATTGCTCAGGCACTATAAAAGGAAACGAACCTCCCTTAGATGCCTTATTAAAATTGATTTTTGCAAAGCCTTTGACTTTGTTCAATGGCCTTTTCTTCGACACCTGCTTCTCCAGCTTGGCTTTCCTAATAGATTTGTGCACCTAGTTATGACCTGTGTTGAGACAGCTTCATACTCAATAGCTGTCAATGGCGAGCTCTTTGGGTTTTTCCCAGGTAGGTGTGGAGTGAGGCAAGAGGATCCACTATCGCCATATCTATTCATCATCTGCATGGAATTCCTCTCTCGGATGCTGTATTGAATACCTCTCTCGGTTTCACCCGAAAAGCCAAGCACTTGGTCTCTCTCATCTTTCCTTTGCTGACGATATTATTCTGTTATGTTGAGGGGACATAAATTTAGTTCAGGTGCTCCTCTAGTAATTGATGCTCTTTGGGCAAATGTCTAGCCTAAATATAAATATTTCCAAGTCATCAATATACTTTGGTGGTGTAACTGACCGTGTTCAGCAATCTATTCTAGCAAACACTAGGTTCTTTGCAGGTGCTTTCCCTTTCAGATACCTTGGAGTTCCTCTAAGCCTTCACAGGCTCCTTGCAAGCCAGTATTCCCCTCTTATACACAAGCTAGAAGCTGTTATTCAGGGTTGGCTGGGCAAGCATCTCTCCTATGCTGGAAGACTTGAGCTTATTAAGTCTGTATTATATGGGATGGTTCAGTTCTGGATCAATATTTTCCCTATGTCGCGTGCTATTATCAGGCAAATCACCTGCCTTTATAGAAACTTCTTATGGACAAGCGATACCTGTAGAAGCAAGTCTGCTCTTGTGGCTTGAAAACTATTTGTCTTCCGAAGAATGAAGGAGGTTTGGGTTTGCTGGATATTCAAGTGAGCAACAACTGTTTTATTGCCAAACACCTCTGGAACATTCATATGAATCAAGATTCCATTTGGATTAGATGGATTCATCACTTTTATTTAACCACTCACTCCATTTGGAATGCACATGCCCATTGAACTTCCTTGCCATTATAGAAATCTATCATCCTTCTTAAAAATAAATTTGTTAAGTTATACGAGGGTCACCATCATGTTATTGATTCAATGGCAGGTTGGGCACAACAGGAAGGTGGATTCACTCCTAATGCTTATGCCTCTCTCAGGTATCACAGTTCAGTAGTCTATTAGGATAAGATTGTTTCGGAACAATGGGCCCTCCCTAGACATAGCTTCACCTTATGGCTGGCCATTCTTGGGAAGCTTCTCATTAAGGATCGCCTGAGGTTCATTCCTATTAACACCTTATGTGTGTTCTGCAGGCAGGGAGAGGAAAATCATGAGCACTTATTTTTTCGATGCAACTAGACATTCTCTTTGTTGAGCATGGTGTTATCATGGTTAAAGCTAAGTAGGCGTAAGTTTACCCTCAACAGTGTAGTAAGAGGTTTACCCTGTAAAATGAAGACCTTGGCAGCTAGAATGTGAAGGGTTTCTCTGTATTTTAGTCTACCTAATCTGGGAGGAAAGAAATAAAAGAACTTTTGATGACAAGAGTTCTTCTCTTGCCCTACTATTTTGAAAGTTTCAAATCCTATTTTACATGATTCTCCACTTCCATGAGAAGGATTATACCCTCGTTAATGTTGCTTGGTATTTTTCATTGGGTATGTCCACTACCTCGTTGGTTTGATCGTGGCTGCTGCTAGGAGTTATGAGTATTCTATGTTCCTACATTTATTACTGGGGGACGAGGTGTATTTTTTCCCTTTGGAATGGTTATTGTTCTTCTGCATGGCTTATGCATGCTGTCTACAAGAGAAAACCAAAATTGACACAAGGAACAGATTCCTAGGCCAATATACCATAAGAGCATAAAGTATCAAAGGGAGGATGAGGGAGCAGAAGTTGTGCTGCCCTCAGTCCTGGAGTCAGCCGAAGAGGAGCTTTTGGAAGGATTGCCACTCATTCCTAATGACTTCCCTGATCGGCCAAAGGCGGAGGTGGCAGCTGCTTTACTTGTTAAATATTACCTCCTTGGAGGCAATTCAATAGCAGCATCAGAGCAATCTTCAGAGACAAACACAACCTGAGGAGAGCCAGAAAAAGCACCAGGGTAGCCAGGTTGTGAAGCCAGTTTGGCCTGCTTGCGTTCAGAATGACCTGCTCTCTCTTCCATAGCCATAGCTGCCTCAGCAGACATTGGATCAATCTCCAACTCACCTTGAGGTTCCTCCCTGATTGATTGTTTCTCAATAGCTTTAGTGTCAGCTGAAGGGTTAGAACATCTAGAGGGAGCAGAAGCTATCGAGGATACTTTTTGTGTTTGTGATTGGAATTTTTTATGCAAGCAGAAATGGAGTGTCTCAGGGTCCTGCACTGCTTGCAAAACTGTGGTAATGATTCATATAGCACTTTTTAGGACTTGGAAACACCATTGGGCAGGGTGATGTTGATCGATGGTGGTAAGTCAGCAAGTAAATCAATCTCAACCAGCACTCTGGCGTAGGAGAGTCGAGTCATGGAGGTTGTTGGAGAATCAGAATGAACAAGTTTCCCAATCACACTTGTAAGTTTAGAAGACACGGTGGTGACCAGCACTGAAGAGGTAGATTAGGGAATCTAACCCAGACTGGCATCCGAACCATATCAGAGGTGTCAAAATCAAAGAACTTTGGCATAATTTTTAGTATCAAGAGTCGGCCAAATACATTGTAGGGGCCTCCACTTAGCACTCAAACATGTTCGTTTCAGATGCAAAATTGAAAATTAGCCATCTAGAATCATGCATGGAGAATTTCACATTACATTTCCATGTAGTATTAACAAATTTAGAGAGGGACGTGTATCCTAGAAATTTTCCAGCTTTGAACTTGATTAAACTAATCCTCCACAAGTCTTTGTGCATACCTAAATCAGTTTCCAAGAACTCGCAAGATGATGTAGCAGTGTAATCAAAAAAATGCACTAAAGAAGGGGATGGTGGAATGGGGTTACCTGTGGGGTGATTCGAGGAGGAAGGCCTATGACTTCCTGAAGAGGCTTTTCCTTGCGCTGGGGAAGGCGGCGAAGGAGTAGCTTCAGCCGTCAATCTAGGGTTAGGGTTTCCGACACCAAACTGTGAGCTAATAGAACCAGTCTCAACAGAGGGACCACGACGAGGTTTGATAGAGACAGGGGAGGTTGAAGTGTGGCCATAAGGCCTAGGAGAAGACGATGGAGGAGCAGCTGAGGGTGTGTTTTGCATGCCCTTGTTTCGATGCTTTGTGCGAACCCTAGCTTCACAACTAAAATTAACAACATCAGTAAGAGAAATTGTTGTTCGTGGAGGGCCAAAGGGGTGAGGGGCTTCGAGAGGGACTGGAGAAGTGTTGTCCATCAGGGGAAACACTCCGTCTCAGGGTCCGTTGGACATTTGACGAAGAGGGGTGCGACGAGAAGAGATCGTAATCTTGTTGGGCAAATCGCAAAACTGATGACTTTTTCTCTGACTTAGCCATGAGATAATTACACAAAGAGACCAGAAAAGGAGACTATGTGTAAATCCCGAGAAAAAAAAAATCAAGGCTGGATTAAATTAAAGGAAATAAACTAAACTAAAAAGAAGTGGGGGCAAAACGAATATAGTTAAAGAAAATGGGGCCTAAATGCAAATAAGAATAATTATAGAGCATAAGTACTCCTCTTCTCACCAAAAATAGATCTGCAGATAACGTAAAGAAAGAAAAGAGGGAGTTTTTATATTCATTTTTACAAATCAAGAGAGAAACACCAAAATTTCAAAAACCCATCCAAGATTAAGGGTTATAGGTAGAATAAACACTAGTGGGAAAGGGATTAACAAGAAAAATTAAACAAAAAGAGAAGAGGGGAGGGTCGGCTGTCAATAGAAAGAAAAGGAGGGATCAAAACCTTGATTCGTACCGGGTAAGGTGTTATAAACTTGCTTTTATGGGTCATTTCAAGTCGATTATAAATTGATGCCTCGATGTTAATTTATAGATTTAAGTTCTTAAACTTGAATTGAGGAAAAAGTATGAGTTTCTAAATTAAAAAACTTCATACGTTGTATGTAAATGGAAAGGTTGATGAATCTGGACAGTTTCGTCTCTTGACTTTCAGAGAGATTTTGGGTAGGAGGATGAAGGAATTAGGATCAGGTTCCTCATAGAAATTGTAGTTTTGGATGTTGGCTAACTAATGAAATTGGTCTTGATTAATTTAGAGTTATAGAACTCCAGCTATGGGTCACCAACCAAGACTGGGTCATGAGAGACCTTATAGGGTAGTAGGTCTGGTTCGTTGATGAGAAATTTTGATTGTCTTAGAGGCAGAATTGGGTTTTCCTTCCTTCAGAAAACTTGTAACCTCATGTCTTAGCTTTCTAACAAGAATAATCTCGCTTGAATCGGAGTTCTATAACTCTAGATATAATTAAAAATCTAAGGAGAGGTCGGAGAGCAAGAGTTCAATGTCTAGATAGTTCAATGTCTAGATAGTAACAGTTCAATGTCTAGATAGTAACAGTTCAAAAACGAGACAGTAACAATTCAATGTCTAGACAGTAACAGTTCAAAAATGAAACAGTAACGGTTCAATATCTAGACAGTAACAGTTAAAAAATGAGACAGTAACGGTTCAATATCTAGACAATAACAGTTCAAAAAAAAATGAGATAGTAACAGTTCAATGTCTAGACAGTGACAGTTCGTGATTTAAGTAGAAACAGTTCAAATATGTATATGTATTGGACAAAGAATGACAATATTAATGGGTGAAATGAGAAAAACGTAAAATATTAAGAAATGACTGAAAGAAAGACGTATTGGTTATTGATATGTTTATAATAAAACATATCCTTGAGTGAGGAAAATTTATGAGATAAACCGGTGAATTACAGGAGGGACCACAAGCGTGGTGCAACAACAGCAGCAAGGGAGCACGAGTAGAGCTTCTATTGCAGGTAAGTGAATCGCACCTATACTTCCTAGTTAATTCCATGATTTGCTTATATTACCAATTTGAAATGTGAATTACTAAATGTAAGTGTATTCAAGGTGAAAAGTTGTTGTGTGAATTGCCAAATGATGAAATTATCACTAACAAAAGAAATATGAGAAGTGCGATTTGAGGTGTAAACTAGCATACATTTAGTGTATGTTAGGATCCCAGGTAAGGGGATCGCCACGATTGGACTACCATACATTTAGTGTATATTAGGATCCCGGATAAGGGGATTGCCACAATTGGACTAGCATACATTTAGTGTATGTTAGGATCCCAAGTAAGGGGATCACCATGTATTAGCTAGCATACATTTAGTGTATGTTAGGATCCCGAGTAAGGGGATCACCTTGCATCAACTCATATGGGGTGATGATGATGATACCAGTGAAATTGGTATCGGTAATGTGATAAGCAAAAATAATCATGTTCGATCTCATAAAGTCTGGAATGAAGATTGAAAGTGGCAAAGGGAACAATTATTAATAGTTGGATAAGGAAGACAGTCTAATAAAAACAAGAAGAGAGAAACAAATGAACTATGAATGCATTTTACCCTATTGAAATTGTTAGATATTCGTGTTGTTATATTTATTGTAATATTCACCTTTCAATTAATAATCATCACATATACGACAGGAGTAGAGCCTAGCTTATGTTCCCTTCTTGTAATCTAGGTTCTAGGGAGTATACCCTTGTATTTTGTAAACATGAAACTGTTTATATAACTTAATTTGTATAATTAATGTTTAAACTTGATTGAATGAATTTAATCCTGTAGTCCATATAACCATATTTCGTGTCTATGTATTTATATTTATTTATTTTTATCCATCCATAATGATATTTTATTAGATAATGCATATCATAAATATTATGGTTGATAGGTGTGAGTATAAGTGTGGAATTGAAACCCAGGATGATTGGGTCGAGAATTAAGTTATGAGATGCGAGCTATTAGAAGTGTAAATAGATTCCATGTCAATAACTTGGGACCTTCTGGTATAGGGGGGAACCCTGTCGAACGAAATTCTGATAGATTTTAATACGAAGACCATAAATATATATATATATATATATATATATATATATATATATACAGAAAAAAAAATTACTCTATTTTTTTATTGACATGAGATTGTCATTTTATCCCGGAATTGGAGATGTTACATTTTGGTATCAGAGCCCAAGTTCCTATTCTGAGGACAGGAATAATTAGATGATTTTAAAATGTGTTTCAAGATGGTGAGAACAAGCCAAGGAGCCGGGACTGATCCATCCCCAGTTCGGGGAAGTGACCAAAGTTTTCGTAATGAAAATGATCCAGACTGGGATCCCTTGGCAGACACCTCCTTTCATATACTTGCAGCATCAGTGTATTTAGAAGGGGGTGGGTTAGTGAGACTTCAAGATGATTCATTGTTCCCTCAAGTAGATGTATCCATGCTCGAGGTATCAGATAGACATGGGGGAGATAATATACCCCTACCAGTGGCACTGGTAGCTGGATCAAACCCATTTTCAGATCCTGCTTTTATGGAACATATAGTGAGAGCTGTAGCGGCAGGAATGGTAGCGGGAGCCTCCAATACGACTCCTAGATCAGGGGGAGTAGTCACCTTAGTATAATGAGTGAAGGGTATGAAAGAGATGGGTTGTACGACTTACCATGGTGAAAAGGATGCTGAGGTTGCTGGGCATTGGCTGAGGAAAGTGGAAAGAGTTATAAATCAGATGCAGGTGCCAGAGGAGCTACGGGTGGATTATATGACTCAGCTATTGGTTGAAAGTGCCTACTCTTGGTGGGAGACCATTAAAGAGAGGAGATCAAGGGAGGTATTGAGATGGAGGGATTTTCATGAAGAGTTTGAGGAGATGTATTATTCTTAGGAGCATAGGAGGGAGAAAGAACATGAGTTTTTGGATTTGAGGCAGGGAGATTTTACAGTTTTGGAGTATGAGAGGAGATTTTAAGATTTAGCAGCTTTTGCCTCCACTTACCTTCCCACAGAGTGCCACAGGGTGGAGAGGTTTTGTGATGGACCGAGGCAGGAATTGAGGATGATATTGATAGCCATGCAGTTTTAGTCTGTGAGAGAATTGGTACAAGCTGCTTAGGGTATGGAGAGGGTAATAAAGGATACCCCGAAGCTAGTGGTCGAGTAGAGTCAGGCAATGGGAGCTAAAAGGAGAGATTTTGAGTTTTTGATTGGGAGACCTCCTCTCCCAAAGAAGGGGAAGAGCAAGCAATCATCAGGATAGTTCCAGAGAAGAGGTGAGAGTTTCACCCCAGGAGGGAGCTCAGGAGGATCAAGACAGATCAGTGGAAAAGGAGCTTGGGGAGGACAGTCTAGAAGGGAGTCAAAACTGCTGGAGGGTCTACAGAGCAGAAGGGACCAGGATATCCATTTTGTCAGAGGTGTGAGCAGCGACACCCTAGAGATTGCTCTGTGATGCTGGGGAGATGTTATATTTGTAGAGGTGAGGGGCATTGATGGAAAGAGTGCCTGCATGTAGGCAGAGGCTGTTACTATTGTGGGGACATGAGTCACAAGAAGAAGGATTGTCTTTGTAGAACTACCGAGGGAGTCCATGGTCAAAGGATTGAGGTTCAGAGCCAAAAACAATCAGTGACAGTTGATCGTCCTATCAGGCCTACCCAGTCAAGGACGAGTGCTACTCGTGGGAGGCCTAGAAATCAGGAGGGGAAGACTCAGGGTTGAGTATATCACATGACCTATGAGGATGTGGAGTTGTACCTGATGTGGTGGCAGGTACTTTACAGTTAGATACAATGCAAGTTTATGCTTTAATTGATCCTGGAGCTAGTCATTCCTTTGTATCTTATAGAATTGTGAATAACTTGCATATGTTATCTAGTAACTTGGGGTAGGGGTGACGGTTAGTACACCTCTAGGAGAGAATATATATATTAATGATATTTATAGAGGGGTAAAACTATATATTAGAGGATTAGAGTTGAGGGTAGATCTTATGCCGTTAGAGTTGTATGATTTTGATGTGATTCTGGGCATGGATTGGCTAAGTAAACATAAGGCAAAGTGGATTGTTTCACCAAAATGGTGACAATCAAAGGAATAGGTGATAAAAGAGTAGTGTTTAAAGGGGAAAGAAAAGTAATTCCAAGTTATGTAATCTCAGTCTCGGGGGCTAGAAAATTACTGAGGAAAGGTTGTTCTACTTGGTTAGCTCATGTAAGAGAGTTGGAGAAAGGTAGCATAAATTTGGCTAGTATTCCTGTTGTGAGGGAGTTTCGAGATGTATTCCCAGAAGAGTTGCCTGGATTACCTCTAGTTAGAGATATTGAAGTTTCCATAGAAACTATTCCAGGAGTTTCTCCTATAGCTCAGTCTCCTTATAGGATGGTACCTATGAAATTGGCGGAATTGAAGGTCCAGCTTCAGGAATTGTTAGATAAAGGCTTCATTCGACCTAATAACTCGCCCTGGGGAGCTCCAATATTGTTTGTAAAGAAGGATGGCACCCTTCGTTTGTGCATTGATTATCGTTAATTGAATAAAGTGATGGTGAAGAACAGATACCCACTCCCACGAATAGATGACTTGTTTGATCAGTTGGAGGGTGCTAGAGTGTTCTCTAAGATAGATCTGAGATCTGGATACCACCAGTTGAGAATCAAGGAACAAGACATACAAAAGACTACCTTCCAAACCCGTTATGGGCATTACGAGTTTTCAATGATGCCTTTCGGGTTAACCAATTCTCCAGCCATGTTTATGGACTTGATGAATTGGATGTTTCGGCCTTACCTAGACCAATATGTGGTTGTATTTATTGATGATATTCTGGTATATTCAAACTCTCACTTGGAGCATGAACAACATCTAAGGGTTATGCTACAGACTTTAAGAGAGAATCAATTATATGTAAAGCTGGATAAGTGTGAGTTCCGGCTCAAGGAAGTAGTATTTTTAGGCCATGTAATATCTGCAGAAAGAATAATTGTGGATCCAAGAAAGGTCGAGGCCGTGTTAAAATAGGAAAGGCTTATCAATGTGATAGAAATCCAGAGTTTCTTAGGTCTTGCTGGATATTACCGGAGGTTTATTGAGGGGTTCTCCACCATAGCATCACCTTTAACTAAGCTGACCCGCAAGGAAGTCAGGTCTTGTAATCTAGGTTCTAGGGAGTATACCCTTGTATTTTGTAAACATGAAAATGTTTGTATAACTTAATTTGTATAATTAATGTTTTAACTTGATTGAATGAATTTAACCTTGTAGTTCATATAACAATATTTCATGTCTATGCATTTATATTTATTTATTTTTATCCATCCATAATGATATTTTATTATATAATGCATATCATAAATATTGTGGTTGATAGGTGCGAGTATAAGTGTGGAATTGAAACCCAGGATGATTGGGTTAGGAATTAAGTTATGAGATGTTAGCTATTAGAAGTGTAAATAGATTCCATGTCAATAACTTGGGACCTTCCGGTATAAGGGGGAACTCCGTCGAAATTCCGGTAGATTTTAATACGAAGACCATGAATATATATATATATATATATATATATATATATATATATATATATATATATATATATATATACAAAATCAAAATTACTCTGTTTTTTTATTTTCATGAGATTGTCGTTTTATCCCAGAATGGAGGATGTTACACTATGAGAGTGCAGAGAGCAAGAGAAGAAAATGTTGCACAAGGAAAGGGAGGAAACACGAAGACAACGGGTTTTTCTCTTTCTGCAACCAAGAGCTTCTCTCTCTTACTTCTCACTCACTACTGAGAGCTCTTTCTTTTTTTCTTTTTCTTTTTTGTCAAATGTAATAAATATAATGATAAGAAATATAACATCGCTGGAGACCAGCAAGTCAGTTGTATAGGCAAATACAAAAAACAGGGAACAAACTCCCTAGAAACATAGGGAACAAACCCCTATAGATATACCGCAAACATAGCAACCTAACCAAGCCGACAGGTAAGGATCAACAAAACAGAACAAATATAAGGGGGGAACAAGCACCCAAAAACAAAAGGAGGCTAGGGAAATAGGCTCCCACAGCCAAATCAAAACAAAGCCCAAGAGCAAACCAGCATCAAACCCTGACAGCAACCTGCAGTAAGAGCAGCAAAGCCAAGAGACCATAACCAACCATTCCAGATGGACCTAGCCAGCAACAAGCAAAGCACAAACCCAGTAACAAGACATGGGAAGCACCCCTAAGAAACAGCCTGACAATCAAGAGCAGGGAAGAGCAAGCAACAATCCAACTAGCAGTAGAACCAGCAAGCAAAACAGGGAAAACACCCTGCATTCCCCAGGAATCAACATGACAAACTTGAGCAAATAAGCAAAAAGCCAACCAGCAGAGTAATTGCACCAAACATAAAACAGATAATAGAAGACAACAACAACCAACAAAGGACCAAGCCCTTAACTGAGAGCTCTTTCTTTTCTTTTCTTTTTCATCAAATGTAAGAAATATATAGATTAAAAAAACAAAGCTGGAGAACCAGGAAGTCACAGAATATTTACAAGTATAAACAAAGAAAGGGAACAGACTCCCTTAGACATGGGGGGAGAAACTCCCACATAGACTACAAGCAGCCTAAAACAAGAACCATAAAGTAATTGCAAGCAAGTGCAAGGGAAACTAAGAGCTCTTTCTTTTTTTTTTTCTTTTTTTTTTATCAAATGTAAGAAATATATAGATCAAAAATATAACATCGCTGGAGACCATCAAGTTGACTGTACAAGCATATACAAAGAAACAGGGAACAAACTCCCTGAAAACATAGGGAACAAACCCCTAGAGATATACCATAAACCTAGCAACCTAACCAAGCCGACAAGCAAGGATCAACAAAGCAGAACAAACAGAAGGGGGAACAAGCACCCAAAACAAAAGGAGGCTACGGGAACAGGCTCCCACAGCCAAAGCAACAAAGCCCAGGAGCAGACCAGCATTATACCAGAAGCAAGCCCTGACAGCAACTTGTAGAAAAAGCAACAAAGCCAAGAAACCACAGCCAACCATTCCAAAATGGACCCAGCCAGCAATAAGCAAACCACAAACCCAGTAACAAGACATAGGAAGCATCTCCAGGAAACAACCAGACAATCAAGAGCAGGGAAGAGCAAACAACAATCCAACTAGCAAGTTAGAGCCAACAACAAGGATAACATATAACCAGCAAGCAAAACAAGAGAAACAACCTGCATTCCTAGGAATTAACCTGACAAATAGGAGCAAACAAGCAGAAAGCCAACCAATAGATAAATTGCACAAAACATAAGACAGTTAACAGAAGACAGCAACAACCAACAGGGGACCAAGCCCTCAACTAAACTACATCGACAACGTTGCTGCCGAATCATTAGAGCTGCTATGTACAGTAACAGGCTGCTTGGCAATCCTTGGTGTACCTGAATTGGGTTGAGCGATCATAGTGCGAGCTTTGCTCTTGGTTAAATATTGCCTTTTAACCGGTACAGGCAAATCCTCACAATATTCAGGACAAAGAGCAGGGCCTGAGGCTTGTGTAGGTGTGGAAGATGCGACAAGTTTAGTACTTTTACGCCTAGAGGATGAGTGTGTCTTGATCTCAGAAGTGGCCGCTTCAGTGGACATGGGATCAACAAGAGTGTAAACATGAGAGCTCTAACTATACAATTGTTGTTTCTTAACTGCCACCGTATCTGCAGATGGACTATCAGAACCTTCCTAAAGGTCTTGAGGCCTTTTCTTGTTCTTTGATATAGAGCCTTTGAGACATGCAATAGCATTATGCCCTAAGATATAACATAATTTATAGAAACAGAGGAGTGACTCATACAGAACCTACTGAGCAAGGGGTGAGCCATTAGGGAGAACAACATTGACCGAATTGGGCAAATCTCCTAGCAAATCAACCTCAATAAGAGCCTGGGCATAGGAGAGCCTTGTCATGATGGTAGTCGGGTCATCACAGTGTATTGGCTTACCAATCACACTAGCCAATTTTGATAAGCAGAGGGGAGTCCAACACCAAAAAGGCAGGCTAGGAAATCTCACCCACGTTGGCATCTTGGTCATCTTAGGAGGCTTAAAGTTGAAAAAATCAGGCATGACCTTAAGAATTAGTGGCCTGCCAAAAACATAGTATGGTCCACCACCTAGAACTTCCAGCATTGTATTTTTAATGGGGAATGCAAATATCAACCAACTAGAATCATGCATTGTAAAGTTAGCATGATATTTCCAAATGTTTACCAATATAGTGAGATAAAGAAGCATAACCAGGGAACTTCCCGGCAACAAACCCAATTAAACATAATTTCCACAAATCAGCAGGGTTATCAATGTCTGTATCCTTAAATTGACACGAAGCAGTTGATGTAAAATCAGGAAAGTGAACAAGACCAGGAGATTGAGAAATACCTAGGTGAGTTTCCTTGGCCTTTATTTATGGTTTAACGGGTTGATCTTGGGAAGAACAAGAAATAGTACTAGTAGAGGTTGGAAAAAACGCTGATGGTTGTGGAGAAGTACCACTTGGCGTAGTGGTTGGCCAGAGAGGCGAACCATGAGGGTTGGACATATAAGGGGTAGACCTAGCCTGCTCAGTGCTCGCCAAGGTACTTGCCCTAGATCCATCGGAGGAGACGCCTTTGTTGTCACAAAAAGTAGGGGAACAAGTTTGTTGCATGGCTTTGTTCCTGCATTTAGAAGAAACCCTAACACCACTAGACGGGGTAGCGAAGTCAATGAAAACCACCCTAGTACGAGTTGGAGAAGCTTGAGATGAGGAGCCATGGTTAGAGTGACCAGAGATTGGCTGCGAAATTGAGCCCTAGGTATACGCATGGAAACTTGACGCGAGGCCTGAAGTTTAAAATCCCCCTCAACACACCGAAGAATCAAGGATTTCTTCTTCGATTTAGCCATAAGAAGAAGTTGTCATGAGAAGGTGAAGAAAAGGAACGGTGCACAATGAAAGAATTAAATAGGTGCAGTGCAACACATAAGCGTATTCTCTCACTACAACCAAGAGTGTCTCCACTTTGAGCTCTTTCTTTTTTATTTTTTCTTTTTTTTCATCAAATGTAAGAATTTATAGATCAAAATTAAGCAAGCTGGAGACCAACAAACATTTATACAAAGATAAATAGCCAAAGGGAACATACTCCCTAGAGAAAACCGAAGCAAGCGTATCTTGCTAAACAGAATTACAACACAAAAGGCGGGTGTAGGGGAACAACCTCCCCAGGACAAGCACACAGAAAGCAGAACAAGGGATCAGGCTCTCTTATACAAAAAAATAAACCAATCCAACATAGCAACCTAACAACCCAAAAAGCTTGGGGAACAGGCTCCAATAGCAAAATCAGAACAGGAACCGGATTTCTGAGCAGCAGAGCAGGCAACCCAAAAACAAACTAGAAGCAAAACCAACCTGCAGCAATGACAAGCAGCCCCAAGGAACCACTTCTAGTAGAACCATTATGGACGTAGCCAGCAACAAGCAAAGCACAAAAGTAGCAGCAAGGGAGGAATCAACCTAACAATCATGATTAGAGCAAGCAACAAGCCTACTAGCAGGCCTCAGCCAACAACAAGCTAAACACAAATCAGCAGGCAAAACTAGGGAAACATCCTACACCACCCAGGAAACCAACTTGACTAGCAGGGACAAAGAAAACAAGTAAAAAGCCTACTGGTAGAATGACTACACAAGAAGAAAGAAAATAGCAATAACAAACATTGAGGCAAGCCCCTAACCCAACTACATCGACAAGGATGGTGCAGAATCATTAGAGCTGCAATGTACAGGAATAGGATCCTTGATGACCCCGGTTTACCCAAACTGGGTTGGACATCCTTTTTGTTAGCTTTGCTCCTGGTTAAGTATTGTCTTTTAACCAGTAAAGCTTCCTCACACTTTTCAGGACCTGAGGCTTGCTTGGGGGCAGCAAACTTGGTTCTTTTACACCCAGGGGATGAGAGTCTTCTGGTCTCAAAGGTGGCCACTTTAGTGGACATAGGGTCGACAAGAGTGTCAACAAGAGGCCCTTGACTGTATGGTTGTTGTTTCTCAATTACCATTATGTCCGCAAAAGGACTACCAGAGTCTTCATGAATGTCTTGAGGCCTTGTCTTGCGCTTTGACTTAGAGCCTTTGCGACATGCATTTTCAAAGTGTCCCAGAACATGGCATGATTTGCAGAAACGGGGGAGTGACTCATACAGAACTTGTTGTGCAAGGGTTGAGCCATTGGGGAGAACAACATTTACAGAGCTGGGCAAATCTCCCAGTAAATCAACCTCAATAAGAACCCGGGCATAGGATAGCCTTGTCATATTAGTAGTAGGGTCATCACAGTGTATTGGCTTACCAATTACACTAGCCAATTTAGACAAGCAGAGGGGGGTCCAGCACCGAAGAGGCAGGTTGGGAAATCTCACCCATTTGGGCATCTTGGTCATGTCATTAGGCTTGAAATCAAAAACATCGGGCATGACCTTGAGAATTAACGGCCTACCAAACACATAATATGTTCCACCACCTAGAACTTCCAGCATTTCACATTCAATGGCGAATGCAAATATGAGCCACCCATAATCATGCATTTTAAAGTTTGTATGGTGTTTCCAGTTTTTATCAATATAATGAGACAAGGATGCATAACCAGAAAACTTTCCAGCAACAAACCCAATTAAGCAAAATTTCCACAAATCAGTAGGGCAATGTCTGTATCCTTAAATTGGCATGAAACAGAGGATGCAAAATCAGGGAAATGAACAAGACCAGGAGACTAAGAAGTACCTAGTTGAGGTTCCTTAGTGTTTGTCTGTGCTCTAACAGGAATGCCTAGAGAGGGGCTAGAGGTAGCCCTAGTGGAGGTTTAGACGAACCCCGATGGTTGAGTGGGAGTTCCTCTCTGCATAGGGGTTGACCGGTGGGTCAAACCTTCATTGAACTCAGGAATAGGAGGGAAAGACCCAGCCCTCTCAGTGCTCGCCGATGCTCCAGCCCTAGAGCCATCGGAGGAGTGGCCTTTATTGTTACTAGAAAAGGGCGATAGAGTAGAGGAACGATTTTTATGCATGACTTTGTTCCTGCTTTTAGAAGAAGCCTTAACTCCACTAAATGGGGTAACAAAGATAGCAAAAACCACTCTGGTACGAGTTGGAGAAGCTTTAGATGAAGAACCAGAGTCAAATTAAACCGGAGATTGGCTGCAAAATTGAGTCCTAGGAATACTCGGGGAAGACGTAAGGCCTAAAGTTTAAAATCCCCTTGAACAAACTGAAGAATCGTGGATTGTTTCTTCAATTTTGCCATTGAAATGTCAGGAGCTGTCGTGAAGAAGTGAAGAAGAGGAACGGTGCACAATGAAAGAATTAATGGGCGTAGTGCAGTGCAAAGGCACGTTCTCTCACTACAAACGAGAGTGTCTCTCTCTTCTTTCACTTACTACTGAAAGCTCTTTTTTTTATCAAATGTAAGAAATATATAGATAAAAAATGTAACAGCGCTGGAAACCAGCAAATCAACTATACAGACATATACACAAATAAGGAACAGATTCCCTGAAAACATAGGGGACAAACTCCGAGAGATAAACTGCAAATCTAACTACTTAACCAAGCCCATAGGCAAAGAACAACAAGCAGAAAAAACAGGAGGGGAACAAGCACCCAAAAGCAAAAGGAGGCTAGGGGAATAGACTTCCTCAGCCAATAGCAGAGCCCAGCAAACCAACATTATACCAGAAGCAAGCTCTGATAGCAACCTGAAGAAACAATAGCAAAGCCAAGAGACCACAGCCAACCATTTTAGAATCACAACCAATCTGGGCCCAGCCAGTAATAAGCAAAGCACAAACCCAGCAAAGCACCCAGAGCAGGGGAGAGCAATTCCCTGCAGACCCTAGAAAGCAACTAGCTAGCAAACCAACAAACAAAGCAGTATGAACAGCCCTCATGCAGGGATAAATAGCAAACAAGCTAGCACAACCACAATCTAAGTAAATAGAACAGGCTTCCCACAAAAGCAACAAGGCGAGGGGAACAAACTCCCACAAAGCCCTTATAAAAGAAATCCAGCAACTAAACTAGAAGCAACAAGCCAGCTCCAAGAATACAGAGACAGCAGGCAAGATTAACAAGATTAGACTTCAACCAGGCTGGAGGAAGGATAACAAGAACCAAACAGAGAGGCCATAGACAGGGATAGAAAGTAATGCACCTACAAACTAATCTAGTAGAGATAACAGGCAAGAGCAATACAGTATAGTTATAGGCAGAAAAAAAATATACTGCAACAACTAAGAGTCAGGCCTAGGAAGGCAAACAAAATATAATACTAGCAAAACCCAAAAGAGGCACAAGGACAGATTCCTTGGCCAATATTCCATAAGAGCACTTCACATCAAAGGGAGGAAGAGGGGGTAGAAGTTGTGCTGCCCTAGATACTGGAGTCAGTCGAGGAGGAACTTTTGAAAGGTTAGCCTGACTTCCCTGATCGGCCAAAGGCAGAGGTGGCTGCAACTTTGCTTCTTGTCAAATATGGCCTCCTTGGAGGCAATGCTACAGTAGCATTAGAGTGATCTTCATATACATGAACAACATGAGGAGAGCCAAAAGAAGCATTAGGGGTTCCATGTTGTGAAGCCAGTTTAACCCGCTTGCATTCAGAATGATCTGTTATGTCTTCTACAGCCATAGCTGCTTCAGCAGATATTGGATCAACAACTAGTTCACCTTGAGGTTCCTCCCTGGTTGGCTGTTTTTCAATAGCTTTAGTGTCAGTTGAGGGATTAGAGCATCCAGAAGGAGCAGAAGCTGTAGGGAGATTTTTTTGTGCTTGTGACTAGAAGTTTTGGTGCATGCAGAAATAGAATCCCAAGGTCTTGCACTGCTTGTAGAACCGTGGCAAAGATTCATATAACACTGTCTGGGACTTGGTAACACCATTGAGAAGGGCGATATTGATCAATGATGGTACTTCAACAAGTAAATCAACCTCAACCATCACTCTAGCGTATGAGAGTCGCCGAGACATTGAGGTTGTTGGAGAATCAGAATGCACTGGTTTCCCAAACACACTTACTAGTTTAAAGAGACACAATGGTGACTAGCACTTAAGTGGTAGGTTAGGAAACCTAACCCAAACTAGCATTCGAATCATATCAGAAGTGTCAAAATCAAAATACTCAGGCATTATTTTCAATATCAAGAGCCGGTCAAATACATAGTAAGGCCCTCCACTTAGCACCTCAAACATGTCTAATTTAGATGCAAACTTGAATATGAGCCAACCAGAATCATGCATGGAGAAGTTCACATTACATTTCCAGGTAGTATTAACATATTTAGAGAGAGATGTATCTCTTGGAAATTTTCTAGCTATGAGCCCGATTAAATTAAACCGCCACAAATCTTTGTGCACACCCAAATCAGTTTCTAGGAATTGGCAAGATGATGTAGTAGTGTAATCAGAAAAATGTACTAGGAAGGGGACGGTGGAATGGTGGTACCTATATGGTGATGTGAGGAAGAAGGTCCATGGTCTCCTAAAGTGGTGGTACCTTGTCTTGGGGGTGGCAAAAGAGCAGTTCCAACCGTCGACTTAGGATTAGGGTTTCCAGCGCCAAACCATGAGTTCCTGAGAGCTCTTTTTTTTTTGGATCAAATGTAAGAATTTATAGATCAATAATTAAGCAAGCTAGGTGGTGGTGCATCGACGTTCTTAGTTGGTGGAGCGATTTATCTGGTTAATTCCGTTAACGAACAAGACCTCAACCTACTAACTAGCTATGCAGAGGTTGAGAACTGTTGGTAGGGGGAAGGCCTAATGTAAACCATTGGTAACAACTCAGTTTTTGTCAATGATTTATGTGTCAACCATAAACCATATATGCTGACAATTTTAGCATTAGCTGTGAAAATGTTTTGCGTTGATGATTTATGAGTCGACATCGACTCAGTTTTTGTCAATAATTTCTACATCAACCATAAAATATATGCGTTGATGATTTCAGCGTCAGCTGTGAAACTATGTTACATTGATGATTTCTAAGTCGACAGCGACTCAGTTTTTCATTAGAAATTTTGGAGTCAGGTATAGCCTATGTGCGCTCATGATTACTATTGAATTCTAAGTCTACAGCGAAACAGTTTTTGCTATCGAATCCTATCAACAACGAATTAGTTTTCGCTACTGAATTATGTGTTACCAGCGAACCAGCTTTAGTTGTCAATGTTCTACGACAAACCTCTATAACAAAATTGACTTAAATGCTTGTAAGGATTTCATTGTATGATTATGTAATATGTGGAACACTTGATTGTGAATATGGGTATTCTTGAAATATGTACGGTGACAGGTTATGTGATTACCAATTGCAAATGTGCTGATTTGTGATCATTGATGTGTTTAAGTGGTGCGACCGGGATTAAACCTTCGACTAAGTAAGGACACCCCACGAGAAGAACAGATAGGTGGTTTGCACTTTTTTCTTATTTAATATAAATGTCCTAAAATAACTTGTTTGAGGATGATATATTATTGAGTTGTTGATGAATGGTAAATCGATTATGAAATGTGAATTGAGTTGTTGATGAAATTGAGTTATTGATTAATATTAAAATGATTATGCAATGTTAATAGAGTTGTTGATGAATGGTAAATCATTATGAAATGTTGATTGAGTTGTTGATGAAATTGTAAACATGGTGTTGATGAATGGTAAATCATTATGAAATTTAAAAGACTTGTAAACATGGTGTGGTGAATGTATGTATGTGATATCACATGAGTATTGCTAGAGATGAATTCTATTACAATAAACTCTAAATACCATTGTGAGAATGGGTATTGATACTTTATAAGGAATGTTGATTTAGATTGCCCTATGTGGGTTTTGTTTTGGTATCAGATGGAATGCATTTATAAATTCACAGAATGATATTGTAAAAAGCATCAAGAACCTAACGACTTATAAAAAAAAATTCCACTGATTTTTTTTACTTTGAAAAAGTCGGGTCGTTACAAGAGCTTAATAGTTTGTGTCTACAGTTCCTTTAAAAAAAAAGTGTTGTTTTAGTTTGTTTCTTTCTTAGAATATATTAGTAGCATAAAGAGTGAAAAAAAAAATTAATAATAGGTCCATTAGGATTAGTTAGAGGGAATTATATTATGTTTTTTTAGCTATAAATTTGGACAGCAAGTTAAAGAATAAACATGATTTTTTTTATGGCCTTTCTTAAGAGGATCAAAGATCATACACTAACTTATCGAAAATTAATTGACTACATAATGTCATTCTCATATTTAGAGTTTTTAGATACATGGTTATCTCTGGGTCAAAGTTTTTTTCCAATACTTTTAGTTCTTAGAAATAATGTTATTTCTAGGTCAAGGTTCTATCAAACCTGATTTTTGGCTTTTCAGGTTGGTATCTACTCTGTTGGAGGTTGCTAAACCACATACTCAAGAGGTTTACATAAAATTATTACTGGAATTAATTCTTTAACTATTTAACTTCCAAAATTCACTACAAAAAAGGATGAAGGAAGAGTTTCAAATAAGTTTTTAAAATAAATTTACACTTTTCCTCACCTTTTTTTTAGTGCTTCCTTCTATTTTTATGCTTTGATTTTTTTTCTCAAATCTATAATTTAGATTCATCTTGTTGAGAGATATTTAAATTACATATTCTTTGATTTAAATATCTTGTTTAAAAGTACATATAAACTAAGATGATGGTGTTGGAATATTAAAAAGCTTATTGCAATCATCATTTGCAGCAAGCATCATTTGCAGCAAGACAAAAGCAATTAAATTTTTAAAAATAAAAAATTCATTCTTGACAACAACAAAACTTTATCAATTCTAAAGTGTTTCAACAAATAAATATCATTCTCTTATTTTTTGTAATCTTTTTTCTTTAGTCTGCATGCTGAGATTATTTTTCAATCTCTTATGCTTCTTTGAATATATATTTAGTATGCTTGCGAGGAATTTTGTCTTTGATAGCATGATAATATATATATATATATATATATATATATATATATATATATATATATATATATATATATATCCAATGAAGGACATGATCAAAAGAATAATTATCCATCACCCAGTAAAGGATGGCATCAGTTCTCTGATTGCCTCATGTGATTAACTGGGGAGGCTCCAAAGAGATAATGTTGATCAACTGGAGAGTCATGTTGATCAACAGAATTGACCCCTGTAGCCAATCAGAGAACTGATGCCATCCTTTACTGGGTGATGGATAATTATTCTTTTGATCATGTCCTTCATTGGATATATATATATCCTCAGGACTTGTATGTAGTTTCTTCAACTTTATAACGCAGCATATCAAATTGAGTTCTGACATTACATGGGCTCTGAACCAAACATTACTGGTTCTTAATTATTTACATAGATGTTTCAGTTGCATTTAATTATCGTACACTATACCAAGAATGTTGCCATGTGTAGAGACCATCTCCATCCGGGGGTGAATGCTAACCAATTCCGAGATGCTTAACTCGAGCCCTTCCCCGTCCACTGTACTCAACATTGAGGATTAACAAAAGCCGACAAGAGTGATATTTACAGATCTCCCCTGGAGAACTTCAGCTGCTCAACCCGTGGTGGTGTAGCAAAAATCTGCTTCGAGAATGTGATTAATTCATAGACATGGAATGCATGTGGACCCCAAACCAGTAATCATACCCAAAAATAATGCTGAGGGTCTTTCTCACTAGAAGTATTCTGAAATCCTTTTCTGCATCTGGCATGTGTGAATTTTAAGATCTTACTGCTATAAAAACAAGAGACTAACTCTCCCTAATTAAAGTCAATTGACAATAATAAGAATCCAGTTGACATAAGGAAGAGGCTTACTTGTCAGTTCAAAGTGTCCCCTTCCAACTTGTAGCCTTTTCAATCACCAATAATAAATAAAACCCTCTCCTTAAGTTTATTAATAATCTGCATGAAGTGAAACAGGCAAGGCAGTATATAAAATATCAGGCATTGTACACCAAAGCTGAACTATCATAATCAAAGTCTAGATTGTTCACCGAGGTAGAGGTCTTGGCCCAGCTTTGAGTAGAGGCAGCAGCATTTTTAAGGTGCACAAAATTGGAGGAATCAAAACTCAAAGAATAGGTCGAATTTTCTGTTGCTTCAGCTATCGAGAGATGATATGTTTGGTCCTTTGCTCTCTTGATGAGATTACACAAGCCAATCTGCAGAAGTAATAATAAATGAGGTTCTCAGTTTCTTTTTTTTAAAAAAAAAAGAAAAAAAAAAGAGAGGTGAAATGGCTTTCTTTCGTAACTTATCTATCCTTCTAATTTCCACTTGGATGTTGTCTCCATGAATCAACTCATACTATATTCATAAACTAATGCATTCTGTGGTAGACCCTAGAAGGACTAAATGTACTCACTGTGGATCCAGCAAGATTGTAGTTGATTGGTGTAAATGAATCGTTATCCATGTATGGTGAGCAGAAGCTGATGGCCAGTAAGGACTTTGACGTATCTTCTGAATCAAATGTAGAAATGGAGCTATCAGTCACAAACACCCACTGTTTCTTTTGCTGAGCAGCTGTATAAATATCTCCCACGTGCAACACAAGTGCAGCAATGTCAAATTCACTGCACAATCAAAAAACAATCACTACAAAATTTCTGCGAGGAAGAAATAAAGCAGAGGCAGGAATAGAAAAAAATCAAATTGCGCAATTTACCGACAAAGAGGAACTTCACCCAAATTTGACAATAATGCTGGTACTCGAGGGCTGAAAAATGGCCTACAGAGGACAACCTTTTAGTTAGATTCAATTGTTAGGATAACAGACAAAGCAAATAGAGGCTTACTGAAACTGTTGCATTGTCAGGGAAGATAAAGGTTGCCATTTGGTTGTAGATCCTCTTGCTTGCAAGTAAAGTGTATTTGAATCAGAACTCACGGGTAATAGTCCTGCTACAGCATAAGCCTGCCCCTCGACAAGATCATTTTTCTGTTATAATTAGTAAGTTTAATCAATACTTGCAAAGAATCTCAAGAAAACTTTTTGCAATAAATTCAATATTAGGGAGGCATAGAATACAGAACATTGCTGAAACAAAGGATGCAGCATACAAAGGTGGATCCATTCAAATGCAAACAGCACAGTATACAGAGACTAAAGGCATGAGAAATGGAAGCAGAACTGAGCAATTAGATTAACCTGCTTCTCTGTCGGGTTCCAAATTGTTATTAAGCCTTCTTTAGGGGCGCCATTTTCTTGATAATTAGTTAACCCAACTACCCTGACCCTAATAAATGGGGTCACTTCTCTCTCCCCTAAGCCAGCATCTTGTAAGGCCTTCCCAATTGCTTTCTCCATGTCCAGTTGCCTTGTCGCCTAAAGTCAGACTTCCTGTGATTAATATCTCTTTCTACATATAGACCAATGTTTCAAGTACATCAGCTGAACCTACCTCTAGTTTTGATTGATAAGAGGCAAATGATGCTAGTTGCTGTGGACTCATCTCTGCCATTAGGACTTCTGGTTCAGCTGATGTCTCAAGAATTTTAAATATTTTTGCTCCTTCACTATCAATGTCAGTATAAATGTTAGAACTTTTCATCCCTCTTTGAAACTCAGAAACAATACCCTCTATAATAACTGAACGCCTGCAGCATAAAAAAAAAAAAAAGCATCAATTATGATATTGTATTTAGCTAGAAATCTAAACAAATTTTGGCCACTTTATTAGATTGGAAAATCCTTACAAATATGAAGTGATCATGCTGATAACAATGTTTTCTCTTTAGGAAAGGGAAAAAAAACTAAATTAAAATATACTAGGCTGATCTATCAAAAAAACAAAATGGCTATGTCAGTAGAATGGAAGTCACCTCTGGTTATTCAATTGCACCAGTTTAGCCTCCATTCTCTCTGACCTCACAATAGTTCTGCTGCCATTACTTAATCTAGAGTGAGAAATGGAGAAAAATTACCATACTGAAGAACCAAATGCACTTCAATTAAGCAGCAAAAATGATTAATTCACATTACTTATCCTTGTATAGAACAGGGTAAACCCGTGTGACTCCAACTAACACCCGAGGGACAGGACCGCCATTACTTTTGATGCACCTAAAAGCCAAAGGAGCACCAATTCCCTTACCTATGGAAAAATATTCAAATAGTTATGCATAAGAAGGCAAAGAGAAACATTTACAAATATGCCACATCAATGTAAATCTCAAGCAAAAAACTTTGCATAATCCAAAAGATGCTTACAGAATCCCATTCGATCAGCCCAGTGAGCTCTATAAGTCCCATTTATATGCAATGACAAACTAACAGTCTTCGATGCCTAAAATTTAAACCAAAATGTGAGAAAGTTTGGTATTAAAAGGATGTAAAAGATTAAACAATTCAACTCCATTAAGAAATCTAAAGCCTGCAAGAACCTCGATGGATGACACAGGACCAGCCCAACCACATAATCCTGCTCCCCATATCTTGACAAGAGGAAAAATAAATAGGAAGTGAGCAAAGCCAATCTAAAAGGGCTCCAATCATAGAAAAGAATGTGAAAAACATGGAAACGAATATCGTACTCGAAGTTTCTGTCCCACAAACAGTTTCCCAGCATCCAGATGCATTGAAAGTGATATATCCAGAAGCGCATCCACTGAATACCTGTGAAACAGAGATACTTTTACACTTCAAAGGACCTCAACTGTTGAGTGCATGATAATAAATTTGGCAGTTCCCTACCACCCATCGGTCAGTTCCAGTTTTGCAGCATTACTATGTTCAGCCCCGTTTAATGCCACTGAAGGAACCTCTACCTTTGGTTCACAACCGAAGTAGATGGAAGAGATACATAGAACCATCATTGAAGAAGGTGGTGCGTCCCCTTCCAGAATTCTCTTAATTGCAGATCGATGGCCATGATTTACTTCTCTCTCGTATCTATGGAAATGAATAATATGTGGTTGTCATGAATCTCTTCTAAATTCAAGAGAAATGTATAGCTTGAAAGAATTAAAATACCTGTACTTCAATTCCTCAAGCACATTGGAGACTGACAAAAATTTTGCAGCAGATTT
Organism: Populus tomentosa; assembly: GCA_018804465.1. Classification (NCBI taxonomy): domain Eukaryota; kingdom Viridiplantae; phylum Streptophyta; class Magnoliopsida; order Malpighiales; family Salicaceae; genus Populus; species Populus tomentosa. Next base: position 15,273,298 of record CM031995.1, read on the forward strand.
TTCTGGGCAGCATCTCTCATAACATGCAAGTTTCCAAACTATCCACTTGTAATGATTTATAACCCACCTTGATGGATAAATACGAAGCTGAATCAGTTAATAAAATGCAAAGCGACAGGTCGAAAAAAAATATTTTTTGTATATAAGAGCACTGATTAAAAAGTTCATGGAATGACCATAAACTGTAAATAGAATTGAAGTTAACAGCAACAAGAAATCAATCTTAACAAAACTTGACAACCTTCTGAAAATTCACATCATTATGTCAATTACAATGGCAACTGGTGCTACTAACTTTTTATATTTTTACTCTTGCAACATCCATGTCCAAAGTTTGAAAAAACAAAATCTTTTACAAACTTCAAATGGATTATCAAACTGACTATTGTAACTCCGGGAAAAAAAAAAATTATCCCAATGAAATATGAAAAGAGACAGTGGAAAGTTACTCTTTAGAAGCATATTGTGACAAAGCTCCAGACTGAAGCAACATGTCATAGAATGCTTCAGCTCCAATGCTATCTCGGCCAGATTCATCACAAAACATGTACTTATCTGCATTATTTGACTTGATCTGTCTTACTTGATTTGTAAAGTACTCCGACTACAAAGAACAATCTTTAGTGATAATAACCAACATGACCTCGACAAAACATAAATAACTATGTTGAAAATGTATATACCAGGCGCTTATCTGATAAATGCCCTCCAAAGTATTCCTTGATATACATTCTAGGAACCTGGAAAGGATATCTAGTGGAAACTTTTCTTCTACAGCTGGAACTTTCATATGATACAGTAGATAAACCTGTTTGAACATATACCTTGAATGGGAAACATAAATTTTGATAGCAGATGCAAAAAGAAGTTAATTAAAAGCCTCGTGAATTACCACTGGGAACAGATGAGACATTCCTGTTCAAAGGGGTGGTGAATTTGGAACTGCGGGGCTTTTTAAATGGAGAAATAGAAATTCCCCTTCCAAGTTTCCTCTTCTCTCCATTAGCTTGTCCGTTATTTGAGTAAGCTGTGCCAATTGTATTTGAAATATCAAGCAATGGCGCACACAATGACTTTTGAAGTGGATTCATCCTGGAGCTAGTCCTTTGAAGTGAATTCATCCTTGAGCCAGTAACATTATCCAGAGAATTAGCAACCATTGTAGCAGATGTACAGAGCCCATTCCTTACAGGCTTCTGTACATAAGTCGCATTGTTATTAACTTTGCAGATGCTGTCATTGTGAACAGCATCAAATTTCTTTATCAAGTTACTCCCCGAAATAACATTTTTTGGATTAATAGATGACTGGACATGGTTTGCAGATGATTTAAGAGGTGAAATGAAAGTTTTTGAGATATGTTTACTTGATGCTCTAGGATGGGTAGAAGCAGAGTAAAAACCATTTTCCTTGGTTGATGAAGCATCACCAAATCCACTATCTTCAAAAACTGAGAGGCCCTGATCAACTGCATCTCCCTCATTTAAGAAAAAACCTAGGTCTGGGTCACCAAGAAGACTCCTTGCACGTTTCAATGCCTCACTGGAAACAGATAGGGATCTTCCACCGGCAGTATGGAATTTAATTGGAGGTGGTTTTTGTATTTCAGGTGTCAACAAGTTTGTATTGACCTCCTTCGTCAATTCACTTTCTAAAATAACAGTCTTAGAAACTAAAGAAGACCTAGGAGTTGGCAAATCATCACCAATAACCCCATTATTTTTCGTACTGACTTTCGTCCCTGAATGCATTACATCCCGCCACCCAAATTGCTCATTGACAGTGGAAGATTTCCTTGGACATTTAAATCCTTGAAAATTAGAACTATAATTTTCTTCCTCCACTCCCAACAACCTCTTCGCTCTAACCAAACCAGCAGAAGATATATCAACTGATTTCCCAGATCCAGTATGGAAAAGAGAATTAGAGAAACAACGTTCATTATTTCTACCATGCACTTCACCTGCCAAAATAAAACAAAGATAAAACAAAAGGTCTTCCATAAGAGTAACATTTACAAGTCCATACAACAACATGGATAACCCGAGACCAAAAATCGTCAAATTTTAGGTCTACAGTGAGATATTTAGGGCTCACAATTGCATATTTAATAATAATAGTAAAAAAAAAAAAAAAACACCTCAAAGGAAAAAATCAGAGGGAAAAACAGTTACTTGGATTGCCAGAATATCCATCATTATCACCAAGAACAGACAACGCTTTTGCAATAGAAGATTGTTTCAGTACAACCGATTTCCCTGATCCTGTATGGAAAATTGGTGCATTTCCATTATCTTCATTCCCTTTCTTGCGAAGTTTCGAAAAACTAAATTCATTCTCTCCCCCACAAGCTTCACCTGCCAAACAAACAGAACTAAAGAAATCTATTTCCCCAACAGCACAATATACAACCAACTTAACATTAATAAATTTTGAAATTAAAGACATCCTGCCAGAAATCTGAAATAACAATTACCAATCAAGCAACATAATTAACACGAAACTAAAAAATTCCGAAAATTTTAGGTACTTAGCATGAGTCTTGAGGTTTATAACGAAATTTAAAAGGCTAAAAATTAATCAAGCGCTGACATATTTAATAAACTAAAAGAATACGTGAATGGAAAAAAATCATTGAGAAATTTAAATTCCCAAATTTTAGATATGCAACATAGCTGTTGGGATTTATAAATAATTATGGAGGAAGAGGCACCTGCATCATCATCGTCTCTGAGGACAGATAACGCTTTCGCAATCGAAGACTGTTTTAACGCAACCGATTTCCCTGATCCTGTGCGGAAAATCGGTGCATTTCCGTTCTCTAGAAGTTTCGGACATCCTTCACAGACACAGAAACACGGTCCACACATAAATACATGTAATATAACTGATACAGGTATATATAACCATATCGAAATACCTTGGAGTAAGAGATCGGCCATGGAAGGGAGGTGAGTTTTGGAGCTGGAAGGGGGGATTAGGGCTCCGCTTTGTTTAGGTTCGGGTTTCGTGTGGATGATTTGGCCGGTGACTTCCCATCGGAAATTTTTTCCGGAGTCGGAGAATATTTTCCACGACGACATTTTCAGTGTGAGATTAGGGATTTTGTTTTTCTGTTGAGAGAGCTGATGGTGAGATTTTAGTGCGCGCGGGGGTGTGTTGTGATTTAAGAAGGCGGGAAAAAATGAAAGGGAATTTGGATTTGATGACACACTTGGGCTAGGGTATTTTAGATTGAGGAGTACTTGGGCTTAGCTTATTGAACTGGGTTAAAATTTGAAGAAATTCTATAATATTTAAATTATCTATGCTTATAGCATAGAAAAGGTATAGATTTTCAAAAAAAAAAAATAGGTGAGAGAAAATTAAAAAATAATAATTTTTAATAAGATTAAAGATAATAGAACTGTTTTTTTTTTCTATCACCCATCTATGCTATAAATATTAATAGTTACAAATTAAACATCAAAACTATTTTTTTTTAGTTTGGAAATGTTTTCATAAAGCATATAATATCCTATTGTTTTAATATTCACCACATTAGCTACATATTCAAATTCTTTTTTCTAAATTTTCTCCACTAAGAATGTTGAGTTTGTTTTAAAAATTGTAGAATAAGTTTTAAACTTTTAGAAATATAAAAATAAATAGAAGGTCAATAAAAAAAAACGGTGATAGTGTTTCAAAATCCAAGATACTTAGAAAGGTGGTAGCTTGATGTAGGAAGCCTAATACCTACAAAACAATATTATAGAGAGTGTGTAATAAATATGTAAAAGAACATAAAATCTCAAGAACAAGATTGTTTATTCCTTTTTAGTATATAATAAATGTTATGTAAGAGAAAATAGTGTTATGTGTATATGTTAAGAATAAAGAAATTGTGAACGTTTTACCGGGTAGTTCAGGGGGTATTTATACCACCTAAATCTTGTCATTTTGCTTGAATGGGGAGGGTGGAAAGTCATTCCACCCTTGTAACATTACAAGAGATAAATATCATTTACACATACATTATGAGGGATAAATATCTCTTACATAAATATTAACAAGGGACAAGTATCCTTACACGGACATTAATGAGGAACAAATATCATTTACACATATATTAGTGAGATGAAAATGTGGTAGGATACAGACTTGCTTAGTACATCCCTGGCATTGTATACATTAAGTTAAAGAATACATGTGGATATAAAGATCCAAAAACCCACAATCAAATCAGTCATTCCTTAGAAAGTTGAACTCAAGCTTATGATTGAGCTTGACACAACGATAATATGTACAGAAACACCAAAGCTATAGAAATTGAACCCCCACCCATCGTTTATAAAAAAAACATGAACAATAAGTATAGAAGATACCATGAAACTTGGTTAATTATTTGATAAATCTGAGTAGTTCCATGGTGAACCAATAATAAGAGCAAACTCTATTACACACAAGTTTTATTTTTGAATAATTAATCCATCTCTTGTTATTTTTTTAACCTAAATACAAGCTAAATAACCATATTTATGCTAGGTAAAATGTCCTAAGAAAACCTGAAAAAACCTAGTTAAAAATCTCCTTTGGTTAACAGGACATTAAAATCCGGTCAGAGTTAGATGAATTAAATTAAAATAGTTGTTTTGAAAACCTTGGAAAATCTTAAATAAGGCAACAAAAAAATTACTGGAGAAGCGATTGAGAAATACAGAATAAAAGTAATTAGTTTTAATTTCAGAAGTCAAGAATTTTACCTAAAAATTAAGAGACATGAGTTAACAAAGGGTAAAATGGTAATAGAACAAAAAAAATCCTCTTTTCATTCTCCTTATAAGTTGTCAGTTCAGTAGAGAGGAAGAGAAGACACATTTCTTCTTCTTCTTCTTTTTCAATTTTACACTAAACACTTAGAGAAAAACCAAGATTAAGGGTTTATTGGAGAAGGGAAGAGTGTTTAATTGTTCAAACACAAGAATTAAAGAAGAACAAGTGAAGGAACTTGGGACACTAGAGAGAGAAGCTCACAACAAAGAGGGAAAAAAGGGAAGTGTGGAAATGTTTTGATTGATTGTGATTCAAAGTTCATTTTATCACAAGGTAAGGATTTTTAAGCAAGTTTATGTGATCTTAGATAAATATAAGTAAAATTTATGCTTAATTTTATAAATTAATGTTAGGGTTTTAGGAGTTAATTTGGAGAAAATGTGAATTGCTTTGAAATTGAGTTGTGTGGACCATGATAGGGTGTGATGAAGGTGAAATAATGAGAAAAAAGAATGAAAAGGGAACTACATCTTCGCTTGGAATCAATTTTGGCCACACTAAGAAAAAAGAGGGATGAGTAATTTGTTTAACTACTTTGTGTTATGTTGAATGAGAAATGAATGAATGAAGTGTCTTTAATACACAAAAAAAAAAAATTGAAGAAAAAATCATGTTACCCTAAGAGAGGGCTTCGACCAACTAGCATTATGTATGGATAAAATTGTTAGTTTGGATTGCTATGAAATTTTGTGTTTAAACATGTTATGTTAGGAATAAATGATTGGTCAATAGATTAAATTCATGCAGAAATTAAAGATGAAATTATAACCTTGCTTAAGGTTAGGTTGATAAAAAGGCTGAGAAATAGAAAGATGGATCTTGTCGACTTAATTATCAATATATTAAGATTAAATAGACTAAATGGATGATGCCATAAAAGTTAGAAGTAAATTTTGGAATGTAAACACCAAAAAAAAAAGAGAAGTAAATCCGAAATGACTCCATCATCGCTGCTGATTCAGAAATTGACAGTGACACAGTTCTTGGCTACTGATTTCTAAATTGACAGCGATGCAATTTTGGGCTGTCGATTTCTAAATTAGCAATAATACAGTTTTTTCTATTGATTTTGAATCGGCAGTGACATAGTTTTTGGCTGCCGATTTCTGAATCGACAGCAGCATAGTTGGCTTTTGATTTTTGAATCGGCAATGATGCAGTTTTTATTGCCGATTTTTGAATTAGCCGCAACAATGTAAAGCCTAACATAAATTAGAGTTGGATCGGCCTATCCTAGGGGAGAATGGGAATAGAAACAAGCCCAAGATAACCCAAATGGGGGATAAGGACAGCCTTGGTCCAGCACCCAAACACCCTAGCACACTTTGGGAGCTATAAATACAGTTGTATGCTCTTACCCCCCTTCCCTCTTCCCAAAATAAGTTGTATGCTCTTGTTCTTTCCTCCTTCCCAAAGAGAACTCAACAACTCTGCTACATGTGCCTCAGGCGTGAGAGAGAGAAGGGAGAGCTTGAGATGAGGCTAGATAGCTGCAAACATGAAGGGAGTAGAGGCCTAAAATTGGTTGGAAACTGATAGGAGGAGGAGAAAGCGAAAGAGAGGAAGAGGAAGAAGAAATCGGGAGCATAAGGGGAGAGATACTGTCAAACCCATCCCAAAAATACTAAATCCGTAAGGTATGAACCATGTCCTTCTCCACCTGTTTTGAAGGCCTTAAAACCAAAAGGAAGAAGAAAACTATGGATACATGGCCTAGGAATTTTACTCCAACTGTTAAGGAAAGAGATAAGCTAAAAGGAGGGATAAAAATGAGGCTGAATGAGGGACTTAATTCCAAACTATTTAACAAAACAAATATTGCAAATCTGAATGCACAAACTTGGAAAGTTGGTTGGCCTTGGTGAGGGCTAGACAGAATATGTATTAAAGGAATAAAATGCATAGATGATAACCTTGTTAGAGATGTTAAATCATGTGAAACATAAACAAAAACAGAATTATACTTGTGTTAATGGTGTGATTTCAGCTTGTTTGGTTGATGTAGTTATATAAAAATATGTTGAAATGATGTAAGTGCAAGCTTGAGCTGTTAATAAATCTTGAAGAAACATGCTGCAGTTGAAACAAGAATTACATTCATGTAATGCTTTAGTTTTGTTGATATGATGAATGGACATTTGTGGTTGTGAATCAAGGAAATAGATATGTATTTGTAAATTGTAATTGTGAGTGTGCTTATGAAAACAAATGTGGTGGAATTACATAAACATAGGTCAAATGAATGAAGGCATGATTGGGGCAAATTGTGGTGATTATACTTGTAGAAATGAAATAGATTGAGCATATGTGCAGAATTGTATTGATATTAAGCCTTAAGAACATGTCAAAGATAAAAAGGAATTTGTCCCATGATAATCCATTGATTTTGTTATGTGATGAATGAATTTGTATGACTTGAGCTAATAGTTAGAAGAACCTAAATCAAATGTGCATGTTGAGATTTGATGGTGCACTGTTCATGCTTTTCTGATAGGAATTGGGGTATGACTGTTGTTAGTATATGTCCAAATTTTAGCTAGGAAGTGTTACAAAGGAGAAAAACATAGCATAAGCTTTACGCTTGGCCAAAGGGAAGAAGTGAAATCAGTAACGATTCTATCGCCTCTGCCCATTTGTGAATCGGCAGCGACATAGGTTGTGTTGATGATTTTTGAGTTGGCAGCAACTCAGTTTTCATCAACAATTTCTGTGTCAACATCGAGTCAGTCTCGCTGCTAAATTGTGTTGTCTGCAGCAAGAATGTTGCCTGTATCGAGTTAGTTATCATTCCCGAATTGTGTTGTCTGTAGCGACTCAGTTTTCGCTGCCGAATTGTGTTGCCCGCAACGAGTTAGTTTTTTTTTGTTGAATTGTGTTGCTCGCAGTGAATCAATTCTCTCCGTCGAACTGCAACAAGCCAGTTCTCGCTACCAAATCGTGTTGCCTGTAGCGAGTTAGTTTTTGCTGTGGAATTGTGGTGCAACAACAAATTAGTTTTTGCTGCCGAATTGTGTTGTCCATGGCGAGTCAGTTTTCACTGCCGAATTCTAGCATATGCGGTGAATCAGTGTTCCATGCTGAATTGCGTTGTCCATAGCGAATTTGGTTTCACTACCGAATTATGTTGTCCACAGCAAATCTGGTTTCACTGCCGAATTGTGTGACTTGTAGCAAACCAGTTTTCACTCTCGAATTGTGTTGGTGGCGGTGAATTAATTTTTGTTGCTGAATTGTGAGGCCTGCAGCAAATTAGTTTTCACCGCCGAATTGTGTGGCCTATAGCTAATCAATTTTGCTGCCAAATTCTATGGTGCTTGCAGCGAATTAGTTTTTGCTGTTGAATTATATGTCGCCAACAATTCAGTTTTCGCTGCCGAAATTTAAGTCACCAGCAAATTAGTTTTTGCAGCTAATTTCTGCAATAGACTCCCATGTCAAAAATAACTTAAATGCTTGTAACGATTTCATTGTATGATTATGTAAAATGTGGTACATTTGAATGTGAACATATGGATTCTTGAAATAAGTATGGTGATGAATGTGATTTCAGAATGCAAATGTGCTGATTTGTGATCATTGATGTGTTAGGTGGAGTAACAGTGATCAAACCTTTGACCGGGCAAGGACACCCCACAGGAGGAATGGGTAGGTGTTTCCCACCTTTTTCTAGTATGGTGTTTATATTTTGAAATAATTTACTTATGATGATATATTATTAAATCCTTATTGAATGATGAAACGACGATGAAGTGTTTGATTAAATTCTGAATGATTGTTGAAATGAATATGAAATGTTGATCGAGTTCTTGATGAATGTTGAAAAAATGATGAAAATGTTAATGTTTTGAAATGACCTGTTTGAGATGGATGTATTATTGTGTTGCAATGAATATTAAACCGGCTATGAGATGTTGATTGGGCTATTATGAATTTGGGCTGCTGACAAATGGTTGTTTGAGTATTTTGTTGAAGAATCTACTATTGTATTTTATTAAAAGTAATTGTGAAGAATGGTTGTATAAGTATTACAAAGAATCTACTGTTGTATTTTATTGAATATAATTGCGATGAATGGTCGTATGAGTATTACGAGGGCTCTACTGTTGTATTTTATTGAATGTAATTGTGATGAATTTTTGTATGAGTACTACAAAGAATCTATTGTTGTATTTTATTGAATTTAATTGTGATGAATGGTCATATGAGTATTACGAGGACTCTATTGTTGTATTTTATTGAATGTAATTGTGATGAATTTTTGTATGAGTATTACGAGGGATTTATTATTGTATTGTATTGAACATTAACCATCATGAATGGTTGGATGAAAAATATGAAGGGTCTATGGTTGTGTTATACTGAATGCTAAACTATTATGAAATGTTTGTTGGTGTATTACAAAGGATATAATATTATGTTATAGTGATTACATATACTGCCTATGGAACGTTTGATGGGTTAATGATTAGCTTCGGCTAATGACATCCTAAGTGGATGACCAAGACTGATAAATAATTAGCTTTAGGCTAATGACATCCTAGGTGGATGATCGTGACTGGCAAATGATTGGTTTCGACTAATGACATCCTAAGTGGATGAACGAGACTGACAAATGAATGACCAGGATGTATAAATGATTAGCTTCGGCTAATGGCATCATAAGTGGATGACTAAGACTGACGAATGAATGACTGGGATGGATAAATGATCAGCTTCGGCTAATGGCATCCTAAGTGGATGACCGGGATGAACAAATGATTAGCTTCAGCTAATAGCATCTTAAGCGGATGACCGAGATTAATAAATAATTAACTTCGGCTAGTGACATCCTAAGTGGATGACCAGGATGAACAAATTATTATTCACCCAATTGACGTTTAAACTTCTAATTTATTCAATTTCTCCTCTATTTTCAATTGAATTAAGTCCTTGAATTCGCGCGCCTTTGGAAAAAAGGTTTTTGGTTCCAAATTTCTTCAATTTGGCCTTTAAATGATCCCCAAACTTCGATTTCTTACAATTTCAACCCTGATTTCACCCAATTAAGTTTGCAAAAATGTAACCTGGTCCTCTAAAATTTCAATTTTCTCAATTAAGACCAAATTAGGCTTTCAAACTTAAATTTTCACCAATTAAGTCCTTAAAAAAATTAATTTGACCCATTAAAAGTTTCTTTTAATTTGGCCTAAATTAATTCTTAAGTTCAATTAAATCTTTAATTGGATCCATGATTAAATCAAATTAGCCGACTAAAAATCTAATGATTTAGTCTTATTTTTAAAGCAAATCCATCCAATAATTTTTCAATATGACCTTATATTTGCATTGTCTTTCAAACTTGGGTATAATTGGGTTCTTGATTTTTGTCAAAAATCTCAGTTTCGTTCCTCCATACATTTAGAAGCCCTCTCAGTCTACTCTTGCCAAGTTGCTAGTTCTTTTTTATTTGAAATTTTAAAAGAAAAGGATAATTTTAGGGGAAACCAAAAACTTGAATGACAGTTGCTCCCTCTTTTCAATGCTTATGACAGAAAGTCTTGTAAGGGACTTTAGATAGTAAGCTTATAAAAAAAAATGAGAGATTATGCATTTACCAGATCAAGAAATGGTCAATCCTTCCAAAAGCATTAGAAGTGGGGGCTTGAAAGCGCACTCAGAAACAAAATAGATAGGGCTAGAAAGTACATTATTTGGTATGTGAGAGCTAGAAAGCGCACTCAAAAGAAAAATAGAAAGGGTTAGAAAACGCATTATCTGGTATGCGAGGGCTAGAAAGCACACTATAAGAAAAGAGATAGGGCTAGCATAATATCTAATGAGTGAGGGCTAGAAAGTGCACTAAGAAGAAAATATATATGATTAGAAAGCTTACTATCTAGTATATGAAGGCTAAAAAGCGCACTCGAGAGGAAATAGATAGGGTTAGAAAGCATACTATTCTAGCATATGAGGGCTATAAAGTGCACTCAAATCAAAATAGATAGGGCTAAAAAGTGCACTCAAATCAAAATAGATAGGGCTAATGACACGACCAAAAGAATGATGTCTTCTCCCAAGTGTAGGAGTGTCGAAGTAATAAATAACCCGGCAAGACCGGAGTCGAACCACAAGGAGGTTAATTGTATAAATTATAGACAACAATAATAACAACAACAATAATAGTAATAGCAGCAGCAGCAGCAGCAGTAGTAGTAGTAGTAGTAGTAGTAGTAGTAGTAAAGATAAAGATGAAGAAGAAATTGATGAGAACTTTGAGATGGAAGATTAATGCAAAGATTAAACAATGATAAAAACAAATGTCAAGGTTAGAGGATCCACTAATGGTATTTCAAATAAGTATACTATAAACTCTTATTACTCAACTGGAAACCACACATAAAGGAAGTTCCAATCAGATTATTTGTCATTAATAGCTCATTATAAATTATTAACATGATCATATTAATTATCTTAGTTACGTAACACCAAACTTTTAAATATTGTTAGGAATTCATGATGCTAACTTATGTTAACAACAAATCAAGTTCCTTTCATAGCACAGGTGTAAGTAATACCATACGGTTGAGCTATGAGAGTGCCAAATATTTGTTATACCAAGTGTTATACAACACAAATCTAGATTAACCATTTAACAAGCAAGGTATTAAGAATTAGTAAGATAAAAAGATAAGACATGTTAATATTAAACATTAAGGTCCATGTTGAGTTTACACCATACTTATTCTTACACCATTAGTGTAACCTTTTCACATTGACATAATAAACTTAGCTAAACATAATGAAGAAGAGAAACATAAATAAACAAAATAAAAACATAAATAAAATACAAGTTAACTAAGTAAAGGAAAGGAAATGAAAAGCATGAACAAGATATTAATGAAAGCAAAACTTAAGCATTACAAAAATACAAAGAGAAAAAGCAAAAGCATGATCTTGATCTGGAAACCGAGATACCTAAATGCATGGCAAATGACTCCTTTTTTAGGTCAAAATTCAGAATTATTGATTTGATGACTAATTGTTGAGTGGGTGGCCAACTCTTGACTTGGTGAAAATCCTTATCTTCTTGTCTGAATAAAACGAAATTGCTAGCATCAGAACTGGGACCACTTGAAAACATGAAAGTTGTAGGAAATTGTCTCAGATTTCTAGAAAAAAAAATGGAGGTCATTTGGACTTCTAGAACTCTAGATATGGGCCAAACACTGAACAGTATTCAGGCTGTAGGACAGATTCAGACTTCTCCGTTGTTGCTATAATTTGGACTTGCAAACAGCCTTCTTAGATTTGGTGCCTACATGAAAGTTGTAGGCCTATGTCTTACTGAATCTATGTAAAAATTTGAGATCATTTTGACATCTAGAACTCGAGATATGACCCAATTACTGAATAGTGTTCCAGTTTGGACTGCACCAACATCTCTTTTTTAAGTTTGGCCCACTCTTTGTCCTTTCAATTTCTATACTTGAACTCATGAATCAATCCTTTGATTTATAGGATAGGCCTGCATTTAAGATGAACATTTACCATATATTAAGGCATTTTATAGTATTAGACTTGTTATTATAAAACATGCTTTAGTTAAGGAGTTATTGATACTTCAAGTGCAAAATGATGATATAAAACCTTGATAAATATGCACTTTTAAGTACTAATCAGCTAAAAAGCGCACGCTATTTGGTATGCGAGGGCTAGAAAATGTACCTGAGAGAAAATAAATAGGGCTAGAAAATGCATTATTTGGTATATAAGGCTAGAAAGCGCACAAAAACAAATAGGGCTAGAAAGTGCACTATCTAGTAGATAAGGGCTAGAAAGCACAATCAAAAAGTGTTAAAGATGCAGTCTCTAAAAACTTTGCATTTTTAAATAGCAGGAGCCTTGCTGGACTCAGCATCTTACTGGAAAAGTTCAAGTCCATCAAGGATTGTTTCCTTGGACTCACTACAAAGGTCAACATACAATGTGTTGTGATTAATATACTTGTATTCTTACTTGAGAAATATAAGTCCCTTTTCTTCATGGACTTCTTTTTTTCAAAGCTTCGATCCTCGTAACAAGCTTCCATGGCTTTTCTCTTTCGCTTATTCAAGCCATAACTTGTGATCATGACCTTAGGGAAGGGATGCTCATTTGACGATCTCAGATTATATCAACATATCCCACTGTTTGAAAATCTTTATCTCAAAGATTGTCAGCTTTACTTCTTATTCTCTATTTTCCTAGAAGATGAATCATGGAGCCAACCTTATTGTGTTTCTTGAGTTACCCCCAGTTTGATCATGCCCCTAAGTGTTTTATCCTATTTTGTTTACTTGGATTTTCAAAGAGATGATGTTGTGTGAAAGAGTGTTTGTTTTTTTACAAGAAGTTGCTTTCACAGGAAATCTTTGGAATTTCAAAGCCATTTCCAAACATGAAAACCATTTTAATGTTAATTTAAAACAAAATTGTTTCAAAAAGAACTCAAGCAATTCCTATTGATGAGGTTTCATTAAAGTTGAATTTCTCTATGGGTTTTTCTACTGGTGAGAATGTGAAGTGACTTTCTGTTTTCCATGTTGTTGGTCATTGATAGATGATCTCACTTTGCTAACTACCATTTGACCTTGCATTCCCATGCTTTCAAGTACCTCGAATAATCCACTGCTTCTCCATACTAAGTAATTAGGGTTGACTTGGGATTTCCCTTCCCGTTCACCTCTGTGGACTAATACAAGCTACCACTAATCACGTTTGATGGCTTCTAACTTGGCTAAAGAATCAGAATCCTTAAACAACCCAATATACTTGGCTAAACCTCAACTCCTCAGCACATGTTGAATGCCTTCCAACTGCCTATGACAGATGAAGATGAATAACTAATGTATCCAGTTAACCTAATTAGTGGGAACCATTCTTTATTTACCTAGGGGGTTTTCAACCTAAAGTTACTCTAGGGACGCCTTTTTATCCAGGCTACACCAATCTTAACTTAAAATCAGCTTCAAAGGCATCATGTTGAACTACTAGAAATTATTGGAAATGAAGGTAGTGAATATTAAGCTTTAAAGCGACGTCGTTTCTCTATTTTTTAAAAACAAACTTAACAAAACGATGTCATTTCAAATAAAACATGCCATTTCATTTAAATGAATCGATGTCATTTTGGCATTTTGGGTTTAAATTAGGTTTAATTCTCCTTTTTCAATTTCATTCCCTAATTTTTGATTTGTTCCATTAAGTCCTTAATTGAATTTTGATTCTAAGAATCAATTCAACTGCACCCCTGCCAAGTTTTAAAATGATGCCCTGGGTTTAACGCCTTTTCAACTTGGTCCTTGATCTTGGGTATTTTCAATTTCATCTCTAACTGACCTTCAAACCTTTAATCTCTTCAATTTCACCCTTGTTTTCAATTGAATTGGGTCTCCATATTCACGCTTCTTTTGCAACAAGGTCCTTGGTTCTAAATATCTTCAATTTGACCCTTAATTGACTCCCAAACTTTGATTTTCTTGCAATTTTATCCTGAATTCACTCAACTAAGTTTAGAAAAATTTAATTTGATCCTCTAAAATTCCAATATTCTCAATTTAGCCTAAATTAGGCTTTCAAACTTAATTTTTCACCAATTAAGTCCCTAATAAAATTAATTTGACCCATTAAAAATCTAATTAAGTCCTTGCACTTAATTAATTATTTTAGTTTGACCTAAATTAATTCTTAAATTTAATTAAACATTTGATTGGACCTATGTTTCTATTAAAAGTCTAATTTAGTCCTTAAACTTAATTTTTCTGCAAATCTATCCAATAATTATTTAATTTGACATTATATTTGCATTATCTTCCACACTTGGACATAATTGGGTTCCATATTTTTGTTAAGAATTTTAGTTTGGTTCCTTTATGCATTTGAAAGCCTTCTCAACTTGTTATTGCCAAGTTGCTAGTTTTTGTTTTTTGGATTTTAAAAGAGAAAAGATTATTTTGGGGGAAAGCTAAAAATTTAGTTATGACATCTAGCAACCTATTATGATTCCTCAAATATTAGAAAAGTTATTAGTGGTATGAGTTGACCTTCCAGCTTTTCTTGCAGTGCGAGACTACTTTCATCACTATTGCTTTTTCTAGCAAACATATGATTTTTTAAAAAAATTTCAATGGTGGATTTCAATCAGATTTGGCCAAAACAATAGTCAAAACCTCTTTTGTTTTAGAAAAATCATGAGAGAAAAATTACTTTTGGGAAAAATAATATTTGGACATAAAATTAATGCCAATAACAATTAATACATGCAATTAACAACTCTATTGTCTAATGATAGTTCTAATACCATTGTTGGGTTTCTCTAAACATATAAACGTTGTGGAAACAATAAATTTAAATTTTTTTAGAAATCCCAAGGATTCTATTAGACATCTTTAGGGTTGTTTAAGGTTTATACAAAGATTACCTTAACATCAAATGTTCTTTTTGGCTTTGAATAATTACTTCAAAGCTAGGTTATCGCAAATCACAAGTCTTCCAAGTGTCCAGCCTCTAATGAATCACTAATGAGAAATCTCTTAAAACCCTTTAGAAGAGATGGATTGCTTTGCCTTTGAGTGCTAGCTTTTTTCTTGTGTTTTTCAAGAGTTTTGTAACTTGCACAGTTTCTACACTACTTATTACACAAAAATTTAAAAAGTTTAACTTTCTATTATAGGGAAACATGAAAACCTTATAAATATAAAAACATATCAATTTACCCTCTAAATAATACCACCTATATTATTTAATAGCAATTTTAGAAATTCATTCATTTAAGTCCCAACTTGATTTTTTCTAGGTCTAGAATTGTAATTCCAATAATAAATTATATTTTATTCCTCAATTTCTAAAATTTATTTACAATCAAGTCACACTTGATTAATCATCTCATTTTAATTTTTGACCAATGGTTCTTATTTGTGTGACCCATTAGGTTTTCTAATAAGTTGACTCAAACATAAATCACAATCTTAAATAAAATAGGATTAAATAAGTTAGTTTATTATCAATTCAAAAATTGATTGATTTATATTTGAAGATCAAGTACAATGTCTGACAATCTATCATGATCCCCAAAATATTAGAAAAGTCATAAGTGGTTTGATTTAATATTTTTGTGACCAGTTTCTCAGTTTGATTTATATTTATTCATCAAAAAGTGTAATTATTATCCGTTCATTAACAATAATCTGACTTCTTGGGAATGTCAAGGTACTATCAGAGATTCATCAAAGGATTTTCAATGATAACCTCAATGACCTAATTGACTTGTAAGAGAGTCAAATTCGATTGGACAAGGGAGTGTGAGGAGAGTTTCTAAAAGCTTAAGAAAAGATTCATATCAGCTCTAGTGTTGGCCCTCCTAAAAGGACCAGAAGGGTTTGTAGTATATAGTGATACTTCCAAGAAAGGACTGGGGTGTGTTCTAATGCAGCATGATAAGATAATTGCCTAAGCCTCCAGATAACTGAAAATACATGAGGTAAATTACCCGATGCACAATTTAGAATTAGTTGTAGTTGTATTTAGCTTACGGGTTTAGAGACATTACTTATATGGCGCTCAAGCACAAATGTTTACCGATCACAAAAGCCTTAAGTACTTGATGATGCAGAAGGAATTGAACATGTGCTAAAAAAGGTGGGTAGAACTAATCAAAGATTACGATTGCATAATTGATTATCACCCGGGAAAAACAAATATTATAGTTGATGTTGTGAGTTGAAAAAACAAGGAAATGATTAATGGATTAATAGTAGGAGATCGTAAGGAACTTTTGGAGTTAGGGAGTTTACAAGTTTAATTGAATATAGGGGCAAAGGTTTCGTTGTTAGCTAACTTAAGGGCTCAACCAGTTTTGTGGGATAAGATTTGGGAGGCACGTGGGAGAGATACGAATGTACTTAATGAGAGGGATGGGATGAAGGGAAGTAAGGATTCTCCATTTAGGATGACAGAAAATGGAATATTATGGATGTGGAATAGGATATATATGCCCAATGACAGGGGTTTGAAGGGAAAAAAAATACTTAAGGAGGCCCACAAATCAAAACTAACAATCCATCCTGGTAGTATGAAGATGTATGGCCGAGTTGATTATGATGATTGGCTTCAGCTAGTGGTATTTGTAAGAGATGGCAGGTTTGACTTTTGTGAATAGTTTTGGTTAATGGCATTCAAGACAGATAACCAAGTTTAAATATTGTGATTAGTTATAGTTAAGAACATCCAAAGTGGATGACCGGGTTAAGGTGAAGTAATTAACCAATCAAAGATTAAACTTCGGCCCCACCACTCCTATGGAGAGGTTAGGCATATGAATGAGGATAATACATCTAGCAAAATAATGAGGATTGTACAGTGTATATAAGAAATGAATGAAAGAATGCACTTGCCTTCAGTTGATAACGAAAAATAATGATAACATCCTTTGAGTTATTATTATTATGTTTAGATTATTCACAATTTTGTATCCATGTTGTTTTTGTTACAGGGATATTGTTGCACGTGCCCCCGCGGCGTCGTTGGTGATTTTTGTTCATTTGCTTGATTGGTTGGACTCGCCACCTAGTATTTGGTTTAGGGTCACTAGGAAACCCGAATGTACTGGTTTTGTAAGAGATTCACGGGAAAGGGACTGGTTGTGGCTAGGCAAGGTATTAGCACCCCTAACGCACCCTACATGAGGTAAGTTGCTTCATGGTTTGATGTGATAAAGAAGTTTTAAAAATTATCTTTTTATCGGATATTATAAATACTACTTACATGCAAGTTCATAATCCTTTACCATGAGCAAATCAAAATATTAAATTATTCTTTTATCTTTGCGGCTCTATAAAAAAAACATCCATAAAAAAATACAAACACACACATTCTCTTTTACTATATTTTTTCCCCTTTTTTTACATCCATATTTACAAGCTACAAATTATAAAAATTCAAAACTAAACAAATAGTACATTAAACAATTTGAACTTTACAAAATAAAACCCCATAAAATTCAGAACAATGTCGAGCAGCCCTCTGGCACTTCAGGAACAGTGGCGACACGTTGCACCACGCGCCGCCGCAGGCAAAACCTGAAAATGGGTGGATTTGGTTTGGCTTCTTCTCCTCTTCCTTCTGCACTAGCGGTAAATCTCACAGTCACCTGCAAAAAAAAAAAAAAACACAAGCATTCAATTTTAGTTTTTTTTTTTGTTTTCAGATCTACATCTCTCCCTTCTCCTTTCTTAGATCTGCATCTCTCTCTTCAGATTTGGTTTCTTTCTGCTTATTCCCCTTTCTTATTTGTTTCAGGTAGCTGAAGGGAAGGCCAAGAGGCTACCGGTAATTGGGCTTCTGTCAGGTCTAGCCGGCGAAGATGGAGGAGAATGAAGTGGTCTAATCATCGTTTTAGTGGAAATAGGGTTGGATCTAAGGGGACACTATGTGTGGGTTACTGTTAGAGGTCAGTCTGTGGGGCTGGAGTTGAAAGGAATCGAAAGAGAAGAAGACACTGCTGAGAGGAAGCTTCAGTGTTTATGGAGATAAAGAGATCGGGAAAGATGGAGAGAAGGCTGTGGTCGACAGGTTCTATTAGGAAGAAGGCTCTGTGGGGTTAAGGTGGAGGACACTATGGTTGAATAGAGTGAGGGGAAGATCAGGTTTCGTCGGCTGAGAGAGGAGAGGCTGGTGCTGAGAAGGGGAGGCTTGTCTGTGTCCCAAGAGGGTGAGGTCATGGCTGAGGAGAGAAGTAAGCTAAGGTTGGAGGGGGGCGGGGCTCTTGAGAGAAGAAGGAAAGGGTTAAGTTTTTTTAGGGTTTTTTTGTGTGGTTTAGGGTTCCTCTCCTTTAATTTTTCAAAATTGCCACTCACTCTCTTTGTGAATTTTTCTGCCCCCTTTCGTTCTAGTTTTTTTCTTCTCTATTTATAAAGAAAAAATCATTTTTTTTCTTTTTTTTTCAAATGCTTAGTAAAATATTTTTATTTGATTTTTTTTCTGAAAAGAAGCAATATCAACGTCCCCTCAATTTGGTAAACCAATAATTTTGAAAATAACGCATTAAAAGCTGAATGCGTTCAAAAGACCTTTAAGAATTAATTTTTTTTGAGATAATGTTAAAAATGCTAAAAACGATGCAAATTTATTAAAATATATATTTTTTGGATTTTTGTTGTTTTTTGCTATTTTTGGATTTTCAGAAATTTTTTTCAAAAAGATAGGTAACAATTGGGTAGCAACAAATGCCCCTTTTTATAATGCTTACGAAGCAAAACTCCTCAATGTTTTGCATAGTAAGCTTTGTAAAGAAAGGAAAAAAGAAAATGATCTCATTATCTTAAGCGACCTGCCCTTTTTGAAGAAAATTGGTCTATTTTCAAAGGCGATTTGTTGACACTATCAAAGAGTTGATGTCTTTTCCCAAGTGTAGGAGTGTCGAAGTAATAAATAACCTGGCAAGACCGGGGTCGAACCAAGGGAGGTTAAACTATATAAATTACAAATAATAATAATAATAATAATAATAATAATAAGTTAAAGAGGACTTTGAGATGTAAGATTAATGTGAGGATTAAACAATGATAAAAACAAATGTCAAGGTTAAAGGATCCATTAATGGTATTAAAATTTTTTTTAATATAAACTCTTTTCATTACTCAACTAGAAACCCCACACAAATGATATTCCAATCGGATGATTTATCATTAATAGCTCATTATAAATTGTTAACATGATCATATTGATTATCTTATTTACGTAACACCAAACTTTTAAATATTATCAGGAATTCATGATATTAACTTATGTTAACAACAAATCAAGTTCTTTTCATAGCACAGGTATAGGTTATACCATACAGTTGGCTATGAAAGTGCCAAGCATTTGTTGTACCAAGTGTTATACAACACAAATCTAGATTAATCATCTAACAAGCAAGGTATTAAGAATTAATAATATAAAAATGGCAAGACATGTTAATAGCAAGTTATTTAGGATATAAGTATTGAAGTCCATATTAAGTTTATATTATACTTATCCTAACACCATTAATGAAATATTTTCACCTTGACATAATAAACTTAGCTAGACATAATAAACTTAGCTAAACATAATGAGAGATCATAATTATATAAGTATAGTAAAGGAAATGAAAAGCATTAACATAAAATATAAATAAAGATTACAAAATAGAAAGAAAGAGAGATCTTGATCTAAACACCAAGATGCCTCCTTTTATAGGTCAAAATTTGGAACTATTGATTTGATGACTAATTGTTGAGCATTAATATAAAATATAAATAAAGATTACAAAATAGAAAGAAAGAGAGATCTTGATCTAAACACCAAGATGCCTCCTTTTATAGGCCAAAATTCGGAACTATTGATTTGATGACTAATTGTTGAGTGGGTGGCCACCTCTTGACTTGGTAACAATCCTTATCTTCTTGTCTGTAGGAAACATCATTTCTAACATTAAAATTTGAACAGATAATCTTTATGAAAGTTTTGGGAAATTGTCTAAGCTTTCTAACAAAATGAGAATGAGGTCATTTAGACTTCTAAAACTCGAGATATGGGTTGAGCACTAAACTATGTCTGGGCTGCAGAACAGATTTTGACTTCTCTATTGTTGCTACAATTTGAACTCGAAAACGGTCCTTTTGAATCTTGAACTCTTCATGAACGTTTTAAGCATATGTCTTAGCTTTCTATCCATATAAACCAGACCTAAATTCAAGTTCTACAGCTCTAGTTATGATCCAATAACCGAATGGTGTTCCAATTTGAATTCAACCAGCATCTCTTTTCTAAGCTTAGCCCTCTCTTGGTCTTCTCAATTTCAGTAGTTAAACTCATCAATCAATCCTTTAATTTATGTGATAGGCCTGCATTTAAAATGAACATTTACTATAAATTAAAGGTATCTTATATTATCAAACTTGTTATTATAAAACATGCTCTAGTTAAGAAGTTATTGATACTTCAAGTGCAAAATGATGATATAAAACCTTGATAAAAATGCACTTTTAAGTACTAATCACCTGCCCACACACTCACACTAATCTATTTGCAGGGGTGATGATTAGTACTTAAAAGTGCATTTTTATCAAGGTTTTATATCATCATTTTGCACTTGAAGTATCAATAACTCCTTAACTAAAACATGTTTTATAATAACAAGTCTGATAATATAAGATACCTTTAATTTATGATAAATGTTCATCTTAGATGCAGGCCTATCACATAAATGAAAGGATTGATTGATGAGTTTAAGTATTGAAATTGAAAGGACAAAGAGAGGGCCAAACTTAGAAAAGAGATGTTGGTATAGTCCAAACTGAAACACTGTTCGGTAATGGGTCATATATCGAGTTCTAGATGTCCAAATGACCTTAAATTTTTTGACAGATTCGGTAAGACATAGGCCTACAACTTTCATGTGGAGTCTAAGATTTAAAAAGGCTGTTTTCAAGTCTAAATTATAGCAATAACAGAGAAGTCTGAATCTGTCCTGTAGCCCAGATAGTGTTTAGTGTTCAGCCCATATCTCGAGTTCTATAAGTCCAAATGACCTCAATATTTTTCCTGTAAAGCTTAGACAATTTCCTATAACTTTCATGAGTACAGGTGGTTCCAGTTCTGATGCTAGCAATGATGTTTTATTCAGACAAGAAGATAAGGATTTTCACCAAGTCAAGAGTTGGCCACCCACTCAACAATTAGTCATCAAATCAATAGTTCCAAATTTTGGCCTATAAAAGGAGGCATTTGCCATGCTCTTGCTCTCTCTCTTTATATATATATTTTTATAATTCTTAAGTTTGGCTTTCATTAATATCTTGTTTATGCTTTTCATTTCCTTTCCTTTACTTAGTTAACTTGTATCTTATTTATGTTCTTATTTTGTTTATTTATGTTTCTCTTTTTCATTATGTTTAGCTAAGTTTATTATGTCAAGGTGAAAAGGTTACACTAATGGTGTAAGAATAAGTATAGTGTAAACTCAACATGGATCTTAATGTTTAATATTAACATGTCTTATCTTTTTATCTTACTAATTTTTAATACCTTGCTTGTTAAATGGTTAATCTAGATTTGTGTTGTATAACACTTGGTACAACAAATGCTTGGCACTCTCATAGCCCAACCGTATGGTATTGCCTACACCTGTGCTATGAAAGGAACTTGATTTGTTGTTAACATAAGTTAGCATCATGAATTCCTGATAATATTTAAAAGTTTGGTGTTACGTAAATAAGATAATTAATATGATCACGTTAACAATTTATAATGAGCTATTAATGACAAATCATACGATTGGAACCTCCTTTGTGTGTGGTTTCCAGTTGAGTAATAAGAGTTTATACTATACTTGTTTGAAATACCATTAGTGGATCCTCTAACCTTGACATTTGTTTTTATAATTGTTTAATCCTTATATTAATCTTCCATCTCAAAGTTCTCATCAACTTCTTCTTCTTCTTTACTACTACTACTACTACTACTATTGTTGTTGTTGTTGTTGTTGTATTATTGTTATTTATAATTTATACAATTAACCTCCCTGTGGTTCGACCCCGGTCTTGCCGGGTTATTAATTACTTCGACACTCCTACACTTGAGAGAAAACACCAATCTTTTGGTCGTGTTAGGTGACTTGCCTACACATACTCGAAGTGGTCTATTTTCAAGGGCGACCTGCCCACACACTCATATTGGTTTATTTTCATGGGCGACCTGCCCACATATGCTCACAATAGTTTATTTTCAGGGGCAACCAACTCATTGTAATGGGTGACCTGTCTAGAATGGAAGAAGAAAAAAGTGGTCTTATTATAATGGGTGACCTACCCAGGTGAAAGAATAGTCTTATTGTAATGAGTGACCTACCCAGATAAAAAAAAAACATGGAGAATTGGTCTTGTTGTAATGGGTGACCTACCTAGAAAAAATGATGGCAATGACTCAAAGGCGCACTCAAAAAGAGGTAGGATTATAAAACACGCTACTTGAAAGGAAGTGAGGGATCCAAGGCACACTAAAAAAGAGGTAGGGTTAGAAAACACACTACCCAAGAGATGGTAGCTCAAAGACGCATTCGAAAGGAGGTAGGTTAGAAAACATAATACCTTAGAGGTGGTGGCTCAAAGGCACACTCGAAAGGAGGTAGGGTTAGAAAATGTATTACCTAAGAAGTGAGGGTTTAAAGGCGCATTCGAAAGAAAGTGAGAGCACATAGGCACACTCGAAAGGAGGTAGAGTTAGAAAACGCACTACCTGAAAGATGATGGCTTAAAGGTGCACTTGAAAGGAGGTGAGGGTTCAAAGGCACATTCAAAAAGAGTTAGGGTTAGGAAACACACTACCTGAAAGATGATGGCTCTAAGATGCACTCGAAAGGAGGTAGGGTTAGAAAACACACTACCTAAGAGATGGTAGCTCAAAGGCGCACTCGAAAGGAGGTAGGGTTAGGAAACTCACTACCTAAAAGGTGAGGGCTCAAAGGTGCACTTGAAAAGAGGTAGGGTTAGAAAAGGCACTACTCAAAAGGTGATGGTGTAACACCGATCTGTCAATAATGAAAGCATTGCATTATGATTGATATGCATGTATACGTACATGAGAAATATAGGTTCCCATTTCTTCATTGTGTTTTTCTTTTCTCAAAAGTTGGAGTGTTAGTACGCTCTTGCTTACTCGGGTCACATCTTGTGATCTTAACCTCTTGGAAGGGTTTGATATCATCATACTTCTTTGTCCTCCACCCTTTATCTCAAAGGTTACCAATTTTGCCTGATATTTTTCTTAAAAAGGGAATCATGGAGCCAACTCTATCATGCATTTTTTATTGCCCCCCAACTTGATCATGCCTCTAAGTATTCAATTCAGGTTTGGGGATGAGGTTATATGAAGGAAGGTTTGACAAGGAATTGTTTTCATGCAGAAATTTTAGAATTTCAAAGTTATTCCAGACATAGAAATCCTTTTGACATCGATTCAAAGCAAACTCGTTCTAAAGAAATTCAAGTGATTCCTATTAAGAGGTTTTCAGAAGTGATGAAAACTTTTTGTTTTGCTTTTGATGAAAAATATGAAGTGACATTTGGTTGGTCAAAAAGGCTTAAGATTTAATTTGAGGGTTACAAAGAACCGGTCTTCAAAACATTCATTTTATTTGTATGAATAATGATTTGGTTTGCATGAGAAAGCATTGCCAAACAATCCAAATCGCTTGCCTTTGATCAGAAAGGGCTTGATTACACACGTAATGTAGGCTCAAGCTCTTGGTTATGAAGAATAGGATATTTGCAAGCTTAAAAAGGTGTTTAAGGATTTCAAGACTAAGGATCATTAGTGCTTGTTTCTTGACCTTTTGTCTTTGGAATTTCTTTCCAAAATGGTCTATCGTGCCCCCTAGTGTTGGGCTTGGGCTCTTTCTCTTTGTTTTTGTTTTTACCATTTGGTTTTGAGCATCATTGTATTGTTTTTTTTTTTATGCTCAAAATTTTTTGGATCCTTTGGATTTTTCTTCATCCCCCCAGCTTTGTTTGGGCACCTTTGATGATTGAGAATTTTCTTTTATACCCCCTAGTGTTGATTAGGCACTTTCAATCATCGAGATTTTTTCTATGTCTCTCGCATTGCCCCTAGTTTAGGACGTGATCCTAGCCAAGGTTATTTTAAAAAAATGTTACTAGGCTCAAAAGGAGACTGTAAAGGATATATTTTAGGCTTGTGAAGGGATTATCAAAGAAGGCCTTTCCTCATCTCAAACACATGCACCTAGGATCGGTAAGCCTTGCTTTTATGCGAGTAAATAAAGTGATTTCTCATTATTCATTCAAATAAAACTCAACTTTGGAGTCACCTCATGGTGTTTTTTTTTGTGTTTGTTTGTTTGTTTTTTTCTTCTTCAATTTTTCTAGGTGTATAGTTACCTTTCTAAGAATTTGTTTTGGTCAAACATCAATATGATTTCTGTTTTTTGTACTAAACTTTGAATTCCTAAAAATTCTTGTGAACATGTGAGATCATGCATAATTTTGGAAAACAAAAAATAAAAACACACCAAAGGATTCTTGATGTAGTGGTTTTATGAGTGAAGAGTGTGCTCGAAGTGTTATTTACATGAAACAACAAAAAAGAAAGGCATGTCATGAACACCAGAAAACACATGATCTTATTAACAAGAAAGGCTAATTTGATAAAGAAAGTCTTGTGGCATTATAAGCTTACCAACAAGACTAAAACAGGTTGAAACAAAAATCAAGAAGCATTGCAAACATGATCAAACAAAGCTAGTTATTTTTAGACAGAATAAGAACAAGCTCCATTCTGCAACTGTGGTGCAATTCACCTTCGTTTAGCCTTTCCACAAAAGCTTTTACAGAAATGATGGATTATGTTGTGGCTCTTAACCATGTTGGCCCCTTATTTCTTCGAACTGAGTCATTGTTGGGGTTTAAACAAAGATGATAAGCTGGTTGGAAGGAACTTCACCAGAGTTATTTCTTAGTATTTGCTTGAGTAAGCTAGAGGCAAGTCATGCTTGTCTTCATAGACTCTAACTCTTCTTGAAAATGGGCATTACGACAAGCACACTCTTCATCTTTCATGTTTTTCGCTCAAAGTCTGGTGTTGTAGAGTCATAGAGGACCTACTTTTCATCCTGGTACATGCATGATAAATGTATGGACATGTAATCTATATGATGAACTCGCCCTTCAAGGGGTGACATATGATCGCGACTCTTGCATGATGAAACAAGAATCTTGATTCTTGCCCAAACTCTATAATCAAAATTTTCAAAGTGATGGTCATTGTGTCACCCACATGTCTTGAGTTTCAAGATGCTTCAAGAGGGGTTTGCCTTGATGTAAATAAAGATAGCACAAACAACCTAAAAACAGGTTTTATTCATTTTATGAACATGAGTAGGTTTTCTACCTGGTCTCAAAAGGGTCTCATATTTGCTCAATAACAATCTTTGTAAAGACAATATAGGGGCGTTGCGAGAAATGGTTAAGACACGTATACCTACCATTACCAGCAGGCACCCAGATATGAGTTCGGTGTTTCACGCATTTGAACCCTGACCAATAGTCATAGGGCAGATCGATAGTACCCCACCTAACTTAAAAGCTTGTGTGTGCTTTAAAAAAAATAAAGACATGTGATGCATGAGACAGTTCTATAAAATGCATGGAAAAACATTAACAAACAAAGACAAAAATGCAAAAATTAAACACATCAAATACAAAAAGCTTAATCTAATATTGTCAGAAACAGTACCTTCCCTAGTGGAGTCGTCATTCTATCACATATGCTCGCGCGGTGTCGTTGGCAATTTTTGTTTGTTTGCTTGATTGGTGGGAGTCACCACCTAGTATTTGGTTTGGGGTCACTAGAAAACCCGGATGTACTGGTCTTGTCAAAGATTCATGGGTAAGGAACTGGTTGTGGCTAGGAAAGGTACAAGCACACCCTACCTGAGGTAAGTTGCTTCATGATTTGATGTGATAAAGAAGTTTTAAATTTTTTGTATTTTCATTGGATATTAGAAATATGACTTACATGTAAGTTCATAATCCTTTACCGTGAGCAAATCAAAATATTAAATTTTTCTTTTTTCTTTGCGGTTTTTTTTTTAAAAAGTATCCATAAAAAAAATACAAACACACAAATAGAACATTAACCAATTTTTTCATATATTTTTTTCTTATTTTTACATCCACATTTGCAAGCTACAAATTATAAAAATTCAAAACTAAACAAATAGAACATTAAACAATTTGAAATTTACAACATAAAACCCCATAAAATTTAGAATAGTGTCGTGCAGCCCTCTGGCACTTCAAGAACAATGGCGGCGCGTTGCTCCACGCGCCACCGCCGCTAGAGGCACGTTGGTTCACACGCCACTGCAGGCAAAACTTGCAAACATATGGAACTTGCTTGGCTTCTTCTCCTCTTCCCTTCTACATCGGTGGTGAATCTCACAGTCACCTGCAAAGCAACAAAAAAAAAAAAAACACAAGCAGTCGATTTTAGGTTTTTTTTTTTTTTTTTTTCAGATTTGCATCTCTCCCTTCTCCTTTCTTAGATCCACTTCTCTCTCTTCAGATCTATTTTCTTTCTGGTTGTTTCCCCTTTCTTCTTTGTTTCAAGTAGCTGGTGGGGAATGCCAAAAGGCTGCTGGCAACTGGCTTCTGTCGGGTCTGGCCAACGGAGATGGAGGAGAATGAAGTGGTCTAATCATCAATTTTAGTGGAAATGGGGCAGGATATGGGGGTGTCGTCGTATGTGGGCTACTGGTAGAGGCCGATCCGTGGGGTTGGAGCTGAAAGGAACCGAAAGAGAAGAAGACGCTGGTGAGAGGAAGCTTCGGTGTTGATGGAGATGAAGAGATCGAGAAAGATGGAGAGGCAGTTATGGTTAAGGTAAAGGACACTATGGTTGAATAGAGTGAGGGGGAAGACCAAGTTTGGCCAGCTGAGAGAGGAGAGGTCGGTGCTGAGAAGGGGAGGCTTGTTTGTGTCCCATGAGGGTGAGGTCGTGGCTGAGGGGAGAAGGAAAAGGGAGCTGAGGTTGGAGGGGGGCGGTGGCTCCTAAGAGAAGAAGGAAATGGTTAAGGTTGTTAGGGTTTTTTGTTTGGTTTAGGGTTCCTCTCCTTTAATTTTTCAAAATTGCCCCTCACTCTCTTTGTGAATTTTTCTACCCTCTTTCGTTCCAGTTTTTTTCTTCTTTATTTATAGAGAAAAAAGTCATTTTTTTTCTTCTTTTTTTTTTTTCAAATGTTTAGTAAAATATATTTATTTGATTTTTTTCAGATAATAAGCAATATCAACGTCCCCTCGATGAGGAAAACCAATAATTTTGAAAATAATGCGTTAAAAGCTGAATGCGTTCAAAATACCTTTGAGATTTAAATTCTTTTTAGATGACGTTGAAAATGCTAAAAATGATGCAAGTATATTAACAAAACATATTTTTTGGATTTTCATTGTTTTTCGCTATTTTTGGATTTTTTAAAAATTTTATAAAAAAAAATGGGTAAAAAATTGGATAGCAACAAACATCACACAATTAAAGTGCATAGGAAAATCCTTCCACGTGTTCTCATATTTTAAAAGGTGTTATGTAATAGTATATCTTAAGTGTTATGTTGAATATTTACTGTTTGATAATTTTATAAGGACTTGTAATTAAAATTGTAATGGAACATGGATGTGGATGTTCAAACATGTAGATATGGTGTTATGAATATATTTATGTGATATTCTTGTTTATGATGATGTTGTATTGAAAAACCACATGAGGATCGTATGAAAGGAGGTATTAATTGTGTAAAATTATCGGTTGACACTCGTGTTGATAACGAGACTAGAACATGAATGTAAATTCATAAGTATGTCAATACGATGTAATGTAAATATATGAATACGAAAATATAATATTATAGGCATGTGTATTGAGTATCCATCTTATGGGAATGTCGATTTACAAAAACTATATCCTTATGAAGCCATGATAAGGAAGGGAACCTAATTACTAATTCATAGAATGTCATTGTGAGAAGTATTGTTTTTTTAAAAAAAATTCCACTGTTTTTCGCTTGAAAAAGTCTGGTCGTTACATTTAAATACTAACAAACTTAATCCTTGTCTTTTTAATATGGATATTTCTTTATTGCAAGACTTTGAAGATGTATTCCCTGATGAGGTTCTTAATGGCTTACCACCGATAAGAGGAACCAAACATCATATTGATCTTGTACCCAACATAATAATTCCGACATAACAAATCCTAACTAACTAGCTTATCGAAGTAATCCTAAGGAGACAAAGAAACATCAAAGGAACGTAAAGGAACTAATGTCAATGAGGTACAAAGGATAAAGCATAAGTCCATGTGTTGTTCTAGTACTACTTGTGCCTAAAATGGATGGGACTCGGAGAATGTATGTTGATTGTCGAGTTATCAACAATAGTAAGGTAAAGTATAAGCATCTCATCCTTAAGCTTGGTGATATGTTACATGAATTACATGGTTCTTTTGTGTTTACAAAATTTGATTTGAAAAGTGGATATCATCATATTAGAATGAAACAAGGTGACTAATAGAAAACTGTTTCTAAGACTAAATATGGTTTGTATGAATGGTTAGTAATGTCATTTAGTCTTACTAATGCACCAAGTACTTTTAAGAGATTGATGAATCATGTGTTACGTGCATTCATAAGCAGATTTGTAATTGTCTATTTTGATAATATTCTTATTGACACGACCAAAAGATTTGTCTTCTTCCAAGTGCAGAAGTGTCAAAGTAATAAATAACCCAGCAAGACCGGGATCGAACCACAGGGAAGTTAATTGTATAAATTATAGATGTAACACCCTGTAATTTAGTACATTCATAAAAGAACTTTGAGCCTTAACTTTTAAAAAAATGGGTATTTTTTTTTCATCCACCGAACTTATCTGAGACTTGCCAAAATTTCAGGGGAAACTTCGGCAGAGTTTCCTTTATACCTGGAGGTCCCAAGTTATCGACAATCATCCTGTACATTTATACTCATTTCTCAATCATATCATAATCATGTAGAACCTCAACAACACATCATTCATGGTACATGCCTCACATTTTGCATGCTCATTTCTTTCCCATTAACACACATAATTCATAATAATTGCAAGTAAACAAACTAAGATTACAAATACAGAATAATACATTTTTATGTCCCGACACTTAATGTAAAAGGAGTACTATTACATATTAAGTCATTTAGTTCCTTAAAGACAAAATACATTAATGTTCATCTTCTTATTCAATCATACAAAAGGAGACTAGAGGACCTAAAACGCTACTCCTGGCGTGAATCTGAAGGACCTGCAATTTCATAATGTATATAATAAATATAGCATAAAAGGAAAATCACACAATACATGCACAGGTAATTAAACTTATATTCAACGATATGCAATCATAGTTCCTTGAAATTCTTATTTATCCTTCCATTATTACGTCTCTATCCATCCTTCCTAGAATCATTCAACATTTTCATTTTGTCTTGTTTCACCTCACGAGCGCATTTAATTCATTATAATATCTACCATGTGATTTCTCTCCCTCTCCCTCTATCTCTTTATATCAATTTCAATCCCAACATCTATTATACCCATTATGGCTCTTTCCATATAAGTTGTCAAACTCGTCATGATTTCGGTCCAATTTTAGTTTATAAATATATTCAACTTACATATTTCTTGTGCCCATTTCGACACATTCCAATGTTTCTTTAGATTTTCAGTAAAATCTCTCATTATCATGGAACCTGCCATCATTTTCACAATATTCACATCCAATCCATCTTCAAATAATGTGAATACCATACATACATCATTCTATTTAATTCATCAACCTAATCTCATTTGACCACTATAATTAAGGCCAAATTTCATTATCTAGCACTATTATTGGCATCTTATTACACTATTATAATTATCACCAAATTCTTATCATGCCAGCAACAACAAGAAACCTTAATACAACATATTTACAATATTAGTTATAATTTCTTTGACATCCTCCATGTGCGCAGGACATGATTCTCAAATTATATCAAATACAATTCATTAATTAATTCAAAATACACACACACACACACACACACACACACACACACACACATATATATATATATAGCATTGCATTCCTGAAGTGTATAATACCTACCATGGTTAATGAACTTCTATTCTCACATCCCAAGCGATACGATATTTGCCTCCATCCTTCACAAGAATTAGATCTTCATCAGTTTCTCTTTCTTCTTCTTCAATAATCCATAACATAAACACAAATTACCATTTTTGTTTAACAATTAGGTATCATCCAACATTCCATTTATAATCTGACAAGTCAGTCATCCTGACAATATTAACACCACACAAGTAAGTTTAACTCAAGTTGTATATTCTGGTCATTAGAAAACAAAACTAATGCCACTAGCCCATCACCGGGTAACTAGTTCCTCTGCCCATCTTATTCCATAATTTCCAATCAATATCCGCCTCTTCAAGGTCGAATGAATAATCCTATCAAGATGTCAATCCCCATTTCATTAATATTTTTAATTATTCCCTATAGAAAATATCATTATAATACCTCTCCCCTAAAACTTGGAAGGGAATGTTGACACTAATAAATTTTTATTAGTGTTATTAGTCTCCCCTATCAGGATCGGCTAATCAAGTCTATTGTAAATGTCAAAATTAATACCACTGATTGATGTTATCGACTATTTCTAACATGAAATAGCCAATCATATTTTTCTTTCCATAATATCTTAGAATATTTCCGGAAATGTTGATGTCAAGATTCTTGACATCATTAGCTTTCACTTTAGGAATAGCTAGGCAAGTTTCATGTGATTGCCAATATCAACAACACTGGTCGATATCATTAACTATTCTCACCCGAATAGTTAATCGAATTCAGTATCCCTCATTTTCAGGGATGATTATGCCGATGTTAGTAAACCTTACTAACATCATTAGCCTCCGCATTCGGGACCGGCTAATCAAGTTTCATGTGATTGCCGATATTGATAGCACCGGTCAATATCATTAACTATTCTCCCCCAGATAGTTAATCAAGTTCAGTATCCCTAGTTTTCAGGGATGATTATGCCGATGTTAGTAAACCTTACTAACATCATTAGCCTCCGCATTCGAGACCGGCTAATCAAGTTTCGTGTGATTGCCGATATTGACAGCACCGGTCAATATCATTAACTATTCTCACCCGAATAGTTAATCAAGTTCAGTATCCCTCGTTTTCAGGGATGATTATGCCGATGTTAGTAAACCTTACTAACATCATTAGCCTCCGCATTCGGGACCGGCTAATCAAGTTCGAGGAATGATCATCAACGAAGTCTATTAGTGTAATTCATATTCTTAACCCAGTCAAGTACTCAAATCCATTTTTAATTTCTCGTTTATTTCACTTTATCCTCTCTCCTTGTGGTTTCACCCATAGACGCAAAGACCAAGAATTTAATAAGTTAGTAAATTAACGCTACGTAAAAAGTGTAGGTATAGAACACCTACCAACTGTAGAAGCTCAACTCGCTCTTCCTTGTTGTTGTTGTGCCCCTCCTGCAGTCCCTCCTTAAGCTCCTACTATACGAGCTCCTAAGAAATCGAGTGAATGCTTCTCCTACATTTTTAATATAACATCCTGAATCATTATTGAATCTTCCTGATTTATTCATAATATTCAAAATTCACAAAATCAAATACTTTCGTAAACAATTTCCATGAATGTATTTATTTTCTTACTTGTCATTTAAATTCATTTACATTAGAATTTATTTACACTAACATTAAACGTCCATTTAATTCAATTCTTCATCAATGATCTTCAATGTCCAAAGGGCATGACTTTTCGTCATCGATTTTCTTTTGTCCCAAGACATTTAATCTATCACCAAACAATGTAATTTAACTTAAATTTCATCAATGACTACACATGCCATATTTTTCCAAAAGCACACTCAAAATGATTCCTTATATCATAATTCAACTTACAACATGATTTCCCATTCCAACACAACCAAAGTATTAGTCAATCACTATTCTTTATAGAATTTAACTATACCATCACTTATCAACACATCAAACATGACTCAAACATAACACAAACACAACCATCATCATTAAACTCATTGCCATTATCCTTAGTCCCAAAACATACTTTTTATGCTAAACCTCATATTTTCATTTGAGATATTTCTCAAACCAAACTTAAAACATCATTCTGTAAATTTAGAATTCAATAAATCCAAACGGTGGACTTATACATCATCATCATTAGAATAACATATCCAAAATTAACATACATCCAACGGTTGAAACTCCCGATATCAGAACAATACCGGACTGACCTGAAATTTGGAGACCTGCTGTTCGGGAAGTATAATTTCTGGTAGGAGTGTTCTTTTCCGATCTAAACCGTTTAGAATTTATATAACATCAAGATGAACAACATATCCAAAATCCAGATCAATCCAACGGTGAAACGATGATATAACGGCTGACGAACAAGGCTGTCTTGAAGGGTGATTTTCCAGAAATATTCCTCCAGTGACAGCCCTCAAACCAAATCCAATATTTACAATCCCTCCAGTCAGAATGTAGGTGACATTGAGTATAATAACATATCCAAAAATCAATCTAATCCAACGGTGTAAAGTCAAACTATGGCTGCCGAAGTGCCTGCCCTGTTGCAATCCCAAAACCCATAGTTTCAAATCAATTTATTCCTTCTATTTTTCAGCAAATCAAGCCATTATCATGCAATTAATCTCGAAATTCACATGAACAATTACTCCCCCAAAATATTTACATGAACCCAAGAATTTTAAACTTGGAGGTTTTCTTCTCCTCATGCAAGAACAAGAGAGAAAAACGAAATTACTAAAGGGTATGTTGCTTACCTTTGCTACTTTAACTTATTTCAATGAATTCTTGCAAAAATTTACAAAAATCATGTCCTCCTCTTCCAATTTTCAGCTTCTTCTCTTTGTTTCTCTCAAGCTCTATAACTCTCTAAGTTGTCATTTAATTTGTTTTCTTGGATATAATCCTCCTAAGAGCACTCCTAAGAAATGAAGAGAAAATGAAGAAAATGGGACAAAACAAATGGTCTCCCTCCTGTTTTTTCCATTTGCAGAGGACGTGCTCTGTTTTTAAAGAGAGGAGAGGAGAGTATTTGTTTTGATAAAATTACAAAAATGCCCTTATTAATGCCCCTTGTGTCATCTTCTTCAATTTACCCGATTTTCAGTGCTCTCGTAAATCCTTTCCAAACTCCGATTGACATGAAATTTGAACCTAATATAAAACAATATGTCTAGAGATTTCTTATACAATTTCAGCCTGATCCAACGATCGGATTGAGATATATCATCGATACCATAAAACTAGACAATCGGTGTCTTTTACGCTAAAATATGAATTTCATGCATTAATTTATTTACTTAGATCCTCATGACATTTCCCCTTAATTTATACTCAATAAATTCAATATTACCACATTTATTATTAATTTGTCAAAATACATGTTTTGACTGGGGTTTACATATCTTCTGGGTTTTTGTTTTTATTCTTTTATCCATTGAAACTCGTCACTGGTTTCGCCAACATTACAAGTTTTCAACTAAAAATCATGAATCTCTTTTCGACTTCAACAATACCTTTAAATTTGTTTATGGAGATCATTCTCTCTCTCACATGACATATTTATTGTCATTCCTACTATTTATTCATTTCTTTTATACCGAATGTCCATTACTCATCGAAACGTCATTACTTCGATCCTATGTGTTGTTTTTTTTCTTTTCTTTTTATTATTATTATTTATTTTTATTTATGCGGGTTTACAATAGACAACAACAACAACAACAACAATAATAATGAAGAAGAAGAAGAAGAAGAGGTTGATGAGAACTTTGATATGAAAGATTAATGCAAGGATTAAATAATAATAAAAACAAATGTCAAGGTTAGAGGATCCACTAATGGTATTTCAAACAAGTATAGTATAAACTCTTACTATTCAACTGGAAACTACACACAAAAAAGGTTCCAATTAGATGATTTGTCATTAATAGCTCATTATAAATTGTTAACATGATCATATTAATTATCTTATTTAAGTAACACCAAACTTTTAAATATTGTCAGGAATTCATGATGCTAACTTATGTTAACAACAAATCAAGTTCCTTTCATAGCACAAGTGTAGGTAATACCATACGGTTGGGCTATGAAAGTGTCAAGCACTTGTTGTACCAAGTGTTATACAACACAAATCTAGACTAATCATTTAACAAGCAAGGTATTAAGAATTAGTAAGATAAAAAGATAAGGCATGTTAATATTAAACATTAAGATCCATGTTAAGTTTACACCATACTTATTCTTACACCATTAGTGTAACCTTTTCACCTTGACAAAATAGACTTAGCTAAACATAATAAAGAAGAGAAACATAAATAAACAAAATAAGAACATATATATGATACAAGTTAACTAAGTAAAGGAAAGGAAATGAAAAGCATAAACAAGATATTAATGAAAGCAAAACTTAAGAATTATAAAAAAATATATAAAAAGAGAGAGCAAGAGTAATTTCTTGATCTGAACAACCAAGCCTCTAAATGCATGGCAAATGCCTTCTTTTATAGGCCAAAATTTAGAACTATTGATTTGATGACTAATTGTTGAGTGGGTGGCCAACTCTTGACTTGGTGAAAATCCTTATCTTCTTGTCTGAATAAAACGTCATTGCTAGCATTAGAACTGGAACCACCTGTATGTATGAAAGTTATAGGAAATTGTCTTATCTTTTCAGGAAAAAAAATTAAGGTCATTTAGAATTTTAGAACTCGAGATATGGGCTAAACACTGAACAGTGTCTGGGCTGCAGGACAAATTCAGACTTCTCCGTTGTTGCTATAACTTGGACTTGAAAATGGCCTTTTTAAATCTTGGACTCCACATGAAAGTTGTAGGCCTATGTCTTACTGAACAATGTTCTAGTTTGGACTACACCAACATCTCTTTTCTAAGTTTGGCCCTCTCTTTGACCTTTCAATTTCAATACTTAAACTCGTCAATGAATCCTTTTATTTATATGATAGACCTGCATTTAAGATGAATATTTACCATAAATTAAAGGCATCTTATGTTATTAGGTATGTTATTATAAAACATGCTTTAGTTAAGGAGTTATTGATACTTCAAGTGCAAAATGATGATATAAAACCTTGATAAAAATACACTTTTAAGTACTAATTACACCCCCCAACCAGCCTATTACTAGTCCCTAGTAATCAAAGCGTTAAAATAGAAAAACAATTTGCAAATTCCATAAAGCAAGGCATTCATCATTCAACTTCCATTAATCTATCCAAATAAACAAACTCTCATTAAATTCATATATCTGATCAATACCTCTTAAACAAGATATTAATAAACCTTTCTTTTGTGCTCAAAATATCAACATATAGTTATGGGGCTTTACTTGGAAGAAAATAAAATTTTTGTTTTAATGTTTAAGGTTAACTTCCTTGGGTTAGGATTATTATCTTTTTCTTTCTTTTTCTTCTTTTTTTTTAAAAAATATATATACATATAGCTCAAAACACAATGCATCTTTAACCCATGTAATGAGTTTTCGGCTAATGACTCCCAGACCAGTTGGTCTTAGGGCATTAGGTGTTGAGACACCCCTACGAGCTTAGTAACTCGGGTTGCAGATACTGATATGTAGATAGTGCAATGTTTGATTCCCTTAAGCGTTTCTCCTCAACCTATGTAACAAGCGTTGGGCCAATAGCTCCCAAGTCAGTTGACTTTAGGGTATTAAGTGTTAAAACACCCCTTCGGGCTTAATTGCTTAGGTTAGGGAGGTTACGAAACCAAACTTATCTATGTTTTTATTATCATTATTTTTTTGTTGTTTTTTTTGCAAATTATATAATATCTCTTTCCCTTAGTTGTTACCTTTAACAAAAGAACATAAATAATGTAATAATCCAATGTGCAACCCACAATCATATGTTAAAGTGTGTGTGTGAAAATAAAGATTTAAGAATACTTGTTAAATGAGTATATGAGCAGAATCAAGTGATAACAATACAAGAGTTTGTAAACCTGAATATTTCAAGTATTTTGATAGACTTTGTTAAGAATATTTACTAAGATGCGTCTCAAGAGTCATTTTAACAAAAAAAACTCTTTTTACTCTGTCATCCTAGTAACAACAGTTTTGCAAATAGTTTATGAAATAAAAAAACACAGTTAGTTTTTTTTTAAAAAAAAATATATCAACTACTACCCTTTCCTACCAACCAAAATGAGACATTGTCCTCAATGTCCTAAGGTAGAAAGATAGAGTATAGAAGACATCACCTGAAATAGCAAACATTGACAAACCTGAAACACACTTAAACAAATATAAGAAACAACAAAACTCATAATAAAACCAAAAGACGCAAAGTTTTTACAAACGAAGGCTCAAATCCAATCTAAGCTTTTTACGGCTTTTCTTAGTGGACCAATCTATACGACTCATTGAGGGATCAATTACAGGGATGAAAGATTATAGTTGTAACGACCATGATTTTTTTACTTTCTTTTTCGTGATATATTGGAAATGTAACAACCCGGCTTTCCAAGCCCAAAACACAGTAATTGTTTTTTTTTTTTTTTTTTTATGCATTCAATCCACATGGTGCCGGCAATCAATAAATCTAAATTCTCACATCATCAAAATACAATCCATACAATCAACATTTCATTTCAAAGTGAATCTTACACAAACACGTAATATTAAGGTTGCTTGATTTGAAGTTCATATTAAAAATATATACATAGACATGAGTTTACAGTCTTATCCTACTAATAGTCATCACAATTTTAAACAAAAAGGATCTAATAAAGTTATACATTCAGTACATTGATCCATACAAAATACATTGTGATTTAAGATACATCTACATAATTCCTTGCAAAGTAGGTTCCCGTGTATCGGGTTTCCTAGACATCTCGTTGGTGTGAAGTCCCTGCAGTAGTACAAACATTTAAGAGAATGCAATACTTAATAATAATAAGAATGGTAACTAACGGTTTGGCAATTAAATAAAACATTAACAATTATAATTTCTTCATGTATTTGCTATAACAACTAGTAGTACATATAGATACACAAGTTTTCGGATGCCATCCGCCAAAACTAGTCATTCATTTGTGTCGGCCATCCATCCGGATTCCATGGCGAAAGCTGCGTCGCTGCCGATCCAAAATCGGCAGCAGAAACTGCATTGCTGCCGATCCAGGAATCGGCAGCGAAAACTGCGTCGCTGCCGATCCAGAATCGGCAGCGGAATCTGCATCGCTGCCGATTTCTGTATCGGCAGCGGAATCTGCGTCGCTGCCGATCCAGAATCGGCAGCGGAACTGCGTCGCTGCCGATTTCTGCATCGGCAGCGAAGTCACTCTTTTTTTTTTTTCCAGCCATCCATCCGTTTGGATGCCATTAACCGAAGTTAATCAGTCCTTCATCCCGGCCATCCATTCAGACGCCATTAGCCAAAGCTAATCATTCTTTGTCCCGGCCATCCGTTTGGATGCCATTAGCCGAAGCTAATCACTCCTTTGTCCCAGCCATCCATTCGGATGCCATTAGCCGAAGCTAATCAATTCTTTGTCCCGGCCATCCATTCGGACGCCATTAGCCGAAGCTAATCATTCTTTGTCCCGGCCATCCGTTCGGATGCCATTAGCCGAAGCTAATCACTCTTTTGTCCCGGCCATCCATTCGGATGCCATTAGCCGAAGCTAATCAATCTTTAATCAACATTTAAGCGTTCAACAATCTAATATCGGTTCTAACAATATGATAGTACTCAAGTTAAAATATTTCAAGATTCAACGTAAGAAAAGAAAGGTGCAAGTCACCTACCTGCTCCACCTGTGGGTCGTTCCTGTCTTGATGATGGTCCACTCCCGACCACACCACCTAAGACATCAATGGTCACAAATTAGCACAGTTGTATTTATTTTATTTTTGAATCATATTCGTCATCACACTTATTCCAAGAGTTCATATGTTCACATTCAAGAGTTCCATATTTTACACCATCATAACATGAAATTGTTACTAGCATTTAAGTCATTCCTGCCTAGGAGGCTTATTGTAGGAATTCGGCAGCGAGAACTTGTTCGCTGCGGGCTGTCAGTTCGGCAGCGACAACTGTTTCGCTGCCGGCAGCCAGTTCGGCAGCGAAAACTGCATCGCTGTTGGCGCCACAGTTTCGCTGCACAACGCACAACTCGGCAGCGAATATCAATTCGCTGCAGGAAGTTCAGTTGCGGCAGCGAAACAGAATTTCGCTGCGCAACACACAAATCGGCAGCGAATATCAATTCGCTGCTCAGTTGCGGCAGCGAAACAGAATTTCGCTGCGCAACACACAAATCGGCAGCGAATACCAATTCGCTGCAGGAGGTTCCGTTGCGGCAGCGAAACTGAATTTCGCTGCGCAACACACAAATCGGCAGCGAATACCAATTCGCTGCAGGAGGTTCCGTTGCGGCAGCGAAACTGAATTTCGCTGCGCAACACACAAATCGGCAGCGAATACCAATTCGCTGCAGGAGGTTCCGTTGCGGCAGCGAAACAGAATTTTGCTGCGCAACACACAAATCGGAACCATCAATTTCAGCACATAGTTCTTCAACGAAATTCCAGCAATAACATCACAGCAGAACACATTAAATTCCAGCAATAACATCACAGCAGAACACATTAAATTCCAGCAATAACATCACAGCAGAACACATTAATTGCAGCAACAATCATCACAGCAGAACACATTAAATTCCAGCACTAACATCACAGCAACAATCATCACAGCAGAACACATTAAATTCCAGCACTAACATCACAGCAGAACACATTAAATTTCAGCAATAACATCACAGCAGAACACATAATTTCCAGCAACAACATCACAGCAGAACACATTAAATTCCAGCAGAACACACACACATGCATGCTGACCTACCCCATAGTTAAAGCCAGCCCTCTACCATGATTTGTTAGATGTTTTGAAATTGACTTTATTTCGCTTCTGTTTGCTAGTTCTCCTAGTTAATTTCAGTTTCCTTCATAGCTGGCTTAGGTCTTAGATCAATTTTTCTTAGGGCTTTTCTTCTTCATTTTCGTTTCTGATTTTAAGGGGAAGAGGAAGGGAGTTTCATGACCCATACCTTCTGAATTTAACTAAGTTTGAGGAAGGTTTGACACTATTCTTTTCTCTTCAGCTACTGGTTCTCCTCCTTCTTCTTCCTCTCACGTTTTCCAGCTCTCTTTTTCCTCTCCTCTATGCAGCTGCCCACTCCTCTCTCAAGGTCTCATCTCTCCCTCACAAGGTCACAAGACACTCTCTAATGGTGTGATTCACGTTTCTGTTGTGAAAGGGGAAGGGAAAAATGACATGCAACTGCTGGTTTGGGAAGAAGATGAGTCATTCTCTCTCCCCTCTTTGTATTTATACTACCCATCAAATGAATTAGGTTGTTTGGGGGTTGGTTTACGTGTGTCCTTATCCTTGTTTGGTTTATCTAAAACCAGTTTTACCCCTCCCTCCCAGCTGTGCGTCACTGTTGATTGAGAAATCGGCGGCGAAAACTGCATCGCTGCCGATTTCTGCATCGGCAGCGAAAACTGCGTCGCTGCCAAATCCAGAATCGGCAGCGAAAGCTGCGTCGCTGCCGATTTCTGCATCGGCAGCGAAAACTGCATTCATCACCATCTCTCTCTCTCTCTTTCTCTTTAAATATATATATATATACAGGTTCCACCAAACTTTCAGCAGAGTCTCCCCTATACTGGTAGGTCCCAAGTTATTGACATAAACCCTGTTTACACTTCTAATAACTCACATCTCATAACTCAAAATCATGACCCAATCATCCTGGGTCTCAACCCAACTCATTATCAACAACACAAAACATCTTATTCAATAACATTATATAATGTAGTTCAAATGAAAGATTCACTTCCATCTAGAAACATGCATGGTCAAATAGGTACTAAGAGCTTCAACCATTAGAGTAAAGACATACATTCAAACTTATGGATTAATATTACATCTCAAGTTTTAGGAGACCAGTCTTTTAATTTACAACTAATTTACATGGTCAAAAGCAAAAGATATTAAAACTAGTATTATCCTTGACACGACCCTGATGGACCTGAAAATAGAAATTAACATGTACACATAAATATAAAAGATAGGAACAAGTAATAACAATGGCAGACAATAATCTCTATGGAATTGCTTTTGATATATAAAATTCATCATAAACCTCTTTTACAACATATATTTTCCATCTATTACCAATATTCATCTCATATCCTATCTCATTTGCCAAGAATAATTCCATCTTGGAAATCTCAACACAACTCAACCGTTTGCGAACACCATCTTCTTTGTTGTAACCCATTTCTGGGTCCCCACATAAAAAATAATAAAATACAAAAAAATTCCATATTATCAAAAATATAACAGTGGAAAAAAAAAAAAATACCAGAGCGCTCTAAAAATGTTCAAAAATTGATTGAGGATGTTCAAAAAAAAAAAAATTAAAATTAATTTTTGACAGTATATCATTGACTGATGCGAGCCCCGATGATAAAGAAAATTCAATTTGAGGAAGAAAAATGCAAAATTAGAAGTTTATGGACTCAATTAAATTTTATTGAAGGTTTAATTGAATTTATAGAGGTTTTAATTGCAAAAACAATTGATTTTGGAGTTATTTTGGGCTTTAATTGGAAGAAATTAATTTTCTGGGGTCAAATTATAATTTTTGAAAGTTAAATTGGTCAAATCAGGGGTTTAATTGCATAAATATTGAAGTTTAATGGCCAATTAGGGACTAAATTGAAGAAATCCGAGACCAAGGACGAATTTGTAAAACGCGCGCAAATTGAGGGCCTTCTTTGAAATCTGACGCGTTTTGGCACCTTTTTCTTTTAAATGAAACGGCGCGTTTTGACCAAAACGGCGCCGTTTCATTCACTGTTGCAAAAAAAAAAAAAAAAAAAAACAGAAGCCCAAAACGGTGCCGTTTTGACGGCACTGTAGGTCTTCTTCTTCCCCTGGACGCGCGAGGCAGGGGAAGAAGAAGATTTTTTCTTCCCCTTTTCGCCTAATTTCTTTCCTTCTTTTGCTCAAAAAGACGCCGAAATAAGGACACCACTTGCCGACCACTTTCCACGTGTTGGACGGGCGGCAGCACACCGGCCACCACCATGACGTCCCCCCCCTGTTTTTCGCCTATAAAAACAGGGGAGGAAGAGGAGAAAAAAAAAAAAAAAGGGGGAGAAGGGAGACGAACCGAGATAAAAGAGAAGAGAAGAGAGAGGGCAGAGAAGAAGAAGAAGCAGCAGGGAAGAAAACGAAGAAAAACAGAAGAGAGAGAGAGAGAGAGAGAGAGAACCACCGCCGGCCTCTGCCACCATCGCCACCGTGCCTCCGCCGCCAGCAGCACCACCGGCAACGCCACCGCAGGTAATGTCTCGCCGCCCCGTCTCCTTCATCGTTTGCCCGCCTCCTGTTTTCGGTTGCATGCAGAACGTGAATTAATTCACATTCTGCAGCTGAAGGAGGCTGGTTACTGTGCTTAGGCACAGTAACCAGCCCATTTGGTAATGGGCCGGGTTGGCCCAGCCCACTGATATGGGCCGGGTCCGGCCCA
The DNA here is from genome assembly GCA_018804465.1 of Populus tomentosa. Taxonomy (NCBI): domain Eukaryota; kingdom Viridiplantae; phylum Streptophyta; class Magnoliopsida; order Malpighiales; family Salicaceae; genus Populus; species Populus tomentosa. The sequence goes on from CM031995.1 coordinate 15,315,447, forward strand.
TTTCAATCCATTTCAAATTTTTTTTTTTTATATAGAATTTTTACAATTTTTCCAGCACATGTTTTTATCAATTTTGCTTAATATCGGTCTGTATTTTACATCGTAAAAATATAAATTCGGTATTAAAATACCCGGTTTTCGTCCCGCGGTACTGTTCACACGGCACTATTCACATAGTACTGTTCACACAACATAAAAAATCAAAAATATTTGTTTCATCATTTTATAATTTTTCCGCGTCATTTTTATGTCATTTTGATTAATATCGGACAATATTTTTATGTCGTAAAATACAAATCCGGTATTAACATACCCGGTTTTCGGCAAAAACCTTCTAAAAATACAAAAAAAAAAACAATTAAAAAAAAAACATTTTTGTGCATACGACCAAGTGTCTCAAAGCTAAAAATTCATATTGTATTTTTCATACACCAAAAAAAATGTTTTAGCATGCATTTTGGCTTTAATAACCAGTTTATTAAAGTCAAGAGAATATTGGCCAAAATTTCAAAAACAACAAAAAATTTTAGTTTGTTTATCTTTTAATATCCGGGGTATGACATTATACGTAATACATATTCCGGGTATTTAAATTCTGGATATTTAATTCTTTTTTTTAGACAATAGAACCTGGGGTATGACATTACATGTAATGCGTATTCCGAACAATAAGAAACCACAACACAACCTTAGATTTTATCAGACATTAAAACAATGCAGCCTACCTTAGGTAGGGCGTAGTTGGGGTGCTAATACCTTCCCTTTACGCAACCAGTCTCCGTACCCGATCTCTAAAGACCAGTTAAGGTTCCTAGTAACCAGAATACTAGGTGGCGACTCCCAGTCCATATTTTCACTTGTAGAGACTAGAATTCCTTGTCTCTCCCCATTTTTCCAGGAATAAATATTTCTGATTTTTCCTTGAGGGTGGATGATCGCCGCGCCGCCGCACACGTGCGACAGAATGGCGACTCCACTGGGGACCTTGTGGACTAAGCTTTGTTGTTGTCTGATTATTGTGTTTGTTGTTGTGGTTTGCGTGTTTATTTTTTAAATATGCATTTCCTTTATTTATTTCTTACGCGCTTTAATTTCTGTACATATTTGTTCATGTATTGTATAGAACTGCCTCATGCATCACATGCTTTATATTTTTCAAGCACACACAAGCTTCTAAGTTAAGTGGGGAATTAACGATCTGCCTTTGACTATTGGTCGGGTTCAGATGCGTGAAACACCCAACTCATATCTGAGAGCCTGCTTGGTAATGGTGGGCATACGTGCCTTAACTGTTCTTTGCAACGCCCCCATACTGCCTTTACGAAGGACGTCACTGGGCAAATATGAAACCCTTTTGAGACCAGGTAGAAAACCTATTCATGAATAGACCCTGTCTTTAGTTTGTATGCACTATCTTTCTTTACAGAATATGTCATACAAAAAAAAAAAAATCATGTCACCCCTTTGAGGGGCAAGTGCATCATATAAATTACATGTTCAAACATTTAACATGCATACATGCCAGATCGAAATATAGGTCCCCAAAAAGTCTACAACACCCGACTTCGAGCAAGAAACATGAAAGATGAAGAGCGTGCTCAACGTGAGGCCTATTTGCACGACGAGTTGGAGTCTCTGAAAATAAGTGTGGCTCACCTCACTAGCTTACTCAAGCAAACACTAAGAAATAACTCTGATGAAGGTCCTTCTAATCAACCGATCACCTTTGATCCGGCTCCTACTACAGTTCAACCTCAGGAAAGAATGAGCGAACATGGTCAAGAACATCAGCAAAATCCAACATTTGTGCAATCAACAACACCTGCACCATCCCCAACAGTCGTGAAGGCATCTGCTAATGAGTCCCATAAGGCTAAGTCATCTGATAGCATTGATCAAGCTAAGATAGAGGCGCTGGAAGCCAGACTTAAAGCCATTGAAGGGATAGACTTATATGACCCGGTCCGGGCAGCAGAGATGTGTTTGGTCCCAAATGTGGTTGTCCCAAAGAAATTTCGTGTTCCTGAATTCATCAAATACAATGGAACACAATGCCCCATGACTCATCTCAGGTCCTACTGCAATAAAATGGCTGAGGTAGTACATGATGAAAAACTACTAATGCACTTTTTCCAAGACAGTTTAAGTGGGGCAACTTTGAGTTGGTACATGAGATTGGATAACACAAAAATTCGCAACTGGAAAAATCTTGTGGATGCTTTCTTCAAGCAATACAAGTACAACATGGACATTGCGCCCGACAGAACCAGTTTGTCCAATATAGAGAAAAAGGATAAAGAAAGCATAAGGGAATATGCTCAAAGATGGCGAGAATTAGCTGCTCAAGTACATCCCCCACTTTTGGACAAAGAGATGGTCTCTTTATTTGCCAACACACTTAAAGCACCATATTACGAACATATGATGGGTAGTTCAGCCCAACAATTCACTGATGCTGTGATAGTGTGTGAACGCATAGAGCAGGGTATCAAGAGTGGTAGAATTGCTGCACCAACCGAGAAAAGAGGCGTCGAAAGAAAAGAGGTTCACCATGTTGAAGATGGCTACATGGGTAAAACAAATACATCCCGAAATTACCATCCTCCATCCCAAATTGCCAACATCAAAAAACCTGAACCCCAAAACTTTCAAGCCAAAAGCCAAATTGGAAATTTCCAAAGGGTTCAAGAACAACTACCTCCACTACCGTTACCCCTGAATGAGATGTATCAAAAGCTATTGAGCATCGGGCAAATAGCTCCAGAACCTCTAACACCTCTGCAGCCACCTTATCCTAATTGGTACAAGCCAGAACTCAATTGTGAATACCATGCCGGTATTACTAGGCATAGCATCTATACCTGCAACGCCTTCAAGAGAAAGCTTCTGCAATTAATCAAGGCTGGGTGGATAGAATTGGAAGATGCCCCCAATGTGAATACGAACCCGTTGCCTAATCATGCTTGAAGCATATTAGGATTGAATGTTTGGGGAATTGGAAAGCATCAATGGTCCAACATGATAGCTTGAATTTTGGGGAATTTTGACCGTGGTGTTTGTTCCACATTGTCTTTGAGTCCTCTACGTAGAGCTTTTGAGAGGAGTTTAGCCTATGAACAGATTCGCCAAAATAGAGGAATGAAGCCTGCCTTGTTATTGCCTTTTGTTAATGCTTTTGAATAAGACTTTCTGTGTTAATGAGTTTTTCTTGTGAAATAAGATCATGTGTTTTCTTGTGTTCACATCACACTCTTCTTTGTTGTTATTACATGTAAATAACATTTTGAGCGCAACTTTGCTCACAACACTACAACATGAAGAATCCTTTGGTGTTCCTTTCTTCCAAACCCATACATTAATCTCATATGTTTTTCAAGGATATTTTTTTTGGGACCTCCAAAGTGAGTACAAAAACAAAAATCGTGTTGATATTTGTCCAAAACAAATGCATTTTGAAAATTCAAGTGATTCCTTAAATAGGTACACATATACCTAGAAAACTTGAAAGAAAAAAGACAACAAAGATAAACAACACTATGAGGTGACTCAAAAGCTGAGTTTTATTTGACTGAATAAATCATTTGGCATACGCGCATGAAAGCAAGACCTATCGATCCTTAATGCATGAGTTTGAGATGAGGAAAGGCCATCTTTGATAATCCTTTCACAAGGCTAAAAAATATCCGTTGCAGTCCCATTTTGAGCCTAGTAATGTTTTTTAGAAATAACCTTGACTAGGATCACACCCCACACTGGGGGGCAAAATAATAGAGTTTTTACCCATCCAGACAAAGCAGTGAAGATGGGTGCTGGATTTGATCATGTAATTTTTAATCTTTCATTATCATCTAAATGAAGCAGTGATTGGTTAAGAAAAGAAAAGAAGAAGATCTAAAGGATCTAAAAGATTTGAGCTTCTCATACAAACAACTGATATGATTATGCTCAACCAAACAAAAATGGAGAAAACAAAGAGAAAAGCCCAAACCCGACACTGGGGGGCATGAAGACTATTTTGAAAAAAACAAATCCAAAAGACAAAAGGTCAGGAAACAAGCACAAGTGATCCCTAGTCTTGAAATCCCTTAAACACTTTTTGAGCCTGCAACATATCCATTTTCTTCGTAACCAATAGCCAAAGCCTACATTACATACCTGATAAAGCCCTTTCTGATCAAAGGCAAGCAATCTGGATAGGTAGGCAGTGCTTTCTCGTGCGGGTCAAATCATTATTCATGCAAATAAAATAAATGCTTTGAATCATTTCGGTTCTCAATAACCCTCAAATTGACATTTATTTAGTGACCAACCAGATGTCACCTTCATCTTTAAACAAAAGCAAAAACCTTTCATCACTTTAAAAAAACCTGTCCATAGAAATCACTTGAATTTTTTAGAACAAGTTTATTTTGAACCAATATCAAAATCATTTTTATGATTGGAATAACTTGGAAGTTCCAAAAATTTTGTATGAAAACATTTCATTGTACAAAAAACCCAAACTTACTTTCACATATCCTCACCCCAAACTAAACCCAAGTTGAACACTTGGGGGGCATGATCAAGCTGGGGGGGCAATCAAAAACACATGGTAGGGCTGACTCCATGATTCCTTTTCTAAGGAAAATGTCGGGCAAAATTGGTAACTCTTGAGATAAAGGGTGAAGGACAAAGATGTATGATGATATCAAACCCTTCCCAGAGGTCAAGATCACAATATGTAACCCGAGTAAGCAAAAGTGGAAAAGCCATCGAAGTTTACTACCAACACTACAACTTTTGAGAGAGAAGAAAGACACCATGAAGAAACGGGGGCCTATATTTCTCAAGTAAGTATACATGCATATCAATCATAATGCATTTGCTTTTAACATTGCCATATCAATGTTTCATCATCATTTCTCTTAGGTATTGCGTTTTATAACCTCACCTCCCTTTGAGTGCGCCTTTGAGCCCTCATCCCTTAGGTAGTGCGTTTTCTAACCTTACCTCTTGTTTGAATGCGCCTTTGAGCCTTCACTTCCTTTTGAGTGCGCCTTTGAGCCCTCAACTCCTTTTGAGTGCGCCTTTGAGCCCTCAACTCCATCTTGAGTGCGCCTTTGAGCCCTCACCTCCTTTTTGAGTGCGCCTTTGAGCCCTCAACTCCTTTTGAGTGCGCCTTTGAGCCCTCATCCCTTCGGTAGTGCGTTTTCTAACCCTACCTCCTTTTGAGTGCGCCTTTGAGCCCTCACCTCCATTTTGAGTGCGCCTTTGAGCCCTCATCCCTTCGGTAGTGCGTTTTCTAACCCTACCTCCCTTTGAGTGCGCCTTTGAGCCCTCATCCCTTCGGTAGTGCGTTTTCTAACCCTACCTCCCTTTGAGTGCGCCTTTGAGCCCTCACCTCCATTTTGAGTGCGCCTTTGAGCCCTCATCCCTTAGGTAGTGTGTTTTCTAACCCTACCTCCCTTTGAGTGCGCCTTTGAGCCCTCACCTCCATTTTGAGTGCGCCTTTGAGCCCTCATCCCTTGGGTAGTGCGTTTTCTAACCCTACCTCCTTTTGAGTGCGCCTTTGAGCCCTCACCTCCATTTTGAGTGCGCCTTTGAGCCCTCATCCCTTGGGTAGTGCGTTTTCTAACCCTACCTCCCTTTGAGTGCGCCTTTGAGCCCTCAACTCCTTAGGTAGTGTGTTTTCTAACCCTACCTCCCTTTGAGTGCGCCTTTGAGCCCTCACCTCCATTTTGAGTGCGCCTTTGAGCCCTCACCTCCTTTTTGAGTGCGCCTTTGAGCCCTCAACTCCTTTTGAGTGCGCCTTTGAGCCCTCATCCCTTCGGTAGTGCGTTTTCTAACCCTACCTCCTTTTGAGTGCGCCTTTGAGCCCTCACCTCCATTTTGAGTGCGCCTTTGAGCCCTCATCCCTTCGGTAGTGCGTTTTCTAACCCTACCTCCCTTTGAGTGCGCCTTTGAGCCCTCATCCCTTCGGTAGTGCGTTTTCTAACCCTACCTCCCTTTGAGTGCGCCTTTGAGCCCTCACCTCCATTTTGAGTGCGCCTTTGAGCCCTCATCCCTTAGGTAGTGTGTTTTCTAACCCTACCTCCCTTTGAGTGCGCCTTTGAGCCCTCACCTCCATTTTGAGTGCGCCTTTGAGCCCTCATCCCTTGGGTAGTGCGTTTTCTAACCCTACCTCCTTTTGAGTGCGCCTTTGAGCCCTCACCTCCATTTTGAGTGCGCCTTTGAGCCCTCATCCCTTGGGTAGTGCGTTTTCTAACCCTACCTCCCTTTGAGTGCGCCTTTGAGCCCTCAACTCCTTTGGTAGTGCGTTTTTCTAACCCTACCTCTTTTTGAGTGTGCCTTTAAGCCCTCGCCATCCAATTCTTCATATTTTTTCTATCTGGGTAGGTCACCCATTACAATGAGACCACTCTTTACTTTTATGTTTGGGCAGGTCGCCCATGAAAATAGACCAATGTCAGCGTAAGTGTGTGGGCTGGTCGCCCCTGAAAATAGACCACCTTAAGTATGTGTTGGGCAGCTCGCCCGTGAAAATATACCATCTTCAAAAACAAAGGGTTTGAACACACAGGATTTGGTTCTGGTTAGAGGGGATTGCCGAAAGGGATCTCAGTCTATCCCAACCACACACAGGATTTTGGTTTTGGTTAGAGGGGATTGCCGAAAGGAATCTCAGTCTATCCCAACCACACACAAGTTTTTTGGTTTTGGTTAGAGGGGATTGCCGAAAGAAATCTCAGTCTATCCCAACCACACACAGGTTTTTGGTTCTGGTTAGAGGGGATTGCCGAAAGGAATCTCAGTCTATCCCAACCACACACAGGTTTTTAGTTCTGGTTAGAGGGGATTGCCGAAAGGAATCTCAGTTCAGCCCAACCACACACAGGACTTTGGGTCCGGTTGAAGTTTTAGGTCAATCAAATTTTGAGATGACCAGTTTCGGAAGACCAATGTTATTTTATCTTTACAACACTTACTATGCACAAATCTTTGCTCCGTAAGCATTGTAAAGAGGGGGGCATCTGTTGTAACCCATTTCTGGGTCCCCACATAAAAAATAATAAAATACAAAAAAATTCCATATTATCAAAAATATAACAGTGGAAAAAAAAAATACCAGAGCGCTCTAAAAATGTTCAAAAATTGATTGAGGATGTTCAAAAAAAAAAAAAATTAAAATTAATTTTTGACAGTATATCATTGACTGATGCGAGCCCCGATGATAAAGAAAATTCAATTTGAGGAAGAAAAATGCAAAATTAGAAGTTTATGGACTCAATTAAATTTTATTGAAGGTTTAATTGAATTTATAGAGGTTTTAATTGCAAAAACAATTGATTTTGGAGTTATTTTGGGCTTTAATTGGAAGAAATTAATTTTCTGGGGTCAAATTATAATTTTTGAAAGTTAAATTGGTCAAATCAGGGGTTTAATTGCATAAATATTGAAGTTTAATGGCCAATTAGGGACTAAATTGAAGAAATCCGAGACCAAGGATGAATTTGTAAAACGCGCGCAAATTGAGGGCCTTCTTTGAAATCTGACGCGTTTTGGCGCCTTTTTCTTTTAAATGAAACGGCGCGTTTTGACCAAAACGGCGCCGTTTCATTCACTGTTGCAAAAAAAAAAAAAAAAAAAAAAAAAAACAGAAGCCCAAAACGGTGCCGTTTTGACGGCACTGTAGGTCTTCTTCTTCCCCTGGACGCGCGAGGCAGGGGAAGAAGAAGATTTTTTCTTCCCCTTTTCGCCTAATTTCTTTCCTTCTTTTGCTCAAAAAGACGCCGAAATAAGGACACCACTTGCCGACCACTTTCCACGTGTTGGACGGGCGTTGGACGGGCGGCAGCACACCGGCCACCACCATGACGTCCCCCCCCTGTTTTTCGCCTATAAAAACAGGGGAGGAAGAGGAGAAAAAAAAAAAAAAGGGGGAGAAGGGAGACGAACCGAGATAAAAGAGAAGAGAAGAGAGAGGGCAGAGAAGAAGAAGAAGCAGCAGGGAAGAAAACGAAGAAAAACAGAAGAGAGAGAGAGAGAGAGAGAACCACCGCCGGCCTCTGCCACCATCGCCACCGTGCCTCCGCCGCCAGCAGCACCACCGGCAACGCCACCGCAGGTAATGTCTCGCCGCCCCGTCTCCTTCATCGTTTGCCCGCCTCCTGTTTTCGGTTGCATGCAGAACGTGAATTAATTCACGTTCTGCAGCTGAAGGAGGCTGGTTACTGTGCTTAGGCCAGCTATGAAGGAAACTGAAATTAACTAGGAGAACTAGCAAACAGAAGTGAAATAAAGTCAATTTCAGAACATCTAACAAATCATGGTAGAGGGCTGGTTTTAACTGGGGGGTAATTAATGTGTTCTGCTGTGATGTTTGTTGCTGGAATTAATGTGTTCTGCTGTGATGTTTGTTGCTGGAATTGATGCTGCCGATTTGTGTGTTGCGCAGCGAAATTCTGTTTCGCTGCCGCAACTGAACCTCCTGCAGCGAATTGATATTCGCTGCCGATTTGTGTGTTGCGCAGCGAAATTCTGTTTCGCTGCCGAAACTGAACGTCCTGCAGCGAATTGATATTCGCTGCCGAGTTGTGCGTTGTGCAGCGAAACTGCGGCACCAACAGCGATGCAGTTGTCGCTGCCGAACTGGCAGCCTGCGGCAAACCAGTTTTCGCTGCCGAATTGGACAGCCCGCAGCGAACCAGTTCTCGCTGCCGATTCCTACAATAAGCCTCCTAGGCAAGAATGACTTAAATGCTAGTAACAATTTCATGATATGTTGGTGTAAAATATGGAACACTTGAATGTGAACATATGAACTCTTAAAATAAGTGTGATGATGAATATGATTCAAAAATAAAATAAATACAACTGTGCTGATTTGTGACCATTGATGTCTTAGGTGGTGCGGTCGGGATTGGACCATCATCAAGACAGGAACGACCCACAGGTGGAGCAGGTAGGTGACTTGCACCTTTCTTTTTCATACGTTGAATCTTGGAATATTTTAACTTGAGTACTACCATATTGTTAGAACTGATATTAAATTGTCGAACGCTTAATTGTTGATTAAAGATTGATTAGCTTCGGCTAATGGCATCCGAACGGATGGCCGGGACAAAAGAGTGATTAGCTTCGGCTAATGGCATCCGAACGGATGGTCGGGACAAAGAATGATTAGCTTTGGCTAATGGCGTCCGAATGGATGGCCGGGATGAAGGACTGATTAGCTTCGGCTAATGGCATCCAAACGGATGGCCGGGGCAAAGAATGATTAGCTTTGGCTAATGGCGTCCGAATGGATGGCCGGGATAAAAAGGGATGATTTCGCTGCCGATTCTAGATCGGCAGCGACGCAGTTCCGAAAACTTGATCGGCAGCAACGCAGCTATCGCTATGGAATCCGGATGGATAGCCGGGACAAATGAATGACTAGTTTCGGCGAATGGCATCCGAAAACTTGTGTATCTATATGTACTACTAGCTGTTACATCAAATACATGAAGAAATTATAAATGTTAATGCTTTATTTAATTGCCAGGCCGTTAGTTACCATTATTATTATTATTAAGTATTTGTTTTCTCTTAAATGTTTTGTACTGCTGCAGGGACGTCACACCAACGAGATGTCTAGGATACCCGATACACGGGAACCTACTTTTGCAAGGAATTAAGTAGATGCATTCTAAATCACAATGTATTTTGTAGGGATCAATGTACTGAATGTATAACTTTTATTAGATCCTTTTTGTTTAAAAATTATGATGGCTATTGGTAGTATAAGAATGCAAACTCATGTCTATGTATATATTTTTAATATGAACTTCAAATCATGCAACCTTAATATTATGTGTGTGTGTAAGATTCGCTTTTGAATGAAATGTTGATTGTATGGATTGTATTTTGATGATGTGAGGATTCAAGTTCTTTGATTACTGGCACCATGTGTATTAAATATATATATATATATATAAAAAAATTATTGTTGTTTTGGGCTTGGAAAGCCGGGTTGTTATAGTTGGTATCAGAGCACTTGGTATGGATCCTGAGGATCATTAATAAATGTGTTGTTGCGATGAATTTCAGGATGGTACGCACCCGACAAGGGACACGAACTGAGCCGCCCTCCTTAGAAAGGAGGGGCATGAACCGAGGTGCCCAAGGTTGGCAAGACGAAGATCCCTTGGATGATACGGCATCTCATGCTCCGATAATACCACCCGAAACCTTGCAGGGGGAAGATACGGTGGCAGGGGAAGGCCCGTGGCCTCATCAGACAGAGGGAACACCCCCAGTCGCAACGGAGCAGCGAGAAAGATCAGAAGCACAACCATCTACTGTTCCAACTGGTGTGCCCCCACAATATGTAGATGCAGGACTCCTTGTACAAATAGTTAAAGCAGTGATGGAAGGCATGGCTAGTTCAGCGGCACAAACAACTCCCACCACGCAGATTCCACCAGCAGCCCCTACGACTAGCATGACCATGGATAATGTGGTACCACTGGTGCGACTAGTTAAGAGTATGAGGGAAATGGGTTGTGAACCGTACATGGGGGAACAAGATGCAGAGATAGCTGGAAGATGGATCAGGAAGGTAGAAAAGACAATGATTCAAATAAGCATACCCGAGGGTTTGAGGGTAAATTGTGCATCCCAGTTACTGTCTGATAGGGCCATGACATGGTGGGAAACAGTTCAGCTGAGGCGTGCGACAGAGACACTAACTTGGAGTGATTTCAAGACAGAGTTTGAGAATCAGTTTTATTCCAAGTATCATCGCAAGGTGAAAGAACAAGAGTTCTTGGCATTAAGACAGGGTGATATGTCAGTATTGGAGTACGAAAGGAGATTCCATGACCTCTCATTGTTCGCCCCACATTATGTGCCGACAGAGGAACATATGATTGAAAAGTTGAGAGATGGGTTACGACAGGATTTGAGACAAGGATTGATCGCCTTGCGATTTAAATCGGTAAGGGAGTTTATTGAGGCTGCACAAGCTCTGGAGGCATGTATTGGAGAAAGCCAAGGGGGGTATCAGAGTATAAGCAAAAAGAGAGATGGGGACTATTTCAGCGGAAGACCACCGCACCCGAAGAAAGGAAAAAGTGGAGTGTTTGAGCAACACGGAAAAAAGGGGAGTTTGATATTACCGCCTCACCAACAGTCAAGTGGGAGAGTGATGGTTGGACAGTCGCACTCGAGGGCAAACTCTTCAGCTGGGACCGGTGACCGTAGGGGTGTCGACTATCCTTTTTGTGTAAAATGCGGACAAAAACACCCTGGGGACTGCTCAGTTTCCCCTGGGCGATGCTTTGTGTGCAGAGGAGAGGGTCATAGGTGGAGGAACTGCCAGTATCTTAGCCAAGGGTGTCATTACTGTGGTGGGAAAGGTCATTACAAGAGGGACTGCCCCAAAAGAAACACCGGACAAGTACAGAGCTATAGACAGCCCAGTCAGAGCCACCAGCAGTCAGTCACCGTTAATAGGCCAGTGAGATCTTCTCAATCAGGGGCAAACTCCAGTCGAGGGAAGTCGAGGGCATAAAATGATCGGACCCCAGGGAGGGTCTTCCACCTGACACAGGAGGAGGCCAGGGCTGCATCGGATGTGGTGGCAGGTACACTACTGTTGAATGATTTTAATGTGCATGTATTGTTTGATCCGGGTGCCACCCACTCATTCATTGCTCAGAGAATTGTCACTAAATTGAGAAAGGAAGTAGAAATAATAGAGAAGGGGTTTGTAATTGGAACTCCAATGGGAAACATGGTTGAAACAAATATTGTATATGTGGATGTGGGGGTTAGTTTATCCGGGTATGAAACAGAAGTAGACTTGATTCCCTTAGAGCTGCATGATTTTGACATAATACTAGGCATGGATTGGTTGAGTAAATACAAGGCACTAATAGATTGTTATGCTAAAACTGTTACTTTCCAAACACCTAAGGGCGAGAAAATGACTTTTGAAGGAGAGAGATTTCCCAAACTGAATGCTTTAATATCGGTGGTAACAGCCCAAAAACTTTTAAGAAAGGGATGTATGGGATACCTCGCATACATCTTAAACTCTGATGATGAAGGTCCACGATTGAAGGATATCCCTGTGGTGAAGGATTTCCCAGATGTGTTTCCAGAAGAACTACCAGGACTACCCCCAGAGCGAGAGGTAGAGGTGTCTATAGACACTTTTCCTGGAGTCCCACCCATAGCCCAACAACCGTATCGGATGGCTCCAGCAGAACTGAATGAGTTAAAGACTCAATTACAGGAATTATTAGACAAGGGGTTCATACGGCCCAGTAATTCTCCTTGGGGAGCACCGGTCCTATTTGTAAGAAAGAAAGATGGAACCCACAGGCTTTGTATTGACTATCGACAGTTGAATAAAATAACAATGAAAAACAAGTATCCGTTACCTCGGATAGATGATTTGTTCGCCAATTAAAGGGAGCGAGGGCATTCTCGAAGATAGATCTGAGATCAGGGTACTATCAGATGAAGATTAAAGAAGCGGATGTAGCAAAGACCGCATTTAGAACTCGTTACGGACACTATGAATTTTTGGTGTTACCGTTCGGGTTGACGAACGCCCCAGCCCTCTTCATGGATTTGATGAATCGGGTTTTCCAACCATACCTGGATAAGTTTGTGGTGGTATTCATTGATGATATACTGGTGTACTTGAATTCTTTCAAGGAGCACGAAGAACACTTGAGACAAACCTTACAAACCTTGAGAGACCACCAGCTATATGCAAAACTGAGTAAATGTGAATTTTGGCTGAAAAGAGTGACGTTTTTGGGACATGTCATTTCAGCCGAAGGTGTTTTTGTCGACCCTCAAAAAGTCGAAGCAGTCTTGAAATGGGAAAGACCGACTTCGGTCACTGAAATACATAGTTTCCTGGGACTTGCAGGATACTATCGGAGATTTATCAAAGGTTTTTCCCTGATTGCAACCCCTTTGACCCAACTAACTAGGAAGGATAAGAAATGGGTGTGGTCGGAAGAATGTGAAGCAAGCTTCCAAGAATTGAAGAGGAGGCTCACCACTGCTCCAGTCTTAACTCTCCCCTCAGGGACCGAGGGTTTTGTGGTATATAGTGATGCCTCGGGGAAGGGATTGGGGTGTGTCTTGATGCAACATGGGAAGGTGATCGCCTATGCATCAAGGCAATTAAAGACTCATGAGGTGAACTACCCGGTGCACGACCTGGAGTTGGCAACTGTAGTATTTGCCTTGAGGATATGGAGACACTATTTGTATGGGTCTCGAACCCAAATTTTTACTGATCATAAGAGCCTGAAGTATCTGATGTCGCAAAAGGAGTTGAACATGCGGCAAAGAAGGTGGATAGAGCTCATTAAGGATTATGATTGCACCATAGAATACCACCCGAGGAAAGCAAATGTGGTGGTAGATGCCCTCAGTCGCAAAAATAAAGCCTCCTTGGGAAGCTTAACAGGGGGAAAGGAGCGGCAATTGGCAGAATTAAAAGAGTTGGGTGCAGATTTGGGAATTGATGCAAGAGGTGGGTTAGTAGCCCAATTATTGGTGCGACCAACGTATCGAGAACAGATACTACTTGCCCAATTCCATGACAAGGTGGGGTCCAAGATTAGGAAGAATGTGGAGGCCGGGGTAGAAATGAAATTCCGAGTAGCGGATGATGGATCCTTGATGATGGGACAACGGTTGTACGTGCCTGATGACGAAACAGTCAAACGTATGGTTCTACAAGAAGCACATGAGTCCAAATTCTCCATACATCCTGGCAGCACTAAGATGTATCGAGACCTGAAACACCTCTATTGGTGGCCTAATATGAAAAGGGAAATAGCTGAGTATGTGTCAAAGTGTGGGATATGTCAACAAGTCAAGGTTGAACACCAAAGGCCTGCGGGACCATTACAACCATTGCAAATTCCAGAATGGAAGTGGGAGATGATCACCATGGATTTCGTGTCAGGATTTCCCAAAGGGAGAAAAGGAAATGATGCGATATGGGTCATTGTAGATCGGTTGACGAAATCCGCACTATTCTTGCCTATAAAGATGACCGACTCGGTGGACAAGCTTGCCAAGATCTACAAAAATGAGGTGGTACGACTTCATGGGATTTCGGTGTCCATTGTATCGGATCGAGATCCCAGGTTCACCTCTCGACTTTGGCCGAGCATACAACATGCCTTGGGGACAAGATTGGACATGAGCACTGCGTTTCACCCTCAAACGGATGGCCAGTCGGAAAGAGTCATCCAAGTCTTGGAAGACCTATTACGGGCCTGTGTGCTAGAATTTGGAGGAAACTGGGAGGAACACATGGCATTGGTGGAGTTCACGTATAACAATAGTCATCAAGCCACAATAGGGATGGCCCCATATGAAGCCTTGTATGGAAGGAGGTGCAGAACTCCTTTGTGTTGGGAGGAAATTGGGGACCGGAAATTATATGGCGCAGAGTTGGTCCAAGTCACCACGGAGAAAGTGAGAACTATTAGGGATCGCATCAAAGCCGCACAGGATAGACAGAAGAAGTATGCTGATGTGCGGAGAAGACCTCTCAAGTTTAGTACGGGGGACCAGGTGTTCCTGAAAGTAGCCCCATGGAAGAACATGTTACGGTTTGGATTGAAAGGGAAGTTAACTCCCCGTTTCATCGGACCCTTCAAAATCTTACAACGAGTTGGACCAGTAGCCTACAAGGTGGATTTGCCCCCACAGTTAGCCAGGGTCCATGATGTGTTCCATGTCTCCTTGTTAAGGAAGGCTGACATAGACCCCGCCCGAGTTCTACCACAGGTCCCAGTAGAAGTCAAGGAAGACTTAACACTGGAATTGAGGCCCATAAGGATACTAGATCAAGAAGTGAAGGAGTTACGGAGCAAAAAGATCCCCATCGTCAGAATCTTATGGCGAAATGCTCAAGTAGAAGAGGAAACTTGGGAGAGGGAGGCTGAGATGAGAAAAAAGTACCCCAATTTATTTGATCTACCAGGTATGCAGTGTGAAACTTCTTAAATTTCAAGGACGAAATTCATATTTAGGAGGGGAGAATGTAAACACCCAAAGGAAAAATATATATATATTTAGAGAGAGAGAGAGAGATGATGATGAATGCAGTTTTCGCTGCCGATGCAGAAATCGGCAGCGACGCAGGTTTCGCTGCCGATGCAGAAATCGACAACGATGCAGTTTTCGCTGCCGATTCTGGACTTGGCAGCGACGCAGCCTTCACTACCGATACAGAAATCGGTAGCGACGCAGTTTTCGCTGCCGATTTCTGGATCGGCAGCGACGCAGTTTTCGCTGCCGAGGCAGAAATCGGCAGCGATGCAGTTTTCGCTGCCGATTTCTCAAACAACAGTGACGCAGAGCTGTGAGGGAGGGGTAAAACTGGTTTTAGATAAACCAAACAAGGATAAGGACACACCTAAACCAACCCCCAAACAACCCATTTCATTTGATGGGTAGTATAAATACAAAGAGGGGAGAGAGAATGACCCATCTTCTTCCCAAACCAGCAGCTGCATGTCATTCTTCCCTTCCCCTTTCACAACAGAAACGTGAATCACAATAGTAGAGATTGTCTTGTGAGCTTGTGAGGGAGAGATGAGACCTTGAGAGAGGAGTGGGCAGCTGCATAGAGGAGAGGAAAAAGAGAGCTGGAAAACGTGAGAGGAAGAAGAAGGAGGAGAACCAGCAGCTGAAGAGAAAAGAATAGTGTCAAACCTTCCTCAAACTTAGTTAAATTCAGAAGGTATGGGTCATGAAACTCCCTTCCTCTCCCCCTTAAGATCAAAAATGAAAATGAAGAAGAAAAACCCTAAGAAAAATTGATCTAAGACCTAAGCCAGCTATGAAGGAAACTGAAATTAACTAGGAGAACTAGCAAACAGAAGTGAAATAAAGTCAATTTCAGAACATCTAACAAATCATGGTAGAGGGCTGGTTTTAACTAGGGGGTAATTAATGTGTTCTGCTGTGATGTTTGTTGCTGGAATTATTGTGTTCTGCTGTGATGATTGTTGCTGGAATTAATGTGTTCTGCTATGATGATTGTGCTCAAATTGATGCTGCCGATTTGTGTGTTGCGCAGCGAAATTCTGTTTCGCTGCCGCAACTGAACCTCCTGCAGCGAATTGATATTCGCTGCCGATTTGTGTGTTGCGCAGCGAAATTCTGTTTCGCTGCCGAAACTGAACGTCCTGCAGCGAATTGATATTCGCTGCCGAGTTGTGCGTTGTGCAGCGAAACTGCGGCACCAACAGCGATGCAGTTGTCGCTGCCGAACTGGCAGCCTGCGGCAAACCAGTTTTCGCTGCCGAATTGGGCAGCCCGCAGCGAACCAGTTCTCGCTGCCGATTCCTACAATAAGCCTCCTAGGCAAGAATGACTTAAATGCTAGTAACAATTTCATGATATGTTGGTGTAAAATATGGAACACTTGAATGTGAACATATGAACTCTTGAAATAAGTGTGATGATGAATATGATTCAAAAATAAAATAAATACAACTGTGCTGATTTGTGACCATTGATGTCTTAGGTGGTGCGGTCGGGATTGGACCATCATCAAGACAGGAACGACCCACAGGTGGAGCAGGTAGGTGACTTGCACCTTTCTTTTTCATACGTTGAATCTTGGAATATTTTAACTTGAGTACTACCATATTGTTAGAATCGATATTAAATTGTCGAACGCTTAATTGTTGATTAAAGATTGATTAGCTTCGGCTAATGGCATCCGAACGGATGGCCGGGACAAAAGAGTGATTAGCTTCGGCTAATGGCATCCGAACGGATGGCCGGGACAAAGAATGATTAGCTTTGGCTAATGGCATCCGAACAGATGGCCGGGATGAAGGACTGATTAGCTTCGGCTAATGGCATCCAAACGGATGGCCGGTGCAAAGAATGATTAGCTTTGGCTAATGGCGTCTGAATGGATGGCCGGGATAAAAAGGGATGATTTCGCTGCCGATTCTGGATCGGCAGCGACGCGTTTCCGCTGCCGATTCTGGATCGGCAGCGACGCAGTTTCCGCTGCCGATACAGAAATCGGCAGCGACCCAGTTTCGCTGCCGATTCCTTGATCGGCAGCGATGCAGCTATCGCTATGGAATCCGGATGGATAGCCGGGACAAATAAATGACTAGTTTCGGCGAATGGCATCCGAAAACTTGTGTATCTATATGTACTACTAGCTGTTACATCAAATACATGAAGAAATTATAAATGTTAATGCTTTATTTAATTGCCAGACCGTTAGTTACCATTATTATTATTATTAAGTATTTGTTTTCTCTTAAATGTTTTGTACTGCTGCAGGGACGTCACACCAACGAGATGTCTAGGATACCCGATACACGGGAACCTACTTTTGCAAGGAATTAAGTAGATGCATTCTAAATCACAATGTATTTTGTAGGGATCAATGTACTGAATGTATAACTTTTATTAGATCCTTTTTGTTTAAAAATTGTGATGGTTATTGGTAGTATAAGAATGCAAACTCATGTCTATGTATATATTTTTAATATGAACTTCAAATCATGCAACCTTAATATTATGTGTGTGTGTAAGATTCGCTTTTGAATGAAATGTTGATTGTATGGATTGTATTTTGATGATGTGAGGATTCAAGTTCTTTGATTACCGGCACCATGTGTATTAAATATATATATATATATATAAAAATTACTGTTGTTTTGGGCTTGGAAAGCCGGGTTGTTACACCATTAGTAATCCATACCTAGATAGCTAATTAATGTCATTTGATTCTTCCATTCGTACCGAACCCCTTTTATTTTTCTTATTAACATCATATGCGTTGTAACCATGGTTGCCAAGTATCATTTGCACACAATCTTAGTTATCAACACTACGGTCACTAAGCATCCTTCACATAACCTTGGTCACTCTCATCATAGTGCTAAGTATCAATTTATGCCCTTAGCCCCCATCATTATGGTGTTAAGTATCATTATAATGTATCCTTAGCCACCAACACTATGGTAACCAGTCATCTATCAATTCCCTTCTAATCTCCAAGTCATTGTGATTAAGTAATTTACTCAATATCTTAGTCCTATATTAATTATTTTACTCATAACATTTAGAATTTACTATTTCTAACTTCAATCAATTAATTCACATACTCTTTTCAAAACCTTACTCATCTCGATTGCCAATAATTCTGGTAAGTTCATATAATTACCCACACTTTTGGTTAACCTTCCTAGATTACCAGTACATCTGGTAATTCCATACGAATTACCCAGCCTCCAGCTAACTTCTTTTGTTAGTCAATCAATCCTGTAATTCCATACGAATTACCCCATATCCAGTTAACTTCCTTAGTAACCAATAAACCTGATAATTCTCTTAATTACCAAATAAATTTGGCTAACCCATCTTGGTTGCCAAAGTCAATCCGGTAATTCCATATGAATTACCCAACATCTGGCTAACCTCTTTTGTTAGCCAATTAATCCGGTAATTCCATAAGAATTACCCAACATCCAACTAACCTCTTTTGTTAGCCAATTAATCCGGTAATTCCATAAGAATTACCCAACATCCAGCTAACCTCTTTTTTTTGTTTATAATTTCTTCATGTACTTGGTATAAACAATTTGTAGTACATATAGATGCACTAATTGTTTTACAATCAACCATAATCTTAAACCCGGCTATCCTCTTAAGGCATAATTTGCTGAGGTTAACCATTCACTCCCCCCGATCATCCACTTCGGATGCCATTAGCCAAAGCCAATCAATTGTTCATCCCGGTCATCCTTTCGGATGCCATTAGCCGAAGCTAATCATTTATTTGTCCCGGCCATCCATTCGGATGCCATTAGCCGAAGCTAATCAGTCTTTCGTCCCGGTCATCCATTCGGATGCCATTAGCCGAAGCTAATCATTTATTTGTCCCGGTCATCCATCTGGATGCCATTAGCCGAAGCTAATCAGTCCTTCTTCCTGGTCATCCATTCGGATGCCATTAGCCGAAGCTAATCAACCATTTATCAATATTTAAGCGTTCGACAAACTAATATCGGTTATAACACAATATGGTAATACTCATGTAAAGTATTTCATTATTCAACGTATGAAAAAGGAAGGAGTAAGTCACCTACCTAGAATAGGTGCACGTGCTGCCACTCCATGCAATTGTCTAGTCCCCACAGCTTTCCCTGTACCATCAGGGATTCAATTTTATTAACAATACAACCAACATCACATCTTCATTTAATTCTCATTCAACTAGTATTCTCAAACCAATCACAAGAAATTTTATTTAAGATCTCATACTCTTACTCATTTTCATGTTTATATTTATTCTTATAATTTTGTTATCAAAACTATCACTCAACATCAATTCCAAGCACAAATTAAAAATTGTCTAATGCCGATCAATTTAGCTTAACCAACCCAGAACACTATTTAGTGTCCTAATCATAACTAAAGCTGGAAAACTTAGTTTTGGGCGTGGGCGTGATTTATCTCTATGAAAGGCTAAAACTAAAAATACAACTTTTATGAAGAAACCAACTCCAAATTATTTTATTTTAATGCTCAAAATCAACAATCACAATAGCCCCTCCTTTATAGCTAAAGTTATGGACAATGAAGATTTTCATTCCTTGGAAATCCTTTTCAACTTCCAACTTATTTTCATGCAAAAGCAACATCATCCAAGGTCATTTGACATCAGTAAATCACAAATTCAAACCAATTCTAAAGCAAAACATTTAAACAAATTCTCTACCTCTACAACATAACAAGATTAAACCAAAATAAGGAAACTCATTCCTTTTGAGATTTCTCCTATTATTACTATTAATACAACAAACGATGAACTATTTATTTTCTTTTGCTTTCTCCTCGTACGAATAAACATATGTGGCAAACCTTAACAATTAATATTCTCAGATTATTATCACAACAATAATTTCACCCTACTAGTTGGAATCCATGACAATATTCATTAATTAATTAATTTACCAAACATACTTATGACTAGCTTTAAATATGTTTGATTTTCCAAATTTCTTTCATTTCGATTTATTCATGATTCCACCCCATTTATATCCACACAACCAACAAGTTAGCTTTCTATTCAATCAACATGTTCATATAGCAACGTTCCTTATTATTCTTACACAATAATCATTATTCTCCTCATATAAAGAACACACAATTAATCTAATACTATTAACAAGAACATATTTTATCATTACATCTTCCATAAAATCTACATCCATACAATTCTAATTTCATCAAAACATGTATTTAATTAAGCTTACTACATGTTCCCAAAACTAGCAATAGATTCACAAGGCAATAAGTCATCAACCTCTTCTCATTTTTTTAAACCCAACGTTCAGACTACATATCATAAAGTTGTCCATAATATATCTCAAAATCATAATGATCCAACTGTTATATCTCCCTAGATCTTAATAAAACCGAGGTTACCTGAAACTGAATGAGCTACTGTTCAACATGCACGAAACCTTGCCGGAGAATGAGTTTCCGATCTCCATCGTCCAGAATGAAGGTAACATCTAGGTGCACCACATATCCAAGAATGAGCATAATCCAACGGTGGAAGAGAGAGAAATCGGCTGGCGACCAAACTGCCCTGTAGGTGCATTTTGTTTTTGTTCTCCAAGACATTTTCGATGATGATTTCTGTCAAACGGATTGTGTTTCTTCCACTCCCTCCATTCAATTAGTAGAGAAGTGTAATAAGAACAACATATCCAAAACACAGAATGATCCAACGGTTAGATCTCCTTAGATCTTAATAAAACCGAGGTTACTTGAAAATGAACGAGCTACTGTTTAACATGCACAAAACCTTGCCAGAGAATTAGTTTTCGATCTCCACCGTCCAGAATGAAGGTAATATCTAGGCGCACCATATATCCAAGAATGAGCATGATCCAACGGTGTAAGAGAGAGAAATCGGCCGGCGACCAAACTGCCCTGTAGGTGCATTTCGTTTTTGTTCTCCAGGACATTTCTGATGATGATTTCTGTCAAACGGATTGTGTTTCTTCCAATCCCTCCAGTCAGTTAGTAGATAAGTGTAATAAGAACAACATATCCAAAACACATCATGATCCAACGATGGATGGCAGAGATATGGCCACCGGAGTATTATGGGTTTTCTCCAAACTCTGCAGCTCTTTCCCTGTCCGTTTCTCTCTATTTTTCTTTTTTCTTTTTTTTTTTATCTGGTGACCTCTTTGCAATTTTATAGGCACCTTTTTCCATAATTATAATTTTTCCCTCATTCATGCTTTTATGTATTTTATTTTATTTTTCATGTAAACTATCTGGTTTATTTCTGTTTAAATCGCTAGTCTTTACCAAACTCCGATTGGGATGAGATATTTACCAAGGTATGAAAACATATTAATAGACTTCATGCAAAGTTTTATCCCGATCCAATGATTGAATTGAGAGCTCTGCTTTCTAATGTAAAATTGGTCAGTTCATGACTTTTCATAAACAATCTAGATTTTTCTTGTTCAATCTTCACAAAAAAAATCATATCAATTATCCTTCTAGACCTTTAAGGTCATCTTATTATTTTGGAATGTATTCCTTTTAGGATTTTCACCGTTATTTATTTATCGGACTTATTACCGTTTCAAAATAACATCACTAATTTTTAAGTAGTGATTGCACCTTCAGTCCTACCCTTTTCATTGCACAATCCTTTATTATAATGTATTCTTTATGACCTCACTTGTTTCCTAAAAATATTTTGTTATTTTTCTCATTATTTTATCCATCAAAACACGTTACCAGTTTCTCTGTCCTTATGAATTCTAAACCAAAATTCATGTCATGAAAGTCATCTCTTCCATTATATATCATTATTCATCTATTATTTCTAATCTTGGTTTCCATCACTCATTGAAATATCACCACTTTCAGTCTTACGTTTACATGAGGGTTTACACATTTACATATTTAAATTATAAATTTTCCAGGGTTTTTACAGTAGTTGGTCAATCAATTGTTCAGTAGCAGCAGTAAAGATTATGATTTGTCGTGCCGAAGATGTTAGAAATTCTTGTTCCACAGCATGATCAAGAAAAGACAACAACTTATCATAAAAACCATTAACATTTAACAGATCTATGGGTTTATGGTAAATGTGCAGTTGGGCCCAAGAGGAAATATGAAAGATCTCTTCCAATGTGCCCAGACCACCTCGTAAGGCAATGAAGGCGTCAGCATGGTTAAACATTGCATTCATTCGATCAGACATTGTGGGGACCTGTACTTCCTCTCCGATTGTTTTTCCAATGATGTCCCCTTGTGCTAAAGCTTTGGGGACAACCAAAAATAGAAATATTTCTTATGTGATGACTTGAGGAACTTGTCATTTCTACACAATTTTATATTTGATGAATGTATGGGCTGAGTAGAAATGAAGGGAAAGAAGAGAAGAATTTATAGATGAGAAATTGAAAATACAATCATACCACCTATATGTAGGCCACCTGTAGTCTCTCTCTCTCTCTCTCTCTCTCTCTCTCTCTTTATTTATTTATTTATTTTGAAAAAACATGTGTATGTACTGGTAGTTGTGATTGTGGCTCACATCTATTCTTGGTTTCACGTCCAAGAACAGCTTAAATGCCCTCTATGGGTCGGGGATAGGCTTCTCATCCAGTTTTCTTAAAAACTAGCAAACATGGTCTTTTTTAGTTAGATTCCCAAGACTAAGTCGAGCATGTTCTTTATGGAATTGTGGTCATAAATCATCAATTGCACGATGCACATCTCCACTAGGGTGCGTTTCAAGAGTCAATAGAAGATTATCTAAAGACCCCTTACTCAAGCCATCCTTAATGAATTGTATTTTATCTTCACGGTTTATAGATATCATTCCTAAAGAACGACATGTTGCATTAAAAGTTCATCTAGCACATATATGACAGACTTTCAGTCGTTTTGCACGACTTTTCTTCGCAAAAGTGCTTTTACCTGTTCCAGGCATGTATGAAATGAAAGAATTGGACTCACCTAATAATCAGACCTTTGCTTCAATCAGCCAGCGAATATTTTTCAGGAATTCCATGATTCATTAACAACATCAATCTTGCACATCTAGCATGATAAATTTTTGTAATCGCATTCTGAGGCAGAGCGGGAAAATACTTTTTTAATTTTTCAAGAGTGGTGTCCATTTTCAAATGAGAATTGAAGGAGAGATTCAAAGAAAGGAGAAAGAGCAAAGAATTGCACAAATATATACATAGATATCAATTATCATGGGAAACTGAAAGAACCAACTTAAGAGTCACGAAGTACCGTTATCCGTCATTTGACCGGGGTGAGAGAGACTAGCAAAACAAAAGTCACAAAAAAAAAAGAAACATAAAAACAATGTGAGAAAAAAAAAAGAATCAATCTTTATATACAGGATCACCCAATTCAATAGAGTCATGTTCAACTGAAAAATTATCAAAGTAAACTTTCAAACGATGTCCATTTACCTTGAAAACATTGCCATTCTTTGGATTCTTGATATCACAGGCTCCATATGGATACACATGTTTCACAATAAAAGGACCGCTCCATCTTGATCTTAGTTTTCTAGGAAATAAATGGAGTCGAGAATTATAAAGCAAGACTTTTTGACTAACATTGAATGTTTTTCTCAGTATTTTCTTGTCATGAAACTCTTTTATTCTTGCTTTATGAAATCTTGAATTTTCATGTGCATCATTTCTTATTTCCTTAAGCTCATTTATTTGTAATTTCCGCAGCTGACTAGCTTCATCAAGGTTTGAATTGAAAGCTTTAATAGCCCAATAAGCTTTATGTTTAAGTTCCACATATAAGTGACAAGGTTTTCCATAGACTAGTCTATAAGGTGACATACCTAATAATGTTTTATAAGCAGTTCGATAAGCCCAAAGTGTATCATTAAGTCTTAAAGACCAGTCTTTCCGATTAGGGTTCACCATTTTCTTCAAGATCTGTTTGATCTCCCTATTAGTAAGTTCTACCTATCCACTCGTTTGAGGGTGATAAGGGGTGGCAACTTTATGTGTGATTCCATATTTCTTCATTAAAGACTCAAATGGCTTGTTGCAAAAATGTGTTCCACCATCCTTTATCATGGCTCGAGGGATTCCAAATCGACTTAAAATGTTTTCTTTCAAAAACTTTATCACTGTTTTATGATCATTATTTCGACTTGGAATTGCCTCTATCCATTTTGAAACATAATCTACTACAACTAATATGTATAGGAAATGGAACCATGAAATCTATACCCCAACAGTCAAAGATCTCAATGACAAGAATAGGATTTAAAGGCATCATGTGATATTTGGAAATAGATCCCAACTTTTGACAATTTTTACAAGTCTTGCAGAATGCATGTGAGTCCTTGAACATGGTGGGCTAGTAAAATCCACTTTTTAAGATTTTTACAGTTGTCTTTCTTGATGAGAAATGACCCCTACATGCCTCAGAATGAAAAAATTTAATGACACTACTTTTCTCATTGTTAGGAATGCATCTTCAAAATATTTGATCAGGACAATATTTGAATAAATAAGGGTTATCCCAGTAAAAGTTCTTCACTTTGTTCAAGAACTTTTTTTTGTCATGGGTACTCCAATGAGCTGGCAATTGTCCTTGTCATAACCCAATTTTTGACAATTTTATTTTAATTATTATTATTATTTTATTTACTGAAAAGGATAAAAAAATGATGAGAAAATAATAATAATAATGATGGAAAAACAAGTAAAATGAAATAAATGAAGAATGAATTAAAATTTGGGTTAAGGGCAACATGATTGGAAGTTTCGGGGTTTAATTAAACTTTGGAATTAATCTAATTAAGCTTGGAATTAATTTAATTAATCCAATTAAGGGTTTAATTGGAGAATTGATAAATTTTTAGACTTGATTGAGCTTGGAATTAATTTAATTAATCCAATTAAGGGTTTAATTGGAGAATTGATAAATTTTTAGACTTAATTAAGCTTGAAATTAATTCATCCAATCAAGGGTTTAATTGGAGAATTGATAAGTTTTGAGACTTAATTAAGCTTGGAATTAATTTAATTAATCCAATTAAGGGTTTAATTGGAGAATCGATAAGTTTTGAGACTTAATTGGACTTGGATTTAATTAAATTAATTAAATCAAGGACTTAATTGAAAAAATAGCAAAGTTTGGGGTTAATTGGGGGCACGATTGCAACAAATTAAAATCCAAGGACTACATTGAAAATTGCACGCAAATGTAGGGGGCAATTACAGTTTAAACCAGGGGCTTAATTACAAAACTTTTAAAACTTCAAGGGCCAAAACGCAAATCATCATTAAACACCAAAACAGTGCCGTTTGTGGATACGCTGTTCATCTTCTCCAGCAGACGCCCGTTGCCGCCATTACACCTGCAATCAATGGTTGGAAGAAACGGATTCTTCTCTGGCTATAAAAGCCAGAGAACGAAAGGTCACAAGAGAGGGAGGAGAGAGCAAACATAGTAGAGAGGAAAAGGGGCAGAACAGAGGAGTGAATAAAAGAAAAGAGCTAACTTTCGTTCCCCTGTTTCTTCTCAAAGAAACAGGGGAGGCCACGGACAAGGGGAGAGTAGAGAGAACACGAAAAACTGGAGAATAAAATGTGATAGAAACGGAGAGAAGCATTGGCCAGCTAACACACAAATACCAGCCTCGTCTCCGGTTGCACCACCCCCTCCCCTGAGCAGACGGACAGAACGCAATCGGGGAGGAAAAATAGAGAAATCACAGAAGGGGGATTAAAGAAAAGAACAGAGGAGAAAACACTAAGGAGCAAAAGGGGAGAAACCCAGAAACAAGAGAACGAAGACACTGGAAACACGATCAGAGGAACCGAGAACCAGCAAGAAAAAACCCAAAACAGAGGAAGAACAAGAGGACAACGCAGGAGCATACAAAGGAACCGAAGCAGAGCTTTGGTCGGTCATCCATCACGCCTCTGTCTCCTAAATCAGAGAGCATGCTAGGCGAACAAAAACAGAGAAGAGCCAGAGAACAAGAAAGCTTCGCCTCCAGCAGACCAGGTAATTTCTTCCTCTTCCCCTCTTTTCAAATTCATTTCACTTATTACTTTGCAAAGGTAATATACTTACCTTATTACTGTTGCAAGCATGCGTGAATCAACAGTGCCCAACCGGGTCACTGGCTTGGACTAGTGACCGGGCTGGGCTGGCTGGGTCTAGCCCAGCCCATGTGGGCTGAGCTAGGCCCAGCCTCCAAAAAAAATAGAAAAATAATAAAAAAAAAAGTAGAAAAAAAATATGTGCATGAATAAAAATAATGTAAATTTATTGATTTATTCACTGACGCCAGAGTCAGGAATAAAAATAGCGGTTTAAATTTATATTATTTTTATTCATTGTATTTTTTTTATTTAGTTAGAAAAATAAAAAAAATATGTGCATGCATAAAAATAAATTTATTTTTATATTCACTGGCGCTAGAGTAGGGAATAAAAAATATTGATCTAATTTTTTTTTCGTAGCTATGAATTTTTACCAACGCCAGAGTTGGAATTATTCGAGCACGAATATTCACTGGTGCTAGAGTTAGGAATATTATAAACAAATCATCATAGCATAAACTAATAAACATTTAGCAATTTAAGACAAAACTAGCAATGCAGTCTGTCATAGAATCTCTGTTGACCAGTTAGGGTTCCTAGTGACTGTAATACTAGGTGGCGACTCCTTAGACAAGACCTTTTGCCCTAAAAGAACAAGATGCCAGATATCTGTTCTTTTTCCATAATAATTCAAGAGAATTATTTTTAGGGCCGTCGCGATGTCGGGTGCAACAGAATGGCGACTCCACTGAGGACCTTAGGATTAAGCTTTGTCTTTTGTCTTATTATTGCTATTTTTTTTGTTGTGTTTATTTTTACTGCTTTAGCATGCATCCTTGTTTATGTTGTCATGCATCACTTTGAGAGCACACACTTTACAACCTAGGATAAGTGTGGGAGTAACGGTACCCCAATGGCTTTAGCCTGGTTAAGACTCGTGAAACCATCCAACTCTCGCTTGATTGTTTACTTGGAAGTGGTTGATATGCCAAACTGATATTACTCAGGACCTCTATCTTCACACTACTTGTAAGCCTCATATCGACCTTTCATGGACGATCACTGAGCATGCGAGAGACCCTTTGAAACTAGTTAATGACCAACCCTTTGATGCACTCAATAATTAAGATCTTTCCATTAGGTTGTCACCCCGTGAAGGGCAAGTCCGCATTTCATACATATTTTTTTTAATTGCTTCAGCATTTTTACATAATTGCATGATTTACATTTAGCAGGTTGAAATATAGGTTCCCCATTGAAACTCATCTATAACACTCGTTTGAGAAAAAGACAAATGAAAAACGAAGAAAGAGCCCAGTTGGAAGCCCAACATCAAAAAGAGATGGATAATCTTAAAGAAGAAGTCGCAAGGCTTACTAGTCTACTCGAGCAGGCCTTGAGAGATAAATCCGGAAAAGCAACACTTATAGCTCAGCCTAAAGATATGCATGTAACTCATTTCGATCCACAGAATCTGGGGGCAAATAGGGTGTCATCTGAATTTCAGCAAGCTATGCATTTCCAGCCAGCATACCCCTCAAGAATTTCGTCTACCTTTGATTCTACAGAGAAAGAATCTCAAAAGGGTAAGATGGTGAGAGAAGAGGGTTTGGAAAAATGGACTATCCTATAAGAGAGGATAAGGGCAATTGAGGGAAACCATTTGTGTGACTTGGTGAAAGTTGTCAATATGTGTTTGGTACCTAACATAATCATTCCTAAGAAGTTTAGGGTGTCAGAATTCATTAAATATACAAAAACCCAATGCCTTGTAACTCATCTCAAGGCATACTACAACAAAATGGTCGAGGTGGTTGATGATGAGAAACTGCTGATTCATTTCTTCCAAGACAGCTTAAGTGACACTGCCCTCACTTGGTATATGCAGTTGGACAATACCAAGGTTAAACAATGGAAGGATTTAGTTGATGCCTTCATGAGGCAATATAAGTTCAATATAGACGTGGCCCTGATCGGTTAAGCTTACAAGCTATAGAGAAGAACAACAAGGAGTTCATAAGGGAATACGCTAGAAGATGGAGTAAGGTAGCTACACAAGTTAACCCTTCCATGTTGGAAAAGAAGATGATTAGTTTATTTTCCAACACCTTTAAAGCTCCATACTTTGAATACTTGGTTAGAAGCTCTGCACAACATTTTACTGACCTAGTTATTATAGCTGAAAGGATTGAACAAGCCATTAGGTTAGGTAAAATTGCTGATCCGACTGAAAAAGAACAGTTTCACTGAAAAAAGAAAGGATGTTGAAAGGGGTTACCAAGGCACTTACCATTCCTATAGTTAATTTCTTTGCACTGACTCCCAGAAATCAACTATTTTAAAGATAAAGCTATGATGATAGTAGGTCAAGAATGGTCTGCATGTGACTGCAACTAAGTGTTGAAAAGATGCCCTTGTCGAGGAGAATGAATGATTGAAAGATTCCATAAATTCCAATCAGTGATCACTAAATGTTTAGCCCCTTTATGTTTTATCATGCCAGTATTCATGTTGGCATAAGATCTCTGTTGTTGAACTTCTTTTCCTAAGCTTCAATGAAATAATGAGTTTGTCATTCAATCGTGTTCACGACCAAGCATTATTCATCTGATTAAGAGAGTCCTCTTATAAGAACTCACGAATACACTTTTGAAGCCTCGCGTGATCTCATAGACACAATTCATCTCTTTTACCAAAATCATTTTCCCTATTAGAGTTTTGAAAATTGGATCTAGCATTTTGATTTTAAAAATAATTTGATGTTCATTTAAAAATGATATTTTTGACATTCTACTTGTAAAATGACAAGTTAATCAAGCAACTCCATCATTAAGTGACTAAATTATAAACAAAAAAAGGAAAAAAGAAAAAAGAAATGAATAAACACCCTTACCTTATGACTCTTGAATCATGTGTTTTTCAATGTATGAATAATGGTATGTAGTGAACTCGTTGCTTATGATTCATGAAATGCATCTTCGCAAAAGACTAAAACATCATACTGGATGAGGTCAAAGTTTATTGATCTTAACTGCTTGTGCTTGAAATGAGGAAAGGCTATCTTTGTTATTCCTTTCACGTTCTGAAATAAGTTCATCCCTTGTTATCCCTTTTTTAGCCTGAATAATTTTTCTTTCATGAAAAAATTCCCGACTAGGATCACACCTCACACTGGGGGGCAAGAGAAAATTTCAATGAGAAAAGAGAAAAAGCTGCAAGAAAGCCAAAAAAAGCATAAAGAGCCCAAGAAACTCAAATGCTAGGGGGCATGCCCAATTCACAAGAAAAAGTGATAGCCAAAACAAAGTAAATATGTCCCAGCCAAAACAATGACAAAAAGGCAAATAAAAGCGGCAAAAGAAAAGATGAAAGACATAAAGAGTTGAATTACTGATAATGATCCTCAGTCTTTGAAACCCTGAAACACTCTTTGAGCCTTATGAATCCTTTTCTTTCATAACCAAGAACCACAGCCTACGTTACGTCCCTGTAAAAGTCCTTTCTAATCAAGCAAGCAAGCAACTTGGAATAATAAACAATGCTCTCAAAATGCAAAGAATACTTTTTCATAAGATTCATGACATCAAGAATAAACTATTAATTATTATTCATGCTGATAAAAATGAATGTTCAAAAGACAAATGTTTCTCATACAAAACCTCAAGCTTTTTCTCGAGCCCTTCACTTTGAAACAAAAGGTCATCTCATGACATATTTTCACCGAAGACTTCATTGCCAAACACAAGAGCAAATAATCTCTTTTTCAAGAAAGAAAATACCAAGGAGTTGCAAGATTTGAAAGCAAATTATTTTAGACTCGCATCAAAATAATTTTTGTTTTCAAAATGCAAGATCAAAATTTCAAGATTCATTCTAGACCCATACTCCTTCACCAAACTAAAAAGGAGAGAAATGAGAGATTGGTCTATTAAAACCATTATTTATCTAAGTCATTGACAGAGCACACTTAGGGGCAATGACCAATACAAGAGGGCAACATTGTGTTTAGAAGGAAAAATTCTAGAAAAGGAAATGGTAATTTCCTTCAACCAGACAAGGGGGCATTTTGGTTTACAAAAAAAAGCTTGATTCTTTCAGCAAGTGACACCGAATGTTTCTAGCAGTGAAACGAGGAGTAGTGAGTAATCCTCTCAAATATTTGACGAGTCAGAAAATCTCTAGCAAGCAAGTGGGTCACGATGGGCACCACAAAGGCTGAGTTGTGCAAACAAATCTGAAAATAGACTTACATGGGCCAACTCGAGTGGGCTAGAAGCCAAATGACAAAGATGACTCAAATCAGAGGTAGCAAGTCCTCATCAGTCAAGCAACAAGAAGACTAAGAAGAAATGGGGGCCTATATTTCAAATCAGGTAAAGATGCATCCATATCATCTAAACTTTGAGACATTGGACAATGAGTTTTGCAAATTTCATTAGAGAAAATTCCAATGGAATCCATCAAGTAGAAGGCCAACTTGAAATGGCCAAGATTGAATTTGCTTTTGAAAATTTTTCACTTTTGAGAATTTTTAATCCTGGGCAAGCCGCCCATGAGAATTAGGGCACCTGAAAAAATCTCTGTGTTTTTCCATCTCTCTTCAAATGCACCTTCAAGCCTTTGATCATCATTTTTAGGGCGCTTTCAAGCCCTTATCTCCTTTCAAATGCGCTTTCAAACCCTTATGTCCTTTCAAGTGTGCCTTTAAGCCCTTGACCGTCCAAGGTATTGTGTTTCCTAACCCTACCTCCCTTTTCGAGAACACCTTCGAGCCTTACCTTCCTTCAAATGCGCCCTCGAGCCTTTGATAATCATTTTTAGGACGCTTTCAAGCCCTTATTTCCTTTCAAGTGCACCTTCAAGCCCTTGACCATCCAAGATAGTGTGTTTCCTAAACCCTACTTGCTTTTTTGAACGAGTACCTTTGAGCCATCGCCTTCCTCCTCGAGCGCCTCTAAGCCCTCACTTATCCTCGAGCGCCTTTGAGCCCTCGCTTTCCTCTTCGAGTGCCTATGAGCACTCTGACACGACCAAAAGCTTGATGTCTTTTCCCAAGTGTAGGAGTGTCGAAGTAATAAATAACCCAGCAAGACCGGGGTCGAACCACAGAGAGATTAATTGTATAAATTATAAATAACAATACAACAACAACAACAACAACAATAATAACAATAATATTAATTATAATACTCAGTACGTGGCGTTGTTATACCTGAGAATGATCTAAAAGATCGGGTCACAGGTTTCCAGCCTATATACTGAGTTTATGAAAAGATCAAAGATATATATTATATAATATAAACAGAATGTAAATAATAATAATAACAATAATAATAATAATAAAAGCAGAAGATGAAGAAATTAATGAGAACTTTGAGATGAAAGATTAACGTAAGGATTAAACAACGATAAAAACAAATGTCAAGGTTAGAGGATCCACTAATGGTACTTCAAACAAGTATAGTATAAACTCTTATTACTCAATTGGAAACCACACATAAAGGAGGTTCCAATCAGATTATAAATTGTTAACATGATTACATTAGTTATCTTATTTGAATAAAGCTAATACTTGTAAATGTTGGCAGGCATTCATGATTATAACTTATGTTAACAACAAATCAAGTTCCTTTCATAGCTCAGGTGTCGGTTATACCATACAGTATGGGCTATGAAAGTGCCAAGTATTTGTTGTACCAATTGTTATACAACATAAATCTAGATTAACCATTTAACAAGCAAAGTATTAAAAGTGAACAAGATAACAAATATAAAACATGTTAGTATCCAACGTTAAGGTCCATGTTAAGTTTATATTATACTTATTCTTACACCATTAGTGTACCCTTTCACCTTGACATAATTAACTTAGCTGAACATAATGAAAGAAAGAAACATAAATGAACAAGATAAGAACATAAATGAGAAAGAGGTTAACTAAGTAAAGGAAAGGAAATGAAGTGCATAAACTTGATATTATTGAAAGCAAAACATAAGCAATACAAAGAGAGAAAGCAAGAGCATGATCTTGATCTGGAAACCAAGATGCCTCAATACATGGTTAGTGCCTCCTTTTATAGGCCAAAATTTGGGACTATTGATTTGTTGACTAATTGATGAGTGGGTAGCCACATCTTGACTTGGTGACAATCCTTATCTTCTTGTCTGAACAAGACGTCATTACTAACTTCATAATTTGCCCAGAATCCTTAGGAATGTTCTAGGAAATTGTCTCAGCTTTCCAACAAAAAAAAGATGAGGTCATTTGGACTTCTAGAACTCAAGATATGGGCTGAACACTAAATAGTGTTTGGGCTGCAGGACAGCTTCGGACTTCTTCGTTGTTCCTTCAATTTGGACTTCAAAATGGCCTTTTTAAATCTTGGGCTCCTCATGAAAGTTGTAGGCCTTTGTCTTACCTTTCAATCCATATAAAATGGACCTAAATCCGAGATCTAGAGCTCCAGATATAATCCAATTACCGAGCAATGTTCCTATTTGGACTGCACCAGCATCTCTTTTCTAAGTTCGGCCATCTCTTTGTCCTTTCACTTTCAATACTTAAACTCATCAATCAATCTTTTTATTTATGTGATAGTCCTGCATTTAAGATGAGCATTTACCATAAATTAAGGTATCTTATAGTATCAAACTTGTTATTATAAAACATGATTTAGTTAAGGAGTTATTGATACTTCAAATGCAAAATGATGATATAAAACCTTGATAAACATGCACTTTTAAGTACTAATCACACTCGCTTTCCTCTTTAAGCGCCTTTTAGCCCTCGCTTCTCTTTGAGCACCTTTGAGCACTCACTTTCCTCTTCGAGCATCTTTGAGCACTCGTTTTCCTCCTCGAGCGCCTTTAAGCCCTAGCCTTCCTCCTCGAGTGCCTTTGAGCCCTCGCTTTCCTCTTCGAGCACCTTTGAGCACTCGCTTTCCTCTTCGAGCGCCTTCGCTTTCTTCTTGGAACACCTTTGAGCCCTCACTTTCCTCTTCGAGCGCCTTTGAGCCCTCGCTTCTCTTCGAGCGCCTTTAAGCCCTCGCTTCCTCTTCGAGCGCCTTTGAGCACTGATGTAACCATATTATTCGATAGTTTCACCAGTATTTAACTAGTGTTTTGCATATGTTATTTATATAAAATGCCTTGATATTCTTTGTTTTATGTTTTGAAGGCATTTTTGGATGAAAGATACAAAAATGAGTAAATTGGAGGCAATTGGCAAATTTGACGTTCAGTCGATGTTTTATGCAGAGCGTGAGTTCTAGAGGTCGAAACGAAGTGATTCCAATGGCATTAAAAAGCTAACATCCATAACTTTCTGTAAATGTAATGCAAGAAAAATAAAATGAGAAAGATCATGGAAATCACATCCTTCAAAGTCAAATCTCGCAGTCTGCCAATGTTGACCTTTGCCAATGTCTTCAAATAAAATGTTGATCTTAAAAAAAAAAAAAGAGAAACAGAATTTTTGATTGCGGAGTTACTGTTCACTTGCCGCAGCGGTACTGTTGAAGACAGAATTGTTTGTGGAATCAGGTTTCTATCTTTTGTTTCTTGAAGTGAAATGACGTTCTGAACAAGACTAGTGGTGTACCACTAGCCCCACCCTATCAAGGCCAAATTCCACTGTTTTCTAAGGTTTTTAGGTAGTTTTAGTTTTCTAGCATAGGATTTTCATATAATTTGCATTTTTTTATCTCTTGTGTGGTTGTTTTCTTTTGAGTTTTCTTAGCGATTGATGCCAGTAACCCGTTCTACTAATCAGAGTCTAGTGCAGGTTGATCTTGAAATAGAAAGCACTTTACGCAGGTTAAGAAAGTAAGTTCACCTCAACACCATGGCGGTTGCACGACAACAAACACTCAAGGAGCTTGCTGCTCCTAACATGGAGAATCAACCATTGTGCATAAAAATTGAAAATAATGTAAACTTTGAGCTCAAATCTGGTTTTATACATTTGTTACCAACATTTAATGGTCTTGCAAGAGAAGATCCTCATACTCATCTTAAGGAGTTCCATATGGTTTGTGTTGGCATGAAACCGAATGGAGTTGATGAAGAACAAGTTAAGTTGAAAGCTTTCCCTTTCTCTTTAAAAGGGGCATCAAAGGCATGGCTTTTCTCTATTCTCCCAAGTTCAATTGGAACTTGGAATGCCATGAAGAAGATTTTCCTTGAGAAGTATTTCTCAGCATCTCGAGTTGCCAACATAAGGAAAGAAATATGTGGGATTCGACAATCTCATGGAGAGACACTCTTCGAGTATTGGGAAAGATTTGAGCAACTATGCATTCAATGCCCTCATCATCAAATACCCGAACAGCTACTCATTCAATATTTCTATGAAGGATTGATGCCTACTGACCGTAGTATCATTGATGCTGCAAGTGGAGGCGCATTGGTGGATAAGACACCCGAGGCTGCACGCCAATTGATCTCAAACATGGCAGCCAACTCGAAACAATTTGGCACTCGTGGAGACTTCTCCAACAAACGAGTAAATGAGGTAAGTATTTCTAACCTTGAGAATAAAGTTAATGATCTTACTGCTCTTGTGCGTTCTTTGGCTTGTGGAAATGTGCAGCAAGTGAAAGTTTGTAGCATATGCTCTTTACAAGGACATGCTTCAGATATGTGCCCAACAATGCAAGAAGATTACATTGAACATGCTAATGCAATTGATGGAGCATTCAACGGACAACCCCAGCGTAAATATGATCCTTTTTCCCACACGTACAATCCTGGATGGAGAGATCATCCTAACCTACGGTATGGAACCAACCTCAACAAGGCAATCAAGGCCGATAGTTCCATCCCCATGGATTTCAGCCCCAACAGAATTATCAAGCAAGACAACCCATTCCATTCACAAACTCCAATGTTATGGGGTCGTCATCCAATGATGATCTTCGTGAGATGATGAAAACTTTGGCTTCTAATATTGTTACCTTGCAACAAAATGTCATGTCTTTTCAACAGGAAACAAGGTCAAGTATTCACAACTTGGAAAAACAAATAGGGCAAGTAGCTTCAAGTGTAGGGAAATTGGAAGCACAAATGAATGGAAAGTTGCCCTCCCAAGCATTAAATCCAAAAGAGAATGTTAGTGCAATCATGCTGCGAAGTGAGAAAGAACTTGAAGAGAAAAGGTTGAAACAAATTGAGATGGAGGAAGAAGAAGAGATGGAAACTAAATTGAGTACAAAGAAGGAACACCCTTCTCCTTCACAAATTGAAACATCGACCAACACTCCAAAGGTAACTCCTCACTCAATGAATTCTAGTTTTAAAACAATTCCACCCTTTCCTGTGAGTTCTTCTAGGTCAACGAAAGAGGACAAAGAAAAAGAGATTTTAGAGGTTTTTAAGAAAATAGAACTCAACATTCCTTTGCTTGATGCTATTAAGCAAATTCCCAAGTATGCAAAATTCTTGAAGGAGTTGTGTACTACCAAAAGAGCTTTCAAATTGAAAGGTCATGAAACGGTAAGTATGGGTGAAGTTGTATCTGCTGTTGTTCAAAAGAATCTGCCTTTGAAATAAAAAGACCCAGGTGCGTTTACTATCCCATGTGTTATTGGTAATGCTAGTTTCAAAAGGGCCTTGTGTGATTTAGGTGCATCCATTAGTGTTATGCCCAAACATGTTTATGATTCTCTTAGTCTTGAGCCTTTGAATAAAACTAGTATTGTAATACAACTTGCGGATCGTTGTTTTGTTTACCCACTTGGTGTGATAGAAGATGTCCTAGTCAAGATTGATAGTTTGGTCATTCCATGCGACTTTTATATTTTTGATATGGAACATGATTCTTGTGATTCATCAACCAACACTCCTATATTGTTTGGGAGACCATTCTTGAAAACTGCCAACACACAGATTGATTGTGGTAAGGATACCTTGTCTATGGAGGTAGGTGACGAAAAAATTAAATTTAATTTTCATGATGCAATGACATATCCTTATAGCAATGTTTATTCTATCACATGTTATGACCAAGTTCATAAGTGTGTGCAGCAAGTTTGTG
The DNA here is from genome assembly GCA_018804465.1 of Populus tomentosa. NCBI lineage: Eukaryota > Viridiplantae > Streptophyta > Magnoliopsida > Malpighiales > Salicaceae > Populus > Populus tomentosa. Next base: position 15,351,618 of record CM031995.1, read on the forward strand.
ATTTTGATAATGAGTATGGATTAAGCATGGCTTTGAGCAATGACTATGATTTTACCAAGATAGAAGAGATGGAAAGGCATATATGTGTTCCCCAAAACATGCATGAATCAGCATTGGATTTGCAAACTTTGCAAATTGTCCTTCATGATGCAGGAGTCATTTACCCCATCACGGACAGTGAATGGGTGGCGCCTATCCTTTTGGTGCCCAAAAAGACTTTCCGCTTCGAGCGCCTTTGAGCCCTCGCTTCTCTTTGAGTGCCTTTGAGCCCTCGCTTTCTTCTTGGAGCGCCTTTGAGCCCTCGCTTTCCTCTTCAGTGCGCCTTTGAGCCTTCACATTCTTTTGAGTGCGCCTTCAAGCCCTCATTTTCCTTTTTTACTTAGGTATGTCTCCCATTACAATGAAACCACTTCTAAAAAAACAAAACAAAACAAAAAAAATATAACAAAAAAAGTGGGTCATTTTCCAAATGACTTGTTTCTTCTTTTTTTTTTGTAGGTGTCCACATGTTCAAACATTACAGACAGTCATTCAAACATTGTGGAGACTCGTAGTTCCTCTCCAATTGTTTTTCCTATAATGTCCATTTTGGCCAAAGCTGTTGGAATGACACCCAAAACTTAACTACCACCTAAAAATGCAGCTATTCACACACTCCCCATTAACCCATGACTGCTTCCCCCATACACTAAATGAATCTTTCTCTCAGCTAGTACCTGACCAAAATGATTTGCTATTCTAAAAACTCCTTTTCTTTTCCAGGACTGGATCCACCAAAAACACAAATATTTTTTAGTTTAGGAACTGAGGAACCTGCCATTTTTACAAACTTTTATATCTATTGAATGTATGGGTTGAGTAGAAATGAAGGGAAGGAAGAGAACATTTTATAGATGAGAAATTGAAAATGCAAGCATACCACGTATATGTAGGCTAGCTGAAGTCTCACTCTCTCTCTTTCTTTCTTTTTTTTCTTTTTTTTTAATAAAAAGCATGTGTATGTACAAGTTGTTGTGATTGTGGCTCACATCTTCCCTTGGTTTTACATCCAAGAACGGTTTAAACGCCCTCTATAGGTCGGTGACAAGCTTTCCATCCAGTTTTCTTAAAAATTGACAAACAAGGTCTTTTATAGTCAGATTCCCAAGACTATGCCGACCATGTTCTTTATGAAAATGGGGCCATAAATCATGAATTGCAGGATGTACATCTCTATTATAGTACGTCCCAAGAGTCAATAGAAGATTATCTAAGGACTATTTATGTTTTGAAATAAATCCTAACTTTTGACAATTTTCACAGGTTTTGCAAAACGCATGTGTGTCCTTAAACATGGTGAGCCAATAAATCCCACATTGTAAGATTTTTGCAATTATCTTTGTTGATGAGAAATGACCCCCACATGCCTCAGAATGATAAAATTTATGGATACTACTTACCTCATTGTCAAGAATGCATCTTTGATATATTTGATTAGGACAATATTTGAATAAGTAAGGGTCATCCCAATAAAAGTTCTACACGTCGCTCACAAACTTTCTTTTGTCTTGGGTATCCAAATGAGTTGGCAAAAATCTTGAAGTAAGAAAATTGTCAATATTAGCAGACCAAGGTATTGAAGCAATAGAAAGTGAAGATTCATCAGGAAAGTAATCATCAATTTGTGTGATGTCAGATGTCGAATCTAATGTCAATTTTGACAAATGATACACAACCACATTTTCGGTGCCTTTTTCTTCCTCGATTTCTTCCTGTTTGACAGTTTCAAAGATTTCAGAATCGTGATTGACTTTCATTTGTTTGGTAATGGCATGAGGAAATGGAAGTATTAGTGGGGAATCAGTTTTTTCTTTGCAATGTTTAGGTTTAACCCATTCCTTACCGTCAAAGATTGACTCATCATCTTTCTCACAAGGTTCAAGAATGAGTTTTTCAATAACCTTACCACTGTGGAGAGTAATGACTGATTGGAGTTGATTCATGTGTTGGCTTTCGGAGCTGCTTACACTTGAATTGTATTGTATTGCCCCTTTGGATTATGTTGTGGTTGAGATAGAAACTTACCTTTCTCTTGAAAACTGAGAGCAAATGTGAATTTTGCAAGAGTATCTTTAAAATATATCATAATTTGAACAAGTTGAGTGTTGATTGTCTCTGGCTTGTCAATGAATGCATGTAATGTCTCCTCAAGATTTCTTCTAGGAGGTGGAACATAAGGAGGTGCAGATCCATGAGAATTTTGAAAATTATAGTGTGCTTGAAATGGTGGCTGTGAAGTTTGTGCATTGTTGTTACTACTCTTCAAACTGAAATTTAAATGATCTCCCCAACCAGGGTTGTATGTTTGTGAGTATGGATCATGATTTGACCATTGGAAACTGTTTCAAGCACTAGTTTGTTCATGGAGACATTCCTTGAAAGAAGGCAAATTTAAACAATCATTGGTTGAATGTTCATTAGTTTCATAGATTTGACACATAATTTCTTGAATAAATTTTAATTGACCACTATTTTTTAATTTTAGTGCCTCGACTTTTATAACTAAAGATGCAAATTTGGCTTGGAGGTCATGATCTTCCCTAAAGTTGTACATACCTCCACTAGATGTATGAGGTTGAGTTTTACCTGGTGCCTCATACATATATGTAGTGTCCTAATTTTGAGCATTTTCAGCTAACGAGTCTAGGTACTCCATTGCTTCATCGAGATCTTTATCTTTAAAAGTTTCATTGCACATCAATTCCATTATTTGCTTATCTTTAGGTGTTAATCCTTCATAAAAATCCAATCTCCGTGTTTTAAAACCATGATGAGGACATGTTACAGACCTCCTAAAATTCCTTTAAATGCAAGTGGATTTTCTAGATCTAAGCCATGAAAAGTAGGTAAAAGTTTAATAATGCCTGGCTTAAAATTGAAATGAGATGCATCAAGAGGGAAAACTATACATGATGGTGCACTTGTTCTTGTTGGATTCATGTGGTCTCTTAGTGTTCTAACTCGATTATTCTAATTATTCTCATTATGAAGCGATTGATTATCCTCTTCGGCCATGTTTTCTGGCCATGATGAGGATTTCCTAGAAAGTCTACCACTTAATATACGTGACCAAACTCTCATGCACGTGTAAGAAGAGAATAAAAGGAAGAATAAAAAAAATAAAAGAAACAAAAGTTAGATACAAGAAAAGTGAAAAGAGAAAATAAAATAAATTTTATAATTTATACAGGAATTTACCTCCCCAGCAACGGTGCCAAAAACTTGACACGATAAAAAAACTGATGTTTTCTCCCAAGTGCAAGAGTGTAAAAGTAATAAATAACCCGGCAAGACCGGGGTCAAACCATAGGGAGGTTAACTATATAATAATGATGATGATGATGATGATGATGAGTTAAAGAGAATTTTGAGATGTGAGATTAATGTGAGGATTAAACAATGATAAAAACAAATATCAAGATTAGAGGATCCACTAATGGCATTTCAAATAAGTATAATATAAACTCTTTTTATTACTCAACTGGAAACCACACATAAAGGAGGTTTTAATCAGATGATTTGTCATTAATACCTCATAATAAATTATTAACATGATCATATTATTTATCTTATTTAAGTAACACCAATACTTTTAAATATTGTCAGGAATTCATAATGCTAACTTATGTTAACTGACATGATCAAAAGATTGATGTCTTCTCCCATGTGCAGGAGTGTCGAAGTAATAAATAACCCGGCAAGACCGAGGTCGAACCATAGGGAGGTTAATTGTATAAATTATAGACAACAACAACACAACAACAACAACATTAATGATAATAATAATGAAGAAGAAGAAGAAGAAGTTGATGAGAACTTTGATATGGAAGATTAATGTAAGGATTAAATAATAATAAAAACAAATGTCAAGGTTAGAGGATCCACTAATGGTATTTCAAACAAGTATAGTCTAAACTCTTATTATTCAACTGGAAACCACACATAAAAGAGGTTCCAATCGAATGATTTATCATTAATGGCTCATTATAAATTGTTAACATGATCATATTAATTATCTTATTTAAGTAACACCAAACTTTTAAATATTATTAGGAATTCATGATGCTAACTTATGTTAACAACAAATCAAGTTCCTTTCATAGCACAGGTGTTGGTAATACCATACGGTTGGGCTATGAGAGTGCCAAGCATTTGTTGTATCAAGTGTTATACAACACAAATCTAGATTAGCCATTTAACAAGCAAGGTATTAAGAATTAGTAAGATAAAAAGATAAGACATGTTAATATTAAACATTAAGGTCCATGTTGATTTTACACTATACTTATTCACCATTAGTGTAACCTTTTCACCTTGACATAATAAACTTAACTAAACATAATGTAGAAGAGAAACATAATTAAACAAAATAAGAACATAAATAAGATACAAGTTAACTAAGTAAAGGAAAGGAAATGAAAAGCATAAACAAGATATTAATGAAAGCAAAACTTAAGAATTACAAAAAATATAAAGAGAGAGAGCAAAAGCAAGTTCTTGATCTGAACAACCAAGCCCTAAATGCATGGCAAATGCCTCCTTTTATAGGCCAAAATTTGGAACTATTGATTTGATGACTAATTATTGAGTGGGTGCCCAACTCTTGACTTGGTGAAAATCCTTATCTTCTTGTCTGAATAAAATGTCATTGCTAGCATCAGAACTAGAACCACCTATGCTCATGAAAGTTATAGGAAATTATCTTATCTTTCCAGGATAAAAAATTGAGGTCATTTGGACTTCTAGAACTCGAGATATGGGCTGAACACTGAACAATGTCTGGGCTACAAGACAAATTCGGACTTCTCCGTTGTTGCTATAATTTGGACTTGAAAACGGCCTTTTTAAATCTTGGACTCCACATGAAAGTTGTAGGTGTATGTCTTACCGAATTCGTCCAAAAAAATTAAGGTCATTTGGACATCTAGAACTCGAGATATGACCCAATTATAGAAAAGTGTTCCAGTTTGGACTCCACCAACATCTCTTTTCTAAGTTTGGCCCTCTCTTTGTCCTTTCAATTTCAATACTTAAACTCATCAATCAATCATTTCATTTATATGACAGGCCTGAATTTAAGATGAACATTTACCATAAATTAAAGGTATCTTATATTATTAGGTATGTTATTATAAAACATGCTTTAGTTAAGGAGTTATTGATAATTCAAGTGCAAAATGATGATATAAAACCTTGATAAAAATGCACTTTTAAGTACTAATCATTAACAACAAATCAAGTTCCTTTCATAACATAAGTGTCGGTTATACCATACAGTTGGCTATGAATGATCAAGCATTTATTGTACAAAGTGTTATACAATACAAATCTAGATTAACCATTTAATAAGTAAGGTATTAAGAATTAATAAGATAAAAATGATAAGACATGTTAATAACAAACTTTCTTGGATTTAAGCATTGAAGTCCATATTGAGTTTATATTATACATATCCTAACACTATTAGTGAAACCTTTTCACCTTGACATATTAAACTTAGTTAAACATTATGAAGAAGAGAAATATAAATAAACAAGATGAAAACATAATTATATAAGTATAGTAAACAAAATGAAAGGCATAAATAAGATATTAATGAAACTATGCAAACTGGGAAAGGGAGAGTTCTTGGACGTCTGGGCCCTCAGACTTTGCCAACTTATATTAGGGAGCAGCAACAAACTACTTCTCCAATAGTCCCAGTTCCTTCTATTGAACCTACAGAAATAGTTACTAAGGATAATGTATTGACCCTTTGTGATGCTTCTGCAGGATGGACTACAGTTGAATCTAGGCGGAAAGCAAATAAACACATTCGTAACACTCCTAAAGGGAAGGAAGTCATTATAGCTGACGCAGAAACTGTTATAAACCCAAGTACAGAAACAACTCCACCCATCTGTGCTGGTGCAGTTGATCCTCTAGGTGTAGGGGTCTTAACTAGTATCGATGTGGTTTCAAGGTCTACCTCTTGTTAGGCACCCCCAATACTGAATGCTGCTAATAGAAGGGCCTCCCCTTCCTGTGTATCCTCACCCACATGGGATGGCTGATAATCATAATAGCTAATGGTAGCTTGTGTATAGCTTCTCACCTATTACTGTTTATAACTCCTCTGGAAGTAGATGTCGGTTTTGGAGTATGCAGGGTGTCATGGCATGGTAATGTAGTTTCAGGCTTCCTACTGGCCTCATCGTTACTGGTAGTATTGCGTCTACTAGTTTCAGTCTGTTCAAGGGTGTCTGTTTCCTTATTATTTTGTTAGGCATGTGGCCTGTCTGTTTTGTTCAAGGGAGTCTGTTCCCTTCTTCCAAAGGAGTGTGTTCTCCTTGGATGCTTATATTTGTACATATGTATTGTTGGCCTCCAGCTTGTTTTTGATCTATATAATTCTTACATTTGATAAAAATAAAAATAAAAGATATTAATGAAACTATAACATGAAATAAAACAAGAACATTAAAACTACAAAGAAAGAAAGCAAGTACGAAAATCTTGATTTGAAAACCAAGATGCCTAAATGCATGGCAAATGCCTCCTTTTATAGGTCAAAATTCAAAACTATTGATTTGATGACTAATTGTTGAGTGGGTGGTCACATCTTGACTTGGTGACAATCCTTATCTTCTTGTCTGAACAACACGTTATTGCTAACATCAGAATTTGAATAGATAGTCTTCATGAAAGTTCAGGGAAATTATCTTAGCTTTCTAAAGAATCAAGAATCGACTCATTTAGACTTTTAGAACTCGAGATATGGACTGAACACTGAACAGTGTCTGGGCTACAGGACATATTTTGACTTCTCCGTGGTTGCTACCATTTGAACCTGAAAATGACACTTTTAAATCTTGGACTCCTCATGAACGTTTTAGGTCTATATCTTAGCTTTTCATACATATAAACCAAACCTAAATCCAAGTTCTATAGCTCTAGTTATGATCCAATAACCAAATGGTGTTCTAGTTTGGACTGAACCAACATCTCTTTTCTAAGCTTAGCCCTCTCTTTGTCTTTTTAATTTCAGTAGTTAAACTCATCAATCAATCCTTTGATTTTGTGATAGGTCTGCATTTAAGATGAATATTTATCATAAATTAAAGGTATCTTATATTATTAGCAAGGTTGTCAATTTCATTCTATTTCGTCCGGAATGGCCGAAACATTTCATACCAATTCAAAAAATGAAACAAAATGGAACAATTTTTATCTCATTTCAAATCTCGGTCCATTCTAGATTTTTCGGCTAAATTCCTTCCGGAATGTTCCGATTTCATTCCACATGTTTCATTCTGGTCTTGAAAAGTCATTGAATCTAATTGAACTTTGTTTAATTTAATTAATTAAACCACCTAAGTATAAAAAGCTCTTTTTCATTACTATTTTCAATGACAATGATATTAATAATAATATTGAAAATTATTATTACTATTTTCAGTAACAATGAATTAATTTTTTAAACTTAGATTTATCACTAATATATATTGTTTACATTCATGTTGTTTTTTTTCAAGTTTATACTTTATAGGAATTTGAGCAAAACAAGGGATGCTTTAAATCCCATTAGCCTGATAACATTGACTTAGCTTTATATTTAAAATATTTGTGTTAAAACATTTTAATTTCATAATATTTTGATATTTTGTTTAAGTTTAATTACTTTAAGTTAAAGATCTATTTAATCTTAACTATTTATAAATATTTTAAATTTGAAATTATATTTGTTTGACATTGTTTTTGTATTGCATAATTTATAATTAATTTATCTTGAATTTGAATTATGTTTGTTTCATATATATATAACCCCGAAACGGCACGCCGAAATACTCCGAAACTAAAACATTCCATTCCAATTGAAAAAATGAAACACCTACCTAAACGAAATTGACAACCTTGATTATTAGACATATTATTATAAAACATGCTCTAGTTAAGGAGTTATTGATACTTCAAGTGCAAAATGATTATATAAAACCTTGATAAAAATGCACTTTTAAGTACTAATCAATATTGAACAAAATAATACATTTAACTTGTTGAAGAAAAACTTTGCTCAACAACTTTATTGGCTTTACCTAACTTTACAGAATCTTTTGAGATTGAATTTGATGCCTCAAGAATATGTGTTGGATTTGTTTTAATATAGGATAAACAACACATTGTTTATTTTAGTGGAAAGCTCAATGGTTTCGCGTTGAACTACCCTACTTATGATAAGGAGCTTTATGTTTTGGTGAGAACTTTGGAGATGTGGCAGCAATACTTGTGGCTAAAAGAATTCATGATTTATTTAGATTATGAATCATTAAAGCATTTGAAGAACAAGGTAAGCCGAATCAACAACATGCCAAATAGGTGGAATTCATTGAAATATTCTCATATATGATCAAATACAAACAAGGTAAGAAAAATATAGTGGCTGATGAACTATCACGAAGGTATGTTCTTTTATCTACTTTGAATGCTAAGTTGTTAGGATTTGACTACGTGAAATAATTGTATGTGAATGATGGCGATTTTGTTAATGTATTTCATGCATGTGAAAATTTAGGTTTTGGAAAGTTCTATAAGCTTGATGTATACTTGTTTAAAAAGAATATAACTTTATGTACCTAATGACTCCATGCATGAATTGCTTATTCATGAAGCTTATAGGGCAGGTTAATGGGGTATTTTGGTGTCGCTAAGACTTTGGAAGCATGAACACTTTTACTAGCCTAAAATAAAATGTGATGTGCAAAAAGTGTGTGATAGATGAATTATATATGGAAAAGCTAAGTCCAAGGTATTACCGCATGGTTTGTAGACTCCTTCGCTTATACCTAACGAACCTTGGGTATATATTTTCATGGACTTTGTTTTAGTTTATCTAGGTCGAAAAGGGGTAGGGACTTTATATTTGTAATTGTTAATAGATTTTATAAGATAATGCATTTAATAGAATATCATAAAACTGATGATGCAACCAATATTGTTAATTTATTTTTTAGAGAGATACTACAACTTCATGGGATTTTTATAAGCATAGTTTCTAATTGTGATGTTAAGTTTCTTAACTACTTTTGGAAGGTTTTATGGGGAAGATGAGAACTAAGTTTTTATTTTCAATAACTTGTCATCCACTAACTGATGGTCAAATAAAAATAGTCAACATGACTTTAATTGCACTTTTACGTATTGTCATTCAAAAGAATCTTATAAATTGGGAAGGTTGCTCTCTATTCATTGAATTTGCTTATAATTATAGTGTGCATTCTACTACTAATTTCTTACCATTTGAGATCATTTATGGCTTTAACTCATTAACTCAATTATAATTGATTCATTTACTTGTTGATGAAAAGATTTGTCTTAATGGGAAGTGGGTTTTGGGCATGAAAGCTGATGATTATTATGAGAAATAAGAGAATCAAAGTTTGGCAGCATAGCTTTGACTTGAAGGAATCATAATCATCCATTTGACATACTTTGCAATTATTCAAAGTTTGGTGGCAACATCCTTTGAATTCTAGAAAACAATATCAACAATTCAACATACTTTTGCAAGGACTCAAACTTGGCAGCCTTAGTCAAGTTTAGCTACACAACTTCCTATATAAAGGTGGATTTTTCCAATCATTCTTGTGGAGTTTATTTATGACAACCAAGTTAGAATTAAGGTTTTTATTTTATTATATTCAAGCTTAATGTATTTTATTTAGGTCTTATATTCAGCATTATTCCATTAGGATATGGTTGTTTTATATGGTATAAATACCATTCTAAAAGGAAGAACAAGTTCAAACTTAATTATTTAGAATAGTATATATGAGAGGTTTTGCTCATACTTTGATCATTCATTAAATTGATTTGAACTTATCAAAAATCAACAATCTTTATGATATTTTTCTTTATACTTCTCGTTCGCGATTCATTATAATCGTTGGTATGAGTTTCATTTCAATAGCTTTAGTTTTTTGGTTCAAGATAACTACTGGGTCAGATTTTCTATGATTAAATCTGATTTGGATTTTTTGGGTGTATTTTATCTTGTTTGTGTTTTCATGTTTGTGTGGGTTCGCAACATATTTCAATGTTTTTTAAAAAATTTTGAAAAATATTTCCCAGAAAAAACTGAAAGGAAAACGTTTTTTTCCCTTTAAAACCAATGTTTTTTTATTAGAAAATATTTTTTCCTTGGTCAATTTTTCAAAAAGTTATCAAACATTGAAAAATAAAAATAAAAAATTATTTTTTAAAAGTGTTTTTTAAAACAAAAAGGTTTGCTCATTCTTATCCAAGAAAATAGTGTTTTGAAAAACCAAGATATAATAGACAGTCTTATAGTGTATTTATTTTTGTATTTAAAAGGTATTTTTAAAGATTTTTAAATTTTTTTCTTTAATTTTTTTTATAATTATGAATTATTTTAAAGTATTATGTTAAAGATAAATTTTAAAAAATAAAAAAATATTATTCAATATATTTTTAAATAAAAAACTTTAAAGACAACTACTGTAAATATTCTCAAAAACAATCTTTTTAATATGGCCTAGATAAACCAGCTCGATTTGCATTCTAGGGGTGCAGTTTCTTAAATATGCTGACAATAGGCATCCCAAAAAAGAAAATACTTGCGATAATAATATTTTATCGACGTCATTATTAAAAGCAAAAATAAAAAACACCAAATGGACCACATTGCAATCCGGCCACTCCGGCCCATAGTCAAATAATAACTTTTGTCAACAAACAACACGAACAATGATCTCCCCATTTGCTCTCACCGGATCTTTTCACCGTTCCAGGGATCTACGGCGACTCTCTCTCTCTCCACGTAGAAACCCCACATAGCTCAGTGAATTATCGGCTTATTTTCAAGGCTGGTAAATATAATACTTTATCTGATCAATTTTATTTTCAAAATCAATGTTTAACTGCTAGTGTTTCTATATACATATATATACGAAAAAAAGTGGATTTCTAACTGAACAAGGTGTTTTTTGGTGAGATCTGGTGTCCATTCAAATGGGTTCTCGTTCAATTTCATGTTTACTGCGTCTTTTTCTTTTTTCTCGTTCGTGATATTTTAGTTTTGCCAAGTTTAGGTAAGGTATTGGTGTAAATTATGACATGGGAATGTGGTGATTGTCTGTACAAGGGATTTTATTTACTTGGTTTTCTTGCTAAATCTGGAGGCAGTGTCAATATCTGAGCTTTGTTCCGAAGATTTGAGCTTTTTGGGAGTTAGTGTAAAATATTGGGTTGTGAAAATATGGAGAAAGGTAAGGCTTGGAGATGGGTTATAGGTTTGGTATACATATTTTCTGTTGCAAATATATGGATAGCAGCTAGTTTTGTGGTTCAATCTGTTGTAGATGCTGGTGTTTCGCCATTTCTGGTCACGTACATTTGCAATTCGTTGTTTGTGATTTACATTCCGATGGTTGAAATTGGACGCTATTTGGAGGATTCTTATGGTAGTTTACTGTTCTGGAGGAATAAAAAGAGGAGCTCTTTGGAAGAACTGAGAGAGTCAGAGCAGGCCATTCTTCTTGGAGATGGTTATTTGGGGGTAAAAGCAGATGAGTTGAATCCATCTGTGATTCTGAAAGATGGCATAAGTAGTCTTAATGAGAAAGCTGTTCATTCAAATCTGGAATCTATATCAAATGAGCTTGAAAGGACCTTGCCTGTGCAAGCAGATGAAGATGTTAATAAAGGAGTTGATGAAAAGGGGCGATGGACACGTGCTAGGGTGGCAAAGGTTAGCCTGCTTATCTGCCCATTTTGGTTTCTGGCACAGCTGACTTTCAATCTATCATTGAAGTATACATCTGTAACAGTAAGTGTCTTTCGGTATTGTATCATGTGTGCATCTATGGTTCATCAGACTAGTATAATTAAATCCTTGTCCTTGCTGTGTGCAGTCAAATACCATTTTAAGCAGTGTTTCCAGCCTTTTCACCTTTGTGGTCTCTCTAGTGTTTCTGGGTGAAAAGTTCACTTGGGTGAAGCTTTTAAGTGTTCTTTTCTGCATGGCTGGTACTATAATTGTCAGTTTGGGCGACTCAGAAACTGGTTTAAGTGCAGTTTCTTCGAAACCTCTTCTTGGAGACATTCTAGCTCTGGTCTCAGCTGGATTGTATGCTGTGTATATTACACTTATTCGCCTGAAGTTGCCTGACAATGATGGAAAAAGCGGGCATGCAAGTATGGCACAGTTCCTTGGATACCTAGGGCTTTTCAACCTCATCATTTTCCTTCCAGTTGCCCTCGTTCTTGATCTCACCAATCTAGAGCCTTTTTGTAAGCTGACATGGAAGCAGTTTGGTTTAATTGTTGGCAAAGGTTTGTATTTTAGTCATTCTTGCTCAGTATTTGGATTCAAAGTTCTACTTCTTGTTTTCATCTCAAAAAACTGCATGTTGCAAGGATATACATATCTCATACCTCTTTTTTCATCTTCGCTTATGATTTTTGTTCGCTTAAACTCGTCAAATTTGAAATTATGCTTTTTTTGTGATGAACTATGTTATACTTTGAGAAATTCTCTCCACTTTGGAAACCTAAAGCTACATTAAGTGGTTTTTTGTCAAGCAAGAAGCCTTTTTTGGTCAGAAAATAAGTTCCCTTGGAAGATTTCTATGTTTGGGATTTAGAGTCTTGAGTTATGTGCTACTTTGTAAGCAGGGGCAGAATTGTAATTGCTGCATGTTCTGAAAATCAGTGGTATTTTAGTAATTTTCAGAATTACCTGAAGGTCTAGTCTTATTTATGAATTTGTTGTCTTAGTCTTTAATAGTTTATTCCTGATTAGTTCATTTCCTTGTCCAGTAAGGATTCGTTATCTTAGTCTTTTAGGGAGTCTTAATCTCTATAAATAGGGATGCTATGTTTTAATTTTTGGCAGAGTTGAGTTAGGAAAAAAAAATTTAGTTCGAGAGTTATTTTAAAGGCTTTGTGCCTAAGGTTTCTTCTTGATTCTCTTTTTCTCCTATTTTATCTTCTTCCTTGTTTTACTGTTCTTCTGCTACATTGCTGCGAATTAATGTTCACAACCAAATTTCTCCTTATTTCTTCCTAAACAAGCTATATTCTACCCTAATTCCACGAACAATAAACCCTAGCTCACCACAAATCCTTCGTATAACAGAAATCTCAAATCTGTCCTTCATCATTTTGCCAATGGTAAAATGGTTGAATGGGTCCATGTTGCCTTGCTCACCTAATCTTCTTAATAGTTATTCAACTTCTCAATCTGTTACCTGTATTTACAGAGCAAACTCTGTAATATAGCTGACAAATAGGTTATATTTGTGTAGAAAATTCTTTTAAGTTCAGAGAATGTCCTCCGTTTAAAGGTTGCTATGTGAACACATGAATGGGATCCAATTTGACTGGCATAAAAAATGTTGACGTTTCATTGTACTTTATTTATTGGAAATGGGATCAAAACTCAATTAATTGTCTTCTTTTGAAAAATAAGTAATCATTAATGGGGAAGAAAACAATTCAAACATTGAATTTATATTGAGTTTCATGGTTCATATAAATAATTTGTTCAAGTTGTTTTTGTGGATAATAAGTTGTATGATAATCTTTTAGATTATGTGGATGATCTGATTTTGAGAAAGCAAGTTACATGCGTAAAAATGACCTGAGCCCTCTGCTCTTTCTTTTTTCTCCCCTTTTTCCCCATCTTAAACAGGTTTGTTGGATAACGTGCTGAGTGACTATTTATGGGCTAAGGCTGTCCTTTTGACGACCACTACGGTAGCAACAGCCGGTCTTTCAATTCAGGTTCCATTGGCAGCTATTGTGGATTCCTTGATCGGCAATGCCCCTCGTCTCATGGATGGCCTTGGAGCTTTAGCTGTATTGATTGGCTTTGTTGGAATCAACATTCCTTCTGACGCTTTTAGCAGATCAAAAGGAGCCAGTATTGAACTAGAAAACGAAAATGTCAGATCCACTGATCAAGATAGCGTATCCCTCCCTCAAACCACAGTTGGCATCTCATAATATATCGTCAGCAATGTCGCAAATACAAACACACAGTTTCGCGAACACAATACACAGTTTCAGAGCACTGCTTGGTGTAATTATACAGCGCTGTACTTCCCAAAGATACTGTTAAAATGTAGCATGGATCGTCTGATTCTTTAACTTAAATTCGTTGAAGAAATTGCCATAATGAATCACTTCTTGAGTCACAAAGAATTGGTTGACTGTTGAGGATATCGAATGTCTGTCTTAACCTTGATGTTCGCTTTTATCATCTGACAGCATCACTCCAATTCTTTTATCATCTGACAATGCAAGAAGCTTTGATCATAGGAACAATGTCAATGGTCAAATGGCTACAGGATTTGACTATAATGGGTCACTCCTGCTATTTTATTCAAATCTTGACGTTCTAATGGTTATTGTGCCAATGCTTTGAATTCTGGTATTTTTTTTGCTGTTTGAAATTATAGAAATGGAAGTGGTTTAAAATGTTTTTTGTTTAAATTTGAATTAAAATAATATATTTTTATTTTTAAAAAAATTATTTTTATGATTAGCATATCAAATCGATATTAAACATATAAAAAATATAATTTTAAATAAAAAAAAAATTAAAATTTGAGATAACTCGATTTACATCATGTTTCTAAACGGACTTAAAATCTAACATTTGTTTTGCAATTTTTTAGTCACGACTGAATTTTTTTAAGTAGTCACCAAATTTTGATTCAATGGGTTAGTCAAGTAAATTTAAACACCACCCATATATTCTTAGTTTAATATGCTCTATAGTTAATTGATTGGTTTCACGTAGAATCATTATATTTATGTAAATATATATTTATTATTAATGAAAATTTAATTTATCTTTAATATTCATATAATATTAGATTAATGAATCTACTATTTAATTTATAAATCTAGAGTAAAGATAAATTTAATGGAACAAAAATGTTTTGCAAAAAGAAATATAAAGTTATAATTATGGGATTCTTGTTGTACCAAAACATCGTTCCTAAAATTTTCTTGATTGATGCTTTTTTAAATACTGGATAATTATTAGAGTCATAAATATTGGTACATATTTTGTTCTTTTCTTTATGAAAGGAAGTAGTTGTTCTTATAAGCTGATGTATAAGGGATACCTAGAACTAATATGAGAATTACATATGGAGAGATCACGTATGTCTATAGAAAGACTTATATAACGGTTGTGTAAGTGATTTTTAGACTTGAAATCACTAAGTTATCTTAAATAGTGAATGTTATACTTTGATCTTGTTACATGTTATCTTAATCGAGGTAACAAAGGGATAGATATTGAGTATAATATGATCTAAACGAAGGTACTTGAGTAATCAAGAGAAGATTCGTCACACTAGGTGAATTGGAAAAAAATATTTCATATGTTCTAAAATAATATTGACAGAGAAACCTTGATCAATGTGGAATAAGATTTGAAAAGAATTTCAAATATTATAATGATCAATGACTATAATGTAGAGAATAAACATGATTTAATATGACAAACATACTTCATGCTTTAATATTAAATTGAAATATTATTGATGAAAGGATATTGATTACACTAAGAAACTGATCACTAAAAGGTTAAGTCAAACCACTAATGATTTTTTTAATATTTGAAAGATAATGGCACGTTACTAAATAATGTACCTAATCTTCAAATATAAATAATTAATTATTGAATTGATTATAAATTAAATAATTTAATTTATTTAATTAGAATTAGAATTTATATTTAGACCAACATATTAGGAACTTAATAGGTCACCTACGTTAAGAATCATTAGACAAATTAAATTGAGATGATTTAATTAAGTATGACTTGATTAAAATATATTTTAGAAATTAAAAACTAGAATATAATTAATACATGGATTATATTTCTCGACTTAAAAAATTCAAGTAATGACTTGATTGAGTTAATTTATAAAATTATCATGAATTAATATATGAATATTATTCATGGGGTAAATTGATATTTTTCTAATTTAGGGTTTTTAAATTTTCTTATAAATAGTAAAATATGCCTCTTTTTTTTAATGGTTGTTTGTTAAATAAAAAACTATGTAAGTCACAGAGTAAAAAGCTAACACTTTAGGCATAACAATTCCTCTCTTCTAAATAGGAATTTATGAGATTTTTCACTTGTAGTTCATGTGGATTATCATTGAAGATCGGACAATTAGGCGATTTATGATTTGTGATAACCCAACTTTTAACGAATTATTCAAAGCAAAAAAAAAATCAAATCTTCAAGTAATAAATCCCTAAAAAACTCTAGATCTGTCTAATGGGATCCTAAGGACTCCAAAATAATTTTGTTTCATTATTTCTACTATGTATGATATTCGGGAACCCAACAATGATAACAGAGTCTTTGTTAGACAAATAGAGTTGTTGATTGCATATTTTAATTATTATTGGTGTTAACTACGAATTAAATTTATGTGAAAATTTATTTTTCCCAAAACTATATTTTTTCTCTTATTATTTTTTTTGGTTACTGTTTAGCCTAAACTTGGTCAAAATTTACCACTGATTAAAAAAAATTTCTTTTAGGTGGATGCAGCAACCACCAACAGCGATGCCAGGGTCACTAGTATGCCTTGTTGTGCTATGCTAACAGCCAGTCGCCGATAGCAGAAGGCCACAACAGCACCATATTAGGGTAGCGCGAGAGATTGCTTTATGCTGCCACTAGGTATAGCAGTAGTACTGTTGCCACTACTAACGGCTGCCATCGATGTGGTCGGATCACGCCAGCAACAACAAGAAGATGCCATGGGAAAATTTACAATTCTACCCTTACTATCTAGATTAGGGTTTTTGAGAGGTAAAATTACGTATCTACCCCTGCAACTTATTTCTAATTACTTATAGGCATATTTGGGGTTGAAATTATGATTTTACTCCATATATAAAATAATGGTTTTATATTAAAATTGAAAACCTAAATTAAATTAATTATATAATTAATTTTTCTAATTAGATTAGGATTAAATTAAAATTTTTAAATCAAACTTTTTGAGTTTTGTGCAATCCTAATAGGATTAGGATTTAATTAAAATGTTTAATTAAATAATGTTTAGAAATATGGTTTTTTTTTTAAGTAAAGATAATTTTTAAACTAAAATATTTTTATTTGATTAATCCTAAAATAGTTTAGGATATTAATGAAAATTTTAATATATTAATTTTCTTATTAAATTTTGAAAAATAGTTTTTTTTTCAATAAATGAATCTATATTAAATAAAATTTATTATATTTGGGAAATTATCAAATTGGATTTAAATTTAATATTTCTAAGTGTTATAAATATTATTTTAAGTTGCATATAAAGCCAATAATTAGAATTGAAGCATGCAATAATTTTATTATGCATATTAAAATGTTTAAAAAATCCATACTTGTATTTGAGAGAATTTGAAGAAGTTTATAACACTTGTAATGACTCAAATTGTAACATAAACACCATCAGATTAAAGCTTTTTTCTTTTTCATAAAAGATAAAGCTAAAACATGGCTACAAAATCTTAGGTCAAAATTCATTCGTGCTTATGATGAAATGCAACAATAGTTTTTAAAGAAGTTTTTTCTTTTTCATAGAACAAATTCTTTCAAAAGATAAATCACTACTTTTAATCAAAAACCAAAAGAAACATTTTACCAGTGTTGGGATAGGTATAGAGACTTGCTTAATACTTGTCCTCATCATGGTTTTGAAGTATAGAGATTGGTTTCATATTTTTATAAAGGGTTAACACCTAAAGATATGCAAATAGTGGAATTGATGTGCAATGAAACTTTTGAAGATAAAGACCCTAATGAAGCAATGGAGTACCTAGATTTGTTAGCTAAAAATATTCAAAATTAGAACACTATAGACACTTGTGAGGCACCAGGTAAAACTCAACCTCATACATCTAATATTTGTTTGTTTATTTATTACAATTTGAATGTCCCCCCATATGCATCCCAAGAAGTACAATGGTTTGGATCACACAACCTAGTCTTAATGAATGATCATATCTCCTTGAAACATTGACCGAGGTCAAGAGTAAAGCCATGTTGAAAGCTTGGGTGTGCTATAACGCAGGTCAAGATTTTAATCCATCAATATATTAAAATATTGATGAAGGCTTAGGTGCAATAGATTTATTGTTGAAGGCTTAGGTGCAATAGATAATCATAATATATATTGATGGATTAAAATAAAAGGGGAGCTCTTAGCATATTTTATGACGATTTACATTGAACAAGAGCTTGCTGAGGATATATGTAAATCCTCTAGGCAAAAAATCATAAATTAACTAGTTTTATATTAAAAAAAAAATTCCTAATTCTCGATGGGTTTACTTGGGTCATAGGTTGACCTGCCGAGTTGAACAGGTTTTACTGGTTATTGCCCCGACAAGTCTTTTATTAAACCTAGACCAGTCCAGCCACCAGGCCCTAGGTTGACCTGCCAGGCCAGGTTTAATAACCAGGGTTTTTATATGCTATATATTTTTGATGTTAACACTTGGAATGTTTCAAATACAAAGAAGATTGTCAAAATTTCATAATTTTGTTTTCCAACACTTGTTTCTAGACAAATGTTTTCTAGAATCACTTACAATATGAGAATCTGGTGTTTTACTTTTAACACGCAATACGTTAGCTTTGCTACCTGTTCAGGATTTTTAATTAGTAAGATTGTATTATCACACTTTTATTTGGCATGGTTTGGTTACAAGGACTAAAAAATATGAACGAGGATAAGGTCTTTAGTCCCATTTTCAATAAGCTTGAGAGTTGTATTATGATTGAAAGGGGAATGCAAGTTAAATTGTATTACCTTGAAAGATGATCGATGTTTACCTCTTTTCTGCTACCATTGCCATTGTTTTCAACAGGTTGTCAACATGTGCTTGTGTTTCTTGTAATTGTGCTTATGAGGAGATCAGTAAACCTTTGGAGGTCACGTTATAGATGATGGGCAAACCGCCATTTTAGCAGGGGGAAGCTAGCATCAAATATCACTACAGGAAAATTTTTATTTATTTGTTTGTTTGTTTATTACAATTTGAATGTCCCCCCATATGCATCCCAAGGAATACAATGGTTTGGATCATGCATCCTAGTCCTTAATGAATGATCATGTCTCCTTGAAACACTAACTGAGGTCAAGAGCGAAGCTATGTTGAAAGCTTGGGTGTGCTATAACGTAGGTCAAGATTTTAATCCATCAATATATTAAAATATTGATGAAGGCTTAGGTGTAATAGATTTATTGTTGAAGCTTAGGTGCAATAAATGATCATGATATATATTGATGGATTAAAATGAAAGGGGAGCTCTTAGCATATTTTATGAGAATATACATTGAACAAGAGCTTGCTGAGGATATCTGTAAACCTTCTGGGCAAAAAATCATAAATTAATTAGTTTTATATAAAACAAAATCATAATTCTCGATCGAGTTATTAGAAAATTCTGAAAATTTACGTGGAGCCTTCTAATATGATTCTTTAGCTTGGGTTAAAATTTCAGCATTTTTGGAGTAATTCATAAATTTGATTTAAATCACAATTTTGACCTGTTTTATGTTATTGAGCTTAATTTTCAATATGACCATCAGATTAAGCTGAAATTTTATAAGGGATCTCAAAATATATTAAATAAAGTCTAGTTAAAATTTTAGGATGAACAGAGCTTGGTAGTGATAATAAAAAAAATAAAAACCGTCAAATAGAAGCAAAAAAGACTTATTAAGGGTTAAATGGTTATTTTCCCTAAAAAAATAAAACAATCCAGTTTTTCCTTCCTTTTATATGCTGCCAATTGGACAGAAGCAGAACTGGAAAAGAAAAAAAAGAAAAGGTAAGAGAGAAATAAGTAAGGGGAAAATATATATAAAAAAAAATCCAAGAAAAAAAAAAGTGAAAGAAAAACCTTATAAACTTGGAAAGTCCAACATATGAAACACTAACCTAAAAAAGAATCAAGTGAAGGAAAGAGAAATTGAGAGATAAAAAAAATTTAATAAACCCGGACTTATTTTTGCCAGGTCATGGGTTGACCTGCCAGGTTGACCAGGTTTTGCCAGATTGTTGTCCCGACTGGTCTTTTATTAAACCCGGACTGGTCCAGCCGCCAGGCCCTGGGTTGACCCGCCAGGCCAGGTTTAATAACCAGGGTTTTTATATGTTATATAATTTTGATGTCGACATTTGGAATATTTCAAATATAAAGAAGACTGTCAAAATTTCAAAAGAATCTTAATGAGTTAAAAATATAAATATTTTTAAATTCATTTAATCGACCACTAAAATTATTATATAAAACAGTCAATTGTTTCATCAACCAATTAAAAAGATACATTATTTTCAAACTTAATATAAAAAAATTTATATCTGCTATAAATAAAATATTTCAATAATATTGCAATACTTAGGATAACTAAAAAAATTATTCTTCCTTGAAAATACTCAAAGAATTTCAAATATAATTAATCAAGACACATTCTACAAAATTCTTGAAAATCTTTATTATTTTTCACAAGATATTACGCTTGACAAAACCTTAAGGCGGTCTACATGATTGTTCCTGCTGTTGCAAAGGAGGCTAAAACGATCATTTGAACGCAACAAAGCCTCTCAGCCTTTTAAGATTGTTTTTTAAGATAATAATAGCATCACAAGTTAATGAAACTTTGTGAAGAGAGGCACAATTTTAAGTTTTTGATCCTAAAGAATTCAGAGCATGGCATGCTGCAATGCTACACAGAAGGGTGCATGTTGTGGCTGCTAACTACATGGTTTTTACCCTTCATGTTTCCCCCAGTAATGAAAATGCATGGGGATCTCCTTGAAACATCGACCGATGTTGTGTTTCAAGTGCCAATTTACTATGCTTTGAAATCATTAGAGCAAAAATATGATAGCCAAGAACTCGGTTTAGAACCTTATAGCGACTAAATTTGGATCGTTTTCTTCTCTGTTTTGTTGCTCTTACTTGCAACAGGAGACTGGAAGCTTTAAACACACAAAACAGCTGTGCACTTCATATGCGTGGGGAAGACTTCAGGCTTATTACAGAGGCTTACGCTGCCTTACAAAAGCAAACTGGTAGGGACTTGTTGAAGTTTCTGAAACAGCATAAAGAGTAATCCATCGAGCTACATTTGCAATTCCAAAGAAGAAAGAGAGCACCATTCCTTTCAAGCTGGCATTCCCTTGAAAATACTTAGAAGTTTTTCGAGTAATTACCCAAACATAGCTGGGATCTTAAAAGACTTCAAATTCAACAGAACTTCATAGCCAATCCCTACATTATCTCAGTCCAAACATAGCTGGGATACTGCTCCATTAGTTAGTTATACCTGAATGGCTATTCAAAGCTAGACACAGATCGGGGGTTTAACTTGCCACACACAGTTGGCATCAAAAGACCTAGTATTAGGGACACAATAAACATAGTATAAACTAACCCCCACGTGATCTGTCTCTTCAAAATACAAAACAGAGACAATCCATCTATTCTATGATCCATCTACCCTTGCGAAGGAATTCCCAGTACCTAGTCAACATGTGATCCTCTGGCACCACCCTGTCCCACCTCCCTGTACAGAATATTGCATATGCATCAGCGGCATACCTGAACAATCAGACAAGAAATTCTAATGAGTCAGATCAGTTTGGAAAAACCATCAATGCAAATAGCTATAGCAGACAGCGGACTGAACAGAAATTTCCCTACTTTCCAACACCAGGCAGAAAGGTGACATGGGTCCAGTCCTCTTCCAAGTAAATCTCAGAAAGGCGTTTTATCTTCTCAGCCCTCGTGTTTTTGAAACCTAAACTGCGTGTTAGATGGGCAATCTCTTCCTGGTCAACATTAGTGGTGGTCTTTGCATCAGGACATAGGGTGAAGAAGTCATTTAAAATTGGTCTGACCTGCAATGAGAAATTTCTTTGGGATCATGCTTTTTCTATGCTGATTTCCATTAATAAAAACAAGTAAGGATCTTACCTGGCCACCCGATGTGCAGTTTAATAGCATACAAATGACGAGAACTCTCCAAGGGTCATGGTAATGATTCTCTTGAAGAAGCTCGTGAGGAGATTTGGGCGGAATCCAACGGTTGTTGGGTCGTCTCCTGAGGTATGCCACATCACGCATTTGAGCAGCAGTGAGCCTGGGTGATCTCTTCCTCTTCTTCTGAGCTTCTTCTTCCCTTTCGACTTTCTTGATGGAAGGTCGAGTGGAGGAGGAGGCCTGCCCTGTCCCCCCTGAACAACCTGTAAACGCGAATTCAGAAAACAACCCCGTAATACTAGCACTGACTTCTACCGGCCGTCCATGACCACCTCCTGCTTTGCCATCACACTCGAAATCCTTCTTTTTCTTCTTACTTTCCCTTCTTCTCTTCTTTTCTGCCCCACCCTCCATTAGATTAGATTAGATTAGATTTTGTTTCTCTAGGGCAAACCTTTTCTTTATATAGAAGAGGAGGGCAATAGGGTTTCTGTTTGTGCTGGAACACACTCCCCTTGTTAAAGAAATATCATATTACAGGGCTTTCTTGGAATTCCACTCTTTCTTTCTGCTATTTCCAAAATTGCAGAATCCAATCTTTTCGTATAGCCCGCCCATCCCATATCTAGAGCGGGAACTTCTTATCATTATTTTTTTTTCTGTTCATTAATTCATTGCTCACTTGGGAGATTATCGAGGGGGTATTTTTTTTTTTGGGTTAATCTTAATTTAGGAAAACCGAAGTAGAATATGGAATGATCCAATGCTCATATATACAAACTAGAATTTTACCTTAATATTATAGAAATGTTAACATGTCCAATGCTCATAAAAATATTCTTTTGTCTTTTATATTATTACCCGTGTTTATCTTCAAAATAAATTAATGGAGTAACTATTTATATTTATTCTAAAAATAATATCAAACTTTAAAGAACCTATAACTTTGTATATGTTGGATTACATTTAAACGAGTATGAAGTTATTTATTTTTTAACCTAATATTATAAAAGATAAAGTATTAATATGATATGTAAATAATATTAAACTACGCAAGAAAATTATTTTCTAGTGGAAGTTTTTGCATAGTTGAAATAGAAATGAAAAAATAAAATAAAATCTCATAAAATAACAATGTTAGAACCTGTCTTTAGGATGTATGCTCCCTACACAATGTTTTGCATCAAGACAAGCCCTTCTTGAAGCATTTTAAACTCAAGACTTGTGGGTGCCACAATGACCATTTCTCAGGAAATTTCCATTATAAATTTTGGAAAAAAAAATTCAAAATTCTTGTTTCATCATGCAATATTTACGACCATATGTCACCCTTTGAAGGATGAGTTCATCATATAAAAACATGTTCATGCATTTATCATGCATGCTTCAAGGTTGAATCATAGGTTCCCCCACCTGAGGTTTACTAAACTGGACTGAGAAAAAGATGGAAAATGAAGAAAGGGGTCAGACAGAAGCTTATTATTAAATGAAAATTGAGAGCATCAAATGTGAAATAGCTAGACTCACAAATATACTTGAACAAGTGTTGATTTTCAGGAATGGAAAGGGAACGTTTGCACAGCCTCCTGTGAAAACATTGTCAGTCCACGTCCCACACAAGGAAAAATAATTAACTTGTCTCCTCAGCACTACACTAGCTGCGACCACAAGCATTAAAGCTGGACATCCTCTCCTCCTTTCAATCGTCAACATGTGTGATTAGTACTTAAAAGTGTATTTTTATCAAGGTTTTATATCATCATTTTGCACTTGAAGTATCAATAACTCCTTAACTAAAGCATGCTTTATAATAACATATCTAATAATATAAGATACCTTTAATTTATGTTAAATGTTCATCTTAAATGCAGGCCTATCACATAAATAAAAGGATTGATTGATGAATTTAAGTACTGAAATTGAAAGGACAAAAGAGAGGGCCAAACTTAGAAAATAGATTTTGGTGCAGTCAAAACTGGAACATTGTTTGGTAATTGGGTCATATCTGGAGTTGTAGATCTTAGATTTAGGTCTGCTCTATACAGATGGAAAGGTAAGACATAGGCCTACAACTTTCGTGTGGAGTCCAAGATTTAAAAAGGCCATTTTCAAGTCCAAATTATAGCAACAACAGAGAAGTCTGAATCTGTCCTGCAGCTCAGATATTGTTCAGTGTTCAGGCCATATCTCGAGTTTTAGAAGTTCAAATGACCTCAATTGTTTTCCCTGGAAAGATAAGACTATTTCCTATAACTTTCATTGTATAGTTGGTTCTAATTCTGATGTTAGCAATGACATTTTGTTCAAACAAGAAGATAAGGATTTTCACCAAGTTAAGAGTTGGTCACCCACTCAACAATTAGTCATCAAATCAATAGTTTCAAATTTTTGCCTATAAAAGGAGGCTTTTGCCATGCATTTAAGAGCTTGGTTGTTCAGATCAAGAACTTGCTCTTGCTCTCTCTCTTTATATTTTTGTAATTCTTAAGTTTTGCTTTCATTAATATCTTGTTTATGCTTTTCATTTCCTTTCCTTTACTTAGTTAACTTTTATCTTATTTATGTTTTTATCTTGTTTATTTATGTTTCTCTTTTTTATTATATTTAGCTAAGTTTATTATATCAAGGTGAAAAGAGTATACTAATGGTGTAAGAATAAGTATAGTGTAAACTCAACATGGACTTTAATGTTTAATATTAACATGTCTTATCTTTTTTTCTTATTAATTCTTAATACCTTGCTTGTTAAATGGTTAACTTACATCTATGATATGAAAAGAACTTGATTTGTTGTTAACATAAGTTAGCATCATGAATTCCTGACAATATTTAAAAGTTTAGTGTTACTTAAATAAGATAATTAATATGATCATGTTAACAATTTATAATGAGCTATTAATGACAAATCATTCAATTGGAACCTCTTTTGTGTGTGGTTTCTAGTTGAATAATAAGAGTTTATACTATACTTGTTTGAAATATCATTAGTGGATCCTCTAACCTTGAAACTTGTTTTTATCATTGTTTAATCCTTAAATTAATATTCCATCTCAAAGTTCTCATCAACTTCTTCTTCTTCTTCTTCTTCTTCTTCTTCTTTATTATTAGTATTATTACTATTATTATTGTTGTCTATAATTTATACAATTAACCTCCCTGTAGTTTGACCTCGGTCTTGCCGGGTTATTTATTACTTCGACACTTCTACACTTGGGAAAAGACATCAATCTTTTGGTCATGTCAATGAGCAGTAACGCCTTCAATCATCAACAAAAGACAACCTCCTTTCTTGTTCAACTACACCATTAGTTTTTCACAACCTCCACATGTCCTTCCAGTAGCATCCAATAGCTGCTAGCCTTCCGCATCATGAGCCGGGGCCTTTTTTCTAGCTACCTCCACCATGAGCTCCATTCCAGTCCAATATATATATATATATATATATATATATATATATATATATATATTTGAGATTAAAAAAAATGGTCTCGAGAATTGAGTAAATTAATTGATATGATTTGTACAAGTATGAAATATGCAAATTTGAATTTTTGATGAAAAATCACAAATCGACTAATTTTACGTTGTAGCATATACCTTTCAATCTAGTCATGAGATTAAGTTAAAATTTTGCGTGGAGTCTTATAAAATATTATTTTAACTTGGGTTAAAGTTTCAGAATTTTTAGAGTACGATAAAAAAAAATTTCAGATAAAAGAACAAATAACACAAATGAGTGTCTAAAAATTCTTTAGGGACCAAATTGTAAATTTGCCCAAAACAACCCTCTTTATAAGCTGCCAACAATGAAAAAAAAGAAAAAAAAAGAGGGAGTGTGCAGCCGGCCAAGAGAAGAAAATGTGAAAATAGGGCTTTTGTTAACTTTTATGGAAATTGCTTGAAAAATAAAAAAAACAAAGTGTTAGTTAGAAAGAGTGTTAAGTAATTAAAGAGAGGGTTTGATACATTAAGGAGCCTACAAGGAGTTTAAAGAATTTAAGTGTGCTTTTAGAGAAGGAAAAAAATTAAGCTTAGAGGGAAGTGTGAAGGAGAGTTTGATACAACTTTTTTTGGCTTTTGATTCTTCATTCCTTAAGGGAGAGGTTGGAGGCTCCAAACAGCAACAGGGAGCTACTAGTTGAGCATCAATACCAAGTAGGTGTCCGTCATCTTGAATTTTTATAGAGAGATTAATTGAAAAACATGTGTTAATTTTAAATAGAAATTTTGTAATTTATGTTTTGATGTCAATGGATGAATTAGCGCCCGGTAAATGGGGGGTGAACTAATGCTTGATAATTGGGCGGGTGAACTAATGTTTGGTAATTGGACAGATGAATTAGTGCTAATGCCCGATAATTGGGGGAGGGGGTGAGCTAATGCCTGGTAATTGGGTGGGGTGAACTAATGCTAATGCCCAATAATTGGATGGGTGAACTAATGCCTGGTAATTGAACGAGTGAACTAGTGACCAATAATTGGGCAGCGGGTTAACTAGTGCCTGGTAATTGGACGGGTGAAGTAGTGCCCGGTAATTGGCGGCTAAACTAGTGCCTGATATTTAGGTGAATGTATTAGTGTCGCTAATGAGAGAATAGCACCCCTGTGAAATAGCTAAGATTGCAATTAATTGGATGAATATGGTGGTGTAAGATATTAATGATTCATAATAAAGTACATAGAAAAAATATTTTTATATGGGTGTAGTGAAATGATACATTGCATTTATTGATAATTATATTGATAAAATGTTAATCTTATTTTCAGGACCTTTACAGTAGTAGAATAAATCCTGCTTGAATATATGATAGTTTTTGTGTATTTATATTGATCAACATGTATTTTGAGAATAATGAATGATGCAAAAGAGGTTGAATGAACATTTTTATTTGTAGAACAAAATTGTTATATATAATTAATGTGAATGCCCTACTTAAAAATATGTGTTATATCAAGTAGTTGGATTTGATCATAGTTGCTTATAGGATTAGAAATGTTAGAATGATAAAAAAAAGAAGAAGAATATTTTACCCCAAATTTTTATATTTAACTAAGAAATTGTCCCGAATAAAATAATGGGAGCGTTACATTCATAATCAAAGTTTTTATTCTTTTTCTTAGAATCAATTAATTCTACAAGTTATGTAAACCTTAAAATTATTTATGTATTTTGTTTTTATTGATTGCATCTTTATTATCAGACAATACATGTCTATTATTTTTTTGGTGACGTATTGATTGAGAATGAGGTTCAAGATGATTGGATCATAATTATGATATGAATTGTGTCAGAAATGAAGATGTCGATAACTTGATATGGTCCCGTTATAGGGGAAACTCTGCCGAATTTTTAGTAAAAAATTTTTTTCACTGAATAGAAATTAACTCTTATAAATAAATATGTTTTTTTTTTTTTGTCGTGACAAAAGATAAAGATAAAAGTAGAATCAATGGTAAAAGAAGGCTAAGAATAAAAGCCCAATGATTGAGAAAGGAGTAGAAAGGTAAAGAAAAACCATTTTAAAGGTTCTTAAGGCTGGGGATCGAATAATGAAAATTATCTACACTTAAATGCAAGTTAAGGATAAAGGAAGGAGAACGCCTATTAAGTCTAGGAAGGGCAAAAGAGGTTTCAATTGAGGAAAGACATGACAAACTTCAAAAGTCAACACCAAAAAAAAGAAAATATAAATATGTGTTTTGGTATCTATGATAAAGCCTCTGATGATTTCAAATGTTTAGATCATTCATCAAAGGAGAAGTTGGATCTACATTATGACCTATGTTAAAGAGAATTCTAATATTTAAAGTTAACATGGTTATATGTCATTTTCTTTACCAAGACAACAATAAAAGGAGAGTTAATAAATAGTTGATGTTGATCCTAGGTCTTTGAAACCATCAAACACCTTTTGAACTTGTGATTTTCTTTCTTTCATAGCCATGAACCATAGCCTGCATTACGTGTTTTTAAAAGCCATTTTTAATCAGATAAGCAATTTGAATTGATAAATGATGCTCTTAAAACTTGAAGAGCTTTTCCATAAGAGTTGTGACTTCATGAATTAAGTTACTGGTTATTATACATGCTGATAAAATCGAGGCTAAAAAACAAACAATCTTTCTTGATAAAGCCTCGAGTTTGAACTTAAGCATATTTTTTTAAAAAATTCACAGAAAATCACCTCATCACCTGATTAGTACTTAAAAGTGCATTTTTATCAAGGTTTTATATTATCATTTTGCACTTGAAATATCAATAAGTCCTTAACTAAAGCATGTTTTATAATAGCATACTTAATAATCTAAGATGCCTTTAATTTATCGTAAATGTTCATCTTAAATGCAAGCCTATCACATACATGAAAGGATTGATTG
Source organism: Populus tomentosa (assembly GCA_018804465.1). Lineage (NCBI taxonomy): Eukaryota > Viridiplantae > Streptophyta > Magnoliopsida > Malpighiales > Salicaceae > Populus > Populus tomentosa. The sequence continues at coordinate 15,380,071 of CM031995.1, forward strand.
ATGAGTTGAAGTATTGAAATTGAAAGGATAAAGAGAGGGTCAAACTTAGAAAAGAGATGTTGGTGCAATCCAAACTAGAACACTGTTCGGTAATTGGGTCATATCTCGAGTTCTAGATGTTCAAATGACCTCAAGTTTTTGGACAGATTCGGTAAGATATAGGCCTACAACTTTCATGTGGAGTTCAAGATTTAAAAAGGCCGTTTTCAAGTTCAAATTATAGCAACAACGGAGAAGTTCGAATCTGTCCTATAACCCAGACATTGTTCAGTGTTCAGCCCATATCTCGAGTTCTAGAAGTTCAAATGACCTCAATTGTTTTTTCCTGGAAAGATAAGACAATTTCCTATAACTTTCATGACTACAGGTGGTTCCAGTTCTGATGCTAGCAATGACGTTTTATTCAGACAAGAAGATAAGAATTTTCACCAAGTCAAGAGTTGGTCACCCACTCAACAATTAGTCATCAAATCAATTTCAAACCACTTCCAGTTAAACTGAGATTGATGAACTTGACGAGTTGTAAATGGTCTATTTTCAGAAAGAAGCTAAGGCATGTAATTAGAGACCACAAATTGAAAAATTGCCACCATGATCAATTGAGTCCATACCTTCAATTGTTCAACCACCAAAACCTGATTTGAAGCCGTTACCATTCAATCTCAAATACTCATTTTTGGGAGAAAATGAAACTTTTTCGGTAATAATCTCTTCCAAACTTAATGCACATCAAGAAGGTAAGTTATTACAAACTCCAAAAATGCACAAAAATGCATTAGGATGGACCATAACTGACATAAAAGGAATTAGTCCTTTGATTTGCACACATAGGATTTATTTGGAGGAAAATGCGAAACCCTCTAGAAAAATGCAACGAAGACTTAATCATAATATGAAAGGAGTAGTGAAAATTGAAGTCATTAAGCTTCTAGATAATGTAATTATTTATCCTATGTCTGACAGCAAATGAGTAAGTCCTACCCAAGTTGTACCCAAAAAGTCTGGAGTCACTAGATAACAAATGAGAAAAATGAGTTAATTCCAACTCGAACTATTATTGGTTGGTTGCATGTGCATTGACTATAGGAAACAAGACATTAACAATCTAAATGATAAGCAATTTTGACTGTCTTAGAGGTAGAACTAGGTTCTTTTTTCTGCATAGAACTTATAGCCTCATGTCTTAGCTATCAAACGAGACTAATCTCGCTTAAATTGGAGTTCTATAACTCCAGCTATAGTTAAAAATCTGAGGAGAGGTCAGACAGTAACAGTTAAATAAAAACGAGATAGAAACAGTCCAAATGATGAGCAATTTTGACTATCTTAGAGGTAGAACTGGGTTCTTCTTTCCCATAAAACTTGTAGCCTCATGTCTTAGCTTTCCAACAAGACTAATCTCGCTTGAATTGAAGTTCTATAACTCCAGATATAGTTCAAAATCTGAGGAGAGGTCAGGCAGTAATAGTTAAAAAAAAATGAGATAGTAATAGTCCAAATGATGATCAATTTTGACTATCTTAGAGGTATAACTGGGTTCTTCTTTCCCAGAGAACTTGTAGCCTCATGTCTTAGCTTTTCAACGAGACTGATCTTGCTTGAATTGGAGTTCTATAACTCCAAACATAGTTAAAAATCTTAAAAGAGGTTAGATAGTAACAGTTCAAAAACAAGACAGTAACAATCCAAATATTTATTGATGAGAAATTTTGACTATCTTAGAGGCAGAACTAGGTTTTTCTTTTCTCAGAGAACTTGTAGCCTCAAGTCTTAGCTTTCTAATGAGACTAATCTCACCTGAATCGGAGTTCTATAACTCTAGATATAGTTAAAAATCTAAGGATAGGTCAGACAGTAATAGTTCAATGTCTAGACAGTAACAATCATAATGTTTATTGATGAGAAATTCTGACTGTCTTAGAGGCAGAACTAGGTTTTTCTTTCCTCAGAGAACTTGTAGTCTCATGTCTTACTTTCCAACGAGACTAATCTCGCCTGAATTAGAGTTCTATAACTCCAGATATAGTTAAAAATCTAAGGATAGGTCAGACAGTAACAGTTTAATGTCTAGACAGTAATAGTTCAGGATTTAAACAGAAACAGTTCAAATATAAAGAAAGGAGTGATAACTGGGGTTGGACAAGGAATAACAATATTAATGAATGAAATAAGAAAAAACATTAAATATTAAGAAATGAATGAATGAAAGACTTATTGGTTGTTGATATGGTTATTATAAAACATATCCTTGAGTGAGGAAAATTTATGGGATTGAACCTATGATTTGCAGAAGGGACCACAAACATGGTGCGACAGCAGCAGCAAGGGAGCACAAGTAGAGCTTCTATTGCAGGTAGGTGAATCACACCTATACCTTTTAGTTAAATTCCATGATTAGTATATATTACTGATGTGAAATGTGAATTATTAAATGTATGTGTATTCAAGGGGAGAGGTTATTGTGTGAATTGCTAAGTGATGAAATTATCACTGACAAGGAAAAAACGAGAAGTGTGATTTGAGGCATAAAATAACATACATTTAGTGTATGTTAGGATCCCAGATAAGGGGATCACCACGTTTGGACTAACATACATTTAGTGTATGTTAAGATCCTGGGTAAGAGAATCACCATGTTTTGGCTAGCATATATTTAGTGCATGTTAGGATCCCGGGTAAGGGGATCAGCATGTATTGGCTAACATACATTTAGTGTATGTTAGGATTCCAGATAAGGGGATCACCTTGCATCGACTCCTATGGGGTGATGATAGTGATACCAGTGAAATTGGTATTGGTAATGTGTTAAACAAAAATAATCATGTTTGATCTTATAAATTCTGGAATGGAGGTTAATAATGGAAGAGGGAACATTTATTAATATTTGAATAAGGAAGAGATTCTAATGTAAATCAGAAGGGAGAAGTGAACAAAATATGAATGTATGTTACCTTGTTAAAATTGTTAGATATTCGTGTTGTTATAATTATGTGATATTCACCTTTTAATAATAGGTTTAGGGGGGTACACCCTTGTATTTTGTAAACATAAAAATGTTAGTATAACTTAATTTGCATAACTAATGTTTAAACTTGATTGAATTAACTTAACTCTGTAGTTCATGTAACCATATTTCATGACTATGTATTTATATTTTCTTGTTTATCCATCCATAATGATATTTTGTTATATAATGTATATCATAAATCTTATGGTTGATAGTTGTGAGATTATTTGTGGAGATTGAAAACTCGGGATGATTGGGTTGGAATTAAGTTATGAGATACGAGTTCTTAGAAGTGTAAACAGGTTACATGTCGATAACTTGGGACCTTTCGGTATAGGGGGACTCCACCAAAATTTTCAGTAGATTTTAATACAAAAAACATGAATATATATATATATATATATATATATATATAATTTATACTAATTTTTGCTTGACATGAGATTGTTGTTTTATCCTGGAATGAGGGATGTTACAATAGTAATGAGAGGACCTATCACTTTGGCATGGCATAGATTTCATTTAAATCCCGATGATTAATTGCGTTTTGAAGTTTGCATGTAAATAAATTCATGAAAATTTATACTCTTTATCCGTCTTGATTGTGTTCTTGTTTATAATGCATATATTCTTGGATATTGATGGGAGATCAGGAGATTAGTCATAGTGATTTGATTTAATTTAACTTTAATTTGATTTTACCTATCCTTTCTCAAGGACGAGCAAGAGCTAAGTGTGGGTATAAGGGAGATATGATTTTTCAAAGATGACAACTGAATTCTGCCAGCAAACAGGTTTTGTGAAGAATTGAGCCCAAATTACGTTTCGAAGCATCTAAACCGATATCCAAGTTTTTATTTCAGCAATTTAGCTCCTCTAAGTCAAAGATTGAAGATTTCATATAAGGCTATTTCTTTTTTTTTTAAGGAAAATAATTATTGAAGTACTTAAATGTAAACAATCTACATAAGGGAGGACTCTTTTGAAAAATAGAGACTAAGGTTTCCTAGGATATAAAAAGAATGAGAGAAGAGAAGGGAGGCAGCCAGCCAAGAGAAGAAAAATGCCCCCCTCCTCTAGGAAACCCGAAATCATGCATTCCTCCATCTTTTTGATTAGTTGTTCAACAAACATGCAAGGCTAAATTCATTTTTTTGGTTGCAAGGACACAAAAACCTTCAGATTTCAAGAACTGTGAGATTTATTTTACCTTTTCTTTTCAGTTTATATGATGAACATGTTTGTTCTCCTATGCTTATTTTTCCTATGATTGTTTATTTCAATTTCTAGAACGGGCTTTAAGTTGTTATTGTAGACAATCTATTGTTAAGTTTGATATCAAAACCAGAGTTATGGTATATGAACTTGTGAAGCAACTGAGTTTAATAATTGTGGCAGATCTACATTATTAATCTTAGGGAGAACATTCAATCAAATCAAGCATAGACTACGGACATTTATGTTTTCTTGATTAATCAACTTATCTAGTTCTTAAGGCTGCTATTAAATTAAATTACTAGTGCGGACATTGTGGTTGTTTGATGGTTAGGGTTAGTTATATGGCGGATCTATTAATTAACCAATGTTAGGAAGAGATAAATATTCAGAATATAAATTGATGTTTCATTTCTATGATCAGTTATGATTTCTATAGGTGAATGTTGCAACCAAGGTTTGTTTTCTTGATAATTTTCTGACTTTATTAAATTTTGTTTGATAGTTTTCTGTTTTCTTTTGCTTCAGCTTAGATAATGTCCAAACCCTCCCAAATTGTATATCATCTAGCATAAAAATCTGACTTGAACTTTTCTCGTGGGATCGACCCCTTGGTTGTTCTATACTATCTTGTGTGTTGTGTTTGAAGCTAGGGTAATTAATTTGTGCAACCGCGACATCACAATAGAGACCCCTCGAATTTAGTGTGGGGGATTATGTGTTCTTGAAGGTAGCCCTGTGGAAGAATAGTTTGAGGTTTGGATTGAAAGGAAAGCTAGCTCCCCGCTTCATCAAACCATTTTAAATTTTACAGTGAATTAGGCCAATATGCTACAAAGTAAACTTGCCTTCATAGTTAGCCAAGGTTCACGATGTGTTTCGTTTCTCCTTGCTACGAAAGGCCGACATAGATCCCACTCCAGTTCTACCCCAAGTTCTTGTACAAGTCAAGGAAGATTTAACACTCAAAGTGAGGCCCACAAGAATTCTAGATTAGGGAGTGAAAGAACTATGTAATAAGAAGATTCCCATTGTCAGAGTCTTATGATGGAGCACTCAAATAGAGGAGAAGACTTGGGAAAGGGAGTCTGAAATAAGGAAGAAATACCCCAAATTGTTTGAACCAGGTATGAGATGCGAAACCTCTATAATTTCAAGGATGAAATTTATATTAAGAGGGAAGAATGTAAAACCCAACAAAACATTTAAGTAAAAGGCCGACCTATGCTAAGCAAGAATTAAGGAGAACAAACTGGCCTGCTCTAGGTGGAAAGGGGGGAAGGAAAACTGGCCTATCCTAGGTAAGAGGAATATCACTTCCTTGACTGGTTACTTCCTCATGATTTTAGTATAAGGAGGGGACGAAACCCAAAGTAGAAGGCTTAGGGTTCTTGCACTCATGATTTTAAGAATGATAAAATGTGGAGTTCTAAGTAGAATAATGAATAGAAGAACACAAAGATAAACTCTTATAAAAGAAATATGTGTATATGAGTAACTTTGAGTGTGTAAACCTAAGAGGGGGGCCGATCAAATTGAAAGGATGAGTGGAATATGGAATAAAATGACCTCATGTCGAACTACAAGTTACACAACTAATACTTTCGTTTATCCTGACCTTATGTAATTTCACAACATAACATCCTCATAAAAAGAATACCACATACATATATTCATACATGTCACATCTACATGTTCGCACATACACATCCATGTTTCATTTCAATTTTTCATTACAAGTCTTTACAAAAGGGGTCGAACGACTAATTGAGCGATTAGCTCATCTGTTCATACATAATTCATATCACTTATAACATGCGAATATACAGTTCTTTTCAAAATGTGTGAGTCATAAAATGAATTTCCTTACACACCATGGTGGTATGATGTCCCTATTATAGCACAAGATAATTTCAAGCATTGTAAGCAATTTAAAAACATAATAAAGCAAATGTTGCATTTTATTCATGGACCAAAGAGCATAATTCTTTCATTTTCTTCTTACTTACATAAACACCACCCTTAATAATTTGTCCATTACTGTGGATAATTACAATACTCAAACCCGGTCATCTGTCTTGAGTACCATTAACCGAACTAACATTATTCTCTATTTGAAGCATAACAATAGTAATTCTTTCATTTCTTATATGCATTGTACATCTTTTATTATTTCGTTAAGTGTATCAACCACAACTCAATCATCCATCTCGGATGTCATTAGCCAAAGTTAATCGCCATGCATAATTTGGTCATCCATCTTGAATGCTATTAGTTGAAGCTAATAAACACCCAGATCCCGATTATTCATTTTGAATGCCATTAGCCAAGCCTAACCAACAATCACAATCTGGTCGTCTATCTTGGATGCCATTAGCCGAAGCTAATTAGTAATTACAATCCAGTCATCCATCTCGGATGCCATTAACTAGGGCTAATAAACAATAACCCAATCATTTATTTTGAATGTCATTAGCCCAAGTTAATCAACAATCACAATCAACATTCCATAATTGGTTTGACAATCATCAACAGCCCAATTTCATAACAACTCAATTAACAACTCATAGTCGGTTTATTATTCATCACAACACAATAATATATATCGTCCTTAACAAGTCATTTCAGTTAATCAACAATTTCATCATCATTTCAACATTCATCAAGAACTCGATCAACATTTCATAGTTGTTACAACATCCGTTAAGAATTCACTCAAACATTTCATCGTCATTACATCATTCATCAAGGTTTCAATAATATATCATCCATAAGTAAATCATTTCAAAGCATTAACATCATACAAGAAAAAGGTGGAAATTACCTACTTGTTCCACCCGTAAGGTGTCCTTGTCCTGACGAAGGTCCGATCCCAAATGCACCACTTAAAACATCAATGGCCACAAATCAGTACATTCACATTTAGTAATCACACACAACTCGTCATTACATATGTCTCAAGCATACACAAGTTCATGTTCTATTGTTCCACATATTACCATCACATAAAGCAATCATTTTAATCACTGGGCCATTTCTGATACGTAAATCTGTTGCAGAATTTAGTTAGCGAAAACTGGTTTGTGACTGATAATAGAAATTCAGCAACGAACACTAATTCACTACAGATAACACACTTAGACAGTGCAACTACTTCACCACAAACACTAAAATTTGGCAGCGAACACTATTTCATTGAAGACAATATAGTTTCGGCAACGAACACTCCTTCACTGCAGACAACACAATTTCAGTAGTGAACTCTGATTCGCTGCAGACAACACAATTTCAGCAGTGAATACAATTTTAGCAGTGAACACTAGCTCATTGCAGACATCACAATTTCAACAACAAACACTGATTCGCTATAGGCAACACAATTTTGGCAGCTAACACTGTTTTACTGCACACAACCCAATTTCAGCAACAAACTCTGATTCGCTACAGACAACACAATTTCGGCAGCGAAAGCTAGTTCATTGTAAACTCCATAATTCAGCAGCAAATGGTGATTCTCTATAGACAACACAATTTCAACAGACTGATTTGTTGCAGACAACATAATTTTAGTGATAACACCATTTCAGCAACAAACACTAGCTCGTTGCAGACAAAGTTTTGGCAGCGAACACTGATTCGCTGTAGGCAACATAATTTCAGCAGCAAAGCGAGCGTTGATTCACTACGACAACACAATTTCGATAGCAAACACTAATTTGTTGCAGACAACACAATTTTGTCATTAGTTTCTAGCAAAGTCACCTTATTTTAGCTTAAACACACTCATGTAAATTCAATTCCAGCATATACCTTTTCAATTCCACCTTTTATGGTTGTCTTCTTCTTTTTTTTCCCCAAAGTCCCAAGAACAAATGGAGATGTGGCATGGTTCATACCTCACAAATCTATGTATTTTTAGGAAAGAGGTTGACAATATTCTTCCCTTCTTCATTCAATTTTTCTTCTTCTTCTTCTTCCCTCTTAGTTTCTCCCCTTCAATCAGCTTCCCATTGATAATAGACTCCCTCTCCTTCCATGTTTGCAAGTGTTTAGCCCTCCCTTTAGCTCTCCCTTCTCTCTCACACACCTAAAGAGGCACATGCAATAGAGTTTGTTGAGCTCTCTTTGGAAAGAAGGAAAAGACAGGAGCATGGAGCTCATTTTGGGAAGAGTGAAGAGTCACCTTTTCTCTCTCCTTGTATTTATAGCCCCCAAAAGTGTGTTGGAGTGTTTAGGCGTTGGACCAAGGCTGTCCTTATCCCCCTTTTATGTTATCTTAAGTTGGTTTCTATTCTCATTCTCTCCTAGGATAGGACGGTCAAACACTAATTTTTGTTAGGTTTTACAATGTCGATGTCAATTTAGAAATTGGTAGCGAAACTGTGTCGTTGCCAATTCTGAAATCAACAGCTAAAAATTGTGTCGATGCCGATTCAAAAATCAACAGCCAAAATGTGCCACTATTGATTTAGAAATCGACAATAAAAACTATATCGCTGCCGATTCTGAAATCAGCAGCCAAAATTGGCAACAATGGTGGAGTCATTTCTAGCTATACTTTTTTTTGGTGTTTACATTAATGAACTTGTATGAAATGTGAGATGAAATGATAGAATGCATGGATTGTGACCTTGTTGAACTCCTAAGAACACGCTTGTGTTGAAATAGAATTCGTGTTGATGTTAATGATTTGATTTTGTTATGTGATTGATAAATTTGCATGGTTATGAACCAAGTGAATAAAGGTAAGGTTGTAGATGTGGTTGTGGATATACTTATGATTAAAAAATAATGAATTGCACATATACAAATTAGGGAGAAATGGACAACAATGTCTGGCCATAAAAAAAAAAAAAAGAACCATAAAATGATGTCATGATGAACACCATAGGAAAAACAAGTCATATGACAAAAATGAAACCCTTGTGTAGTATACAATTGATATTAAATTGTGTTAATATGTTTGTCATGGTGCCATTAAAAACATAATATGAATGTGTGTGGTAACTCTAAGTGTCAACCTTGAAGTGATGAATAGGGGATTCTTTGGAAGAATATACATGTTGAGTTTTGGTTGTGGATTGTTGATGGTCTTGTGATAAAATTTGAAAGTGATTGATTTTGCTATATGTTCAAACTCGGTTGGGGGTGAGCTATAAAAGGGGAAAGCCTAGCGTAGATGATTAGTACTTAAAAGTGCATTTTTATCAAGGTTTTATATCATTATTTTGCACTTGAAGTATCAATAACTCCTTAATAACATACCTAATAATGTAAGATACCTTTAATTTATGGTAAATGTTCATCTTAAAAGCAGGCTTATCACATAAATGAAAGGATTGATTGATGAGTTCAAGTATTGAAATTGAAAGGACAAAGAGGGGGCCAAACTTAGAAAAGAGATGTTGGTGCAGTCCAAACTGGAACACTATTCGGTAATTGTGTCATATCTCAAGTTCTAGATGTCCAAATGATCTTAATTTTTTATATAGATTCAGTAAGACATAGGCCTATAACTTTCATGTGGAGTCCAAGATTTAAAAAGGCTGTTTTTAAGTCCAAATTATAGCAACAACAGAGAAGTCCGAATATGTCCTGCAGCGCAGACACTGTTCGGTGTTTAGCCCATATCTCGAGTTCTAGAAGTCCAAATGATCTCAATTTTTTTTTCCTGGAAAGTTAAGACAATTTCCTATAACTTTCATGAGTACAGTTGATATTTTATTCAGACAAGAAGATAAGGATTTTCATCAAGTCAAGAGTTGGCCACCCACTCAACAATCAGTCATTAAATCAATAGTTTCAAATTTTGGCCTATAAAAGGAGGCATTTGCCATGCATTTAGGGGTATGGTTGTTCAGATCAATAACTTGCTCTTCCTTTCTCTCTTTATATTTTTTTTGTAATTCTTAAGTTTTGCTTTCATTAATATCTTGTTTATGCTTTTCATTTCCTTTCCTCTACTTAGTTAAGTTCTATCTTATTTATGTTCTTATTTTGTTTATTTATGTTTCTCTTCTTCATTATGTTTAGCTAAGTTTATTATGTCAAGGTGAAAGGGTTACACTAATGGTGTAAGAATAAGTATGATGTAAACTCAACATGGACCTTAACGTTTAATATTAACATATGTTATATTTTTATCTTACTAATTCTTAATACCTTACTTGTTAAATGGTTAGACTAGATTTGTGTTGTATAACACTTGATACAATAAATGCTTGACACTCTCATAGCTCAACCGTATGGAACTTGATTTGTTGTTAACATAAGTTAGCATTATGAATTCCTGACAATATTTAAAAGTTTGGTGTTACTTGAATAAGATAATTAATATGATCATGTTAACAATTTATAATGAGCTATTAATGACAAATCATCCGATTGGAACCTCCTTTGTGTGTGGTTTCTAGTTGAGTAATAAGAGTTTATACTATACTTGTTTGAAATACCACTAGTGGATCCTTTAACCTTGACATTTGTTTTTATAATTGTTTAATCCTTACATTAATCTTCCATCTCAAAGTTCTCATCAACTTCTTCTTCTTTTCTTTATTATTATTATTATTATTATTACTACTACTACTACTACTACTACTACTAATATTATTACTGTTATTATTGTTGTTGTTGTTGTTGTATTATTGTTGTCTATAATTTATACAATAACCTCCCCGTGGTTCGACCTCGGTCTTGCCGAGTTCTTTATTACTTCGACACTCCTACACTTGGAAGAAGACATCAATCTTTTGGTCGTGTCAAGTTTTTAGCGCCGTTGTCGGGGAGGTAAATTCTTGTACAAATTATAGTATTTATTTTATTTTTGCTTTTCACTTTTCTTGTATCTAACTTTGTTTCTTTTCTTTTGTTTATTTTTCTTTTGTTTTCTTCTTCCTTTTATTTTCTTTCTACACGTGGATGAGTGTTTGGTCACGTACATTAAGTGGTAAACTTTGTAGGGTATCCTCATCATTTTCAGAAAATATGGTCGAAGAAGATAACCAGTCACTATAATGAGAATAACCGTGTTAGAACACTAAGAGACCATATGAATCCCACAAGAACAAGTGCACCCTCATGCATAATTTTCCCTCATAATGCATCTCATTTTAATTTTAAGCCAGGCATTATTCAACTTTTACCTTCTTTTCATGGCTTGATCTAGAAAATCCATATTTGCATTTGAGAGAATTTGAAGAAGTTTGGAACACCTATAATGACTTAAATTGTAGCATGAATACCATTAGATTAAAGCTTTTTCCTTTTTCATTAAAAGATAAAGCTAAAACATGGCTACAAAATCTTAGGTCAGGATCCATTCGTGCTTAGGATGAAATGCAACAATAATTTTTAAAGAAATTTTTCCATCTCACAGAACCAACTCTTTCAAAAAACAAATCACCACTTTCACTCAAAAACTAGGTGAAACATTTTACCAATGTTGGGATAGGTATTGAGATTTGCTTAATACTTGCCCTCATCATGGTTTTGAAACATGGAGATTGGTTTCACAATTTTATGAAGGGTTAACACCTAAAGATAGGCAAATGGTTGAATTGATGTGCAATGTAACTTTTGAAGATAAAGACCTTAATGAAGCAATGGAGTACTTAGACTTGCTAGCTGAAAATGCATAAAATTAGGACACTACAAGCACTTATGAGGCGCCAAGTAAAACCCAACCTCATACATCTAGTGGAGGTATGTATAACCTTAGGAAAGATCATGACCTCCAAGCCAAGTTTGCATCTTTAGCTAGAAAAGTCGAGGCACTAGAATTGAAAAAGAGTGGTCAATTAAAATCTATTCAAGATATTGTGTGTCAAATCTGTGAAACAAATGAACATGCAACCAATGACTGTCCAACTTTGCCTTCTTTTAAGGAATGCCTCCATAAACAAGCCCATGCTTTAACTAGTTTCCAAAGGCCCAATCACAACCCATACTCGCAAACATACAAACGTGGTTGGAGAAATCACCTAAATTTCAGTTGGAAGAGTGATAATAATAATGCACAAACTTCACAGCCACTGTTTCAAGTACACCATAATTTTTAAAATTCTCATGGATATACACCTCCTTATACTCCACCTCCTACAAGAAATCTTGAGGAAACATTGCATGCATTTATTGAAAAGCAAGAGGTAATCAACACTCAACTTACTCAAGGCATGATAGATTTTAAAGATACTCTTGCAAAGTTAACATCTGCTCTCAATTTCCAAGAGAAAGGTAAGTTTCCATCTCAACCACAGCAAAATCCAAAAGGGCAATACAATGCAAATGCAAGTAGTTCCGGAAGCCAACACATAGATCAAGTCAAATCAGTCATCACTCTCTGCAGTAGTAAGGTTATTGAAAAACCCACTCTTGAACCTTGTGAGAAAGATGATGAATCAATCTTTGAGGGCAATGATGGGGTTGAATTTGAACATTGTAAGGAAAAGACTGATTATCCGCCAACACTTCCATTTCCTCATGCCATAACCAAACAAAGGAAAGTTAATCACAATTCTAAAATCCTTGAAACTTTCAAACAGGTAAGGATCAATATACCTTCGTTGGATGTTATTAAACAAGTACCTTCCTATGCTAAATTCTTGAAAGATCTGTGCACTGTGAAGAGAAAACTAAATGTGAAAAAGAAAGCATTTTTAGCTGAACAAGTTAGTGTTATTCTTCATAACAATAATGCTTTGAAATATAAAGACCCTGGTTGTCCTACAATTTCTTGCTTTATTACAGAACATAAAATTGAAAGAGCTTTACTTGATCTTGGAGCTAGTGTGAATTTACTTCCATTTTTGGTTTTTCAAAGTCTCAATCTAGGTGAGTTAAAACCAACTTTTGTAACTCTTTTACTTGCTGATAGATCTATAAAAGTGCCTAGAGGAATAGTTGAGGATGTGTTAGTACAAGTTGATAAATTCATTTACCCTTTAGATTTTGTTGTCTGGGATACACAACCTGTTGAAGCATGTAATTCAATTCCTGTTATTTTAGGACATCCATTTCTTGCAACTTCTAATGCATTGATTAATTGTAGGAATGGACTAATGAAGCTATCATTTGGAAATATGACATTGGAGATGAATATTTTCAACATTTGCAAGCAACCTGGAGATGATAATGATTTACAGAAAGTGGAATTTATTGAAAAATTAGTTCATGATCAATTTCAAACCACTGCTAGGTTCGTTCATCTGGTTATGAAATGTGTGGAGACTGCCTCTTTCTTTGTTTGCGTCAATGGCAATCTATTTGGGTTCTTCCAAGGCAAGTGTGGTGTTCGGCAAGGAGATCCATTGTCTCCCTATCTCTTCATTATCTGCATGGAGTACCTCTCTAGACTTCTAAAAAGCACCACCCAGCATTCGGGTTTCAATTTCCATCCCAAATGTCAAGCTTTGGGAATCAGTCATCTTGGTTTTACTGATGACATTCTCCTACTTTGTCGTTGTGACATGACCTCTGTTAACATCCTCCTCCAGCAGCTTACAATTTTTGGGGAGTCTTTTGGCCTTGTAATTAATGCATCCAAATCCTCTATCTTCTTTGCTGGTGTATCGGAGGATATGAAGCAGGCCATTCTTAGCCTCTCCCAGTTCACTGAAGGAAGCTTTCCCTTTAAGTACCTCGGTGTTCCTCTCAGCCCCCACAGGCTTCTTGCCAGCCAATTCTCCCCTCTCATCCACAGGTTAGAATCTGCTATTCAAAATTGGATGGGAAAGTACCTCTCTTATGCAGGTAGGCTGGAGTTAATTAAGTCTGTCCTGCATGGCATGGTGCAGTTTTGGATCAGTATCTTCCCTATCCCAGCTGTTGTTATCAGCAAGATTACTAGTTTGTGCAGGAACTTTTTATGGACTGGCACTATGATTAGAAGTAAATCGGCTCTTGTAGCTTGGAAACAGGTGTGTCTGCCAAAAGATGAAGCGGGTCTGGGGATTCATGATATCAAAGCTAGAAATGACAGTTTCTTTGCAAAGCATCTTTGGAATATTCACTTGAAAGCGGATTCCCTCTGGATTAGATGGGTATGCCATTACTACATAGCCCACGCCTCCATTTGGTCCTTGGATGCCAAGAAAACTGACTCTCCTCTGTTTAAGTCAATCTTCTACCTTCGTAACAAAATGCTAAGCCTTTGTGGAGGGGTAGCTCAATTGCAACAACTGCTCTCAAGCTGGCACTCAGATCAATGTCCTTTTATAGCCAATGCATATGATTTTTTCAGACATAAAGCTGAGCCTGTCCACTGGGCAAATGTAGTTTGGGAGCAGTGGTCCCTTCCAAGACATAGTTTCTCCCTATGGCTGGCAATGCTGGGCAAGCTGCGAACGAGAGATCGTCTCCGGTTTCTCTCCCCTGATCCTATATGCCCTCTATGTCAGAATGCTGATGAGTCTCATGCTCACCTCTTCTTCAATTATGACTGGTCGTCTTCTCTTTGGAGAAAGACCAGACTCTGGCTCAAGATTCATCACAATATGCCTTCCTTAAGCAGAGCTACCCAGGTTTTACAACACACCAAAAAAGGGCTACAACCAAAAATGAAAGAGTATCTCTTGTTGTTCTTGTGTATTTGATCTGGGAGGAAAGAAACAGGAGAATTTTTAACAACACTGGCAAATCAGTTGAGGCTGTTTTCAGAAAATTTCAGATTTTATTTTACACTATATTGTATTTTCATGAAAAAAATCCCCTGGCTTACAATGTTGCATTCTGATTGGATTGGTTGGGGTAGTTTAATAATGTGAATGCATGTTTATCTTGCCCCTGCATGGTCTATCCTCTGTTGGCTTCGCGTAGTTAGCTGGTCCTTATTTCATGGGGGGTTTTGATGGGCCCTTGGGGCTGAGTTCTTTGCTGTTGTGGTTTGTTGAATTATGATGGCTACATGTTGTTGACTTGGTTCGGCATGGGAGAGGAGCAGCTGGATGTTTTTGTTGGATTTCGGCTGCTTGTTTTGGCTCTGCTGGCAGTAGATTGACTTGCCTGGCAGTACATTGGATTGGCTGGTTAAGTCCCTCATGTTTGTTCTATGTGTGGCTACTTCTGGCCTTAGGGATGTTTGTTTTATGTTTCTTTTCAATGGGAGCATGTTCCCATTTTAGTTTTAGGGTTTTGGTTACCCTCATCTCTGTATATACATTTTCTGTTTGCTACTTTTGTGGTTTTGTTACCTTTGATCTTAATATATTCTTACATTTGATAAAAAAAAAGATTGATGAACCTAATGATTTGCAAGTGGTCTATTTTGAGGAAGAATTAAAGTCAAATAATTGGAGACCACAAATTGAAGAATTGCCACCACGATCAATTGAGTCTATACCTTCAAGTGTTCAACCACCAAAACCTGATTTGAAGAGGTTACCATTCAATCTCAAATACTCATTTTTGGGAGAAAATAAAACTTCTCCAGTAATAATCTCTTAAAAACTTAGTCCACATCAAGAAGGTAAGTTATTACAGACTCTGAAAATGCATAAAAATGCATCAGGATAGACCATAGCTGACATAAAAGGAATTAGTCCTTTGATTTGCACACACAGGATTTATTTGGAGGAAAATGCCAAACCCTCTAGAGAAATGCAATGAAGGCTTAATCCTAATATGAAAGAAGTAGTGAAAAATGAAGTCATTAAGCTTCTAGATAATGGAATCATTTATCTTATTTCTAACAGCAAATGGGTAAGTCCTACCTAAGTTGTACCCAAAAAGTCTGGAGTCACTATGATAACAAATGAGAAAAATGAGTTAATTCCAACTTAGACTATTACTGGTTGACGTATGTGCATTGACTATAGGAAACTTAATTTAATTACTAGAAAAGATCATTTCCCTTTACCTTTCATGGATCAAATCCTAGAAAGAGTTACAGGTCATGAATTTTATTGTTTCCTAGATGGCTATTCAGGTTATAATCAAATTCCTAGATGCATTGTGTTGCAAACGTTGTGCAAAACGACTGAAAGTCTGTCACAGATGTGCCAGATAGACTTGTAATGCGACATGTTGTTCTTTAGGAATGGTATCTGTAAACCATGAAGATAAAATACAATTCATTAAGGATGGCCTGAGTTAGGGGTCTTTAGATAATCTTCTGTTGACCCTTGAGATGCATCGTAGTGAAGATGTGCATCGTGCAATTCATGATTTATGACCACAATTCCATAAAGAGCATGCTCGACTTAGTCTTGGGAATCTGACTAAAAAAGACCCTGTTTGCTAGTTTTTAAGAAAACTAGATGGGAAGCCTATCTCCGACCCATAGAGAGCGTTTAAGCTGTTCTTGGATGTAAAACCAAGGGAAGATGTGAGCCATAATCACAACTACCTGTACATACATATGCTTTTTCAAAATAAATAATTAATAAAGAGAGAGAGAGAGAGAGAGAGAGAGAGACTATAGCTGGCCTACATATAGGTGGTATGATTGTATTTTCAATTTGTCATCTATAAATTCTTCTCTTCCTTCCCTTCATTTCTACTCAACCCAAACATTCATCAAATATAGAAGTGTGTAGAAATGGCAGGTTCCTCAAGTCATCACATAAGAAATATTTGTGTTTTTGGTGGATCCAGTCTTGGGAAAGAAAGAGTTTTTAGAATTAGCAAATCATTTTGGTCAGGTACTAGCAGAGAGAAAGATTCATTTAGTGTATGGGGGAGGCAGCTTGGGTTAATGGGAGGTGTGTCAATGGTTGCATTTTTAGGAGGCAGTCAAGTTTTAGGGGTTGTCCCCAAAGCTTTAGCAAATGGGGACATCATTGGAAAAACAATTAGAGATGAACTACAGGTCCCCACAATGTCTGATCGACTGAATGCCATGTTTAACGATGCTGGTGCCTTCATTGCCTTACTAGGTGGTTTAGCACATTGGAAGAGATCTTTCATATTTCCTCTTGGGCCAAACTGCACATTCACCATAAACCTATAGGTTTGTTAAATGTTAATGGTTTCTATGATAAATTGTTGTCTTTTCTTGATCAAGCTGTGGAACAGGAATTTCTAACATCTTCGGCACGACAAATCATAATCTTTGTTGCTACTGATGAACAATTGATTAACCAACTATAATCTTTCATCCGTGTCATTGATCCCTGCATGAGTCTAGGCACTTTTACAAATATATCAATAGTAAAAGAGTTAAAAATTTTGGTTTTAACTCACCTAGATTGAGACTTTGAAAAACCAAAAATGGAAGTAAATTCACACTAGCTCCAAGATCAAGTAAAGCTCTTTCAATTTTATGTTCTCCAATAAAGCAAGAAATTGTAGGACAACTAGGGTCTTTATATTTCAAAGCATTACTGTTATGAAGAATAGCACTTACTTGTTCGGCTAAAAATGCTTTCTTTTTCACATTCAGTTTTCTCTTCACAGTGCACAGATCTTTCAAAAATTTAGTATAGGAAGGTACCTGTTTAATAGCATCCAACAAAGGTATATTGATCCTTACCTATTTGCAAGTTTCAAGGATTTCAAAAATGTGATTGACTTTCCTTTGTTTGGTCAAAGCATGAAGAAATGGAAGTGCTGGTGGAGAAACAATCTTTTATTTACAATGTTCAGATTCAACCCCTTCCTTACCCTTAGAGATTGACTCATCATCTTTCTCATAAGGTTCAAGAGTGGGTTTTTCAATAACCTTACCACTGCGAAGAGTGTTGACTGATTTGACTTGATCCATGTATTGGCTTCCAGAACTACTTGCATTTGCATTGTATTGCCCTTTTGGATTTTGTTGTGGTTGAGATGGAAACTTACCTTTCTCTTGGAAACTGAGAGCAGATGTTAACTTTGCAATAGTATCTTTAAAATCTATCATGCCTTGAGCAAGTTAAGTGTTGATTACCTCTTGTTTTTCAATAAATGCATGCAATGTTTCCTCAAGATTTCTTCTAGGAGATGGAGCATAAGGAGGTGCATATCCATGAGAATTTTGAAAATTATGGTGTGCTTGAAACGGTGGCTGTGAAGTTTGTGCATTACTATTATCATTCTTCCAACTAAAATTTGGGTGATTTCTCCAACCACGTTTGTATGTTTGCGAGTATGGGTTGTGATTGGGCCTTTGGAAACTGGTTAAAGCATGGGCTTATTCATAAAGGCATTCCTTGAAAGAAGGCAAAGTTGGACAGTCATTGGTTGCATGTTCATTTGTTTCACAGATTTGACACATAATATCTTGAATAGATTTTAATTTACCACTCTTTTTCAATTCTAGTAACTCGACTTTTCTAGCTAAAGATGCAAACTTGGCTTGGAGGTCATGATCTTCCCTAAGGTTATACATACCTCCACTAGATGTATGAGGTTGGGTTGTACTTGTGCCTCATAACTGCTTGTAGTGTCCTAATTTTGTGCATTTTCAGCTAGCAAGTCTAGATACTCCATTGCTTCATTAGGGTCTTTATCTTTAAAAGTTCAATTGCACATCAATTCAACCATTTGCCTATCTTTAGGTGTTAACCCTTCATAAAATTATGAAACCAATCTCCATGTTTCAAAACCATGATGAGGGCAAGTATTAAGCAAGTCTCGATACCTATCCCAACATTGGTAAAATGTTTCATTTGGTTTTTGAGTGAAAGTGGTGATTTGTCTTTTAAAAGAGTTGGTTCTGTAAGATGAAAAAATTTTCTTTAAAAATTATTGTTTCATTTCATCCCAAGCACAAATGGATCCTAACCTAAGATTTTGTAGCCATGTTTTAGCTTTATCTTTTAATGAAAAAGGAAAAAGCTTTAATCTAATGGTATTCATGCTACAATTTAAGTCATTATAGGTGTTCCAAACTTCTTCAAATTCTCTCAAATGCTAGTATGGATTTTCTAGATCTAAGCCATGAAAAGAAGGTAAAAGTTGAATAATGTCTAGCTTAAAATTAAAATGAGATGCATCAGGAGGGAAAACTATGCATGAGGGTGTACTTGTTCTTGTGGGATTCATGTGGTCTCTAAGTGTTCTAACACGGTTATTCTCATTATTCTCATTATAAAGTGACTGATTATTTTCATTGACCATATTTTCTGAAAATGATGCGGATACCCAACAAAGTTTACCACTTAATGTACATGACCAAACACTCATGCACGTGTAGAAAGAGAATAAAAGGAAGAAGAAAACAAAACAAAAATAAACAAAACAAAAAAAACAAAGTTAGATACAAGAAAAGTGAAAAACAAAAGTAAAATAAATACTATAATTTGTACAAGAATTTACCTCCCCGGCAATGGCGCCAAAAACTTGACACGACCAAAAGATTGATGTCTTCTCCAAAGTGTAGGAGTGTCGAAGTAATAAATAACCCGGTAAGTCCGGGGTCGAACCACAGGGAGGTTAATTGTATAAATTATAGACAACAATAATACAACAACAACAATAACAATAGTAATAGTAATAGTAATACTATGAGTAGTAGTAGTAGTAGTAGTAATAATAAAGAAGTTGATGAGAACTTTGAGATGGAAGATTAATGTAAGGATTGAATAATTATAAAAACAAATGTCAAGGTTAGAGGATCCACTAATGGTATTTCAAACAAGTATAGTATAAACTCTTATTACTCAACTGGAAACCACACACAAAGGAGGTTCCAATCGGATGATTTGTCATTAATAGCTCATTATAAATTGTTAACATGATCATATTAATTATCTTGTTTACGTAACAACAAACTTTTAAATATTGTCAGGAATTCATGATGCTAACTTATGTTAACAACAAATCAAGTTCCTTTCATAGCACAAGTGTAGGTAATACCATATGGTTGGGCTATGAGAGTGCCAAGCATTTGTTGTACCAAGTGTTATACAACACAAATCTAGATTAATCATTTAACAAGCAAGGTATTAAGAATTAATAAGATAAAAAGATAAGACATGTTAATATTAAACATTAAGGTCCATGTTGAGTTTACACTATACTTATTCTTACACTATTAGTGTAACCTTTTCACCTTGATATAATAAACTTAGCTAAACATAATGAAGAAGAGAAACATAAATAAGATACAAGTTAACTAAGTAGAGAAAAGGAAATGAAAAGCATAAACAAGATATTAATGAAAGCAAAACTTAAGAATTACAAAAAATATATAAAGAGAGAGAGGAAGAGCAAGTTCTTGATCTGAACAACCAAGCCCCTAAATGCATGGCAAATGCCTCCTTTTATAGGCTAAAATTTGAAACTATTGATTTGATGACTAATTATTAAGTGGGTGGCCAACTCTTGACTTGGTGAAAATCCTTATCTTCTTGTCTAAATAAAACATCATTGCTAGCATCGGAACTGGATCCATATGTATGAAAGTTATAGGAAATTGTCTTAGCTCTCCAGGAAAAAAAAATTGAGGTCATTTGAACTTCTAGAACTCGAGATATGGGCTGAACAATGTCTGGGCTATAAGACAGATTCGAACTTCTCCGTTGTTGCTATAATTTGGACTTGAAAACAGCCTTTTTAAATCTTGGACTCCACATGAAAGTTGTAGGCCTATGTCTTACCGAATATGTGTAAAACATTGAGATCATTTGGACTTTTAGAACTTGAGATATGACCCAATTACCGAACAGTGTTCCAGTTTGGACTGTACCAACATCTCTTTGCTAAGTTTGGCCCTCTCTTTGTCCTTTCAATTTCAATACTTGAACTCATCAATCAATCCTTTCCTTTATGTGATAGGCCTGCATTTAAGATGAACATTTACTATAAATTAAAGGTATCTTATATTATTAGGTATGTTATTATAAAACATGATTTAGTTAAGGAGTTATTGATACTTTAAGTGCAAAATGATGATATAAAACCTTGATAAAAATGCACTTTTAAGTACTAATCAGTAGACCTCATGCTTAGCACAGGGAAAGAGTAAAAACCAAAAGTGACTCAATCATCGCTGATGATTTCTGAATTAACAGCGACACGGGTTGCATTGATGATTTTTGGTTTAGCAACAACGCAAATATCATCAATGATTTCTAAGTCAACAATAAATTATGTGCGCTAATGATTTTAAGCGCCAACAGTAGAGCTAAATCGCATTGATGATTTATGGGTTGGTAACGACACAGTTTACATCAATGATTTCTGAGTCAACAGTGAATTATATGTGTTGACGATTTGAATTATATGTGTTGATGATTTTATGTGCAAGCAGTAGAACTGAATTGCATTGATGATTTCTAGGTTGGCAGTGATGTAGTTTTCATTAACAATTTCTAAGCCAACAGCGAATGTATTCATTGACGATTCCAGGCGTCAACCGTGAAAGTAGTTTTTGCTGATGATTTTTGTGTCACCTACAAATCAGTTTTCGCTAATGATTTCTGTGTGACCAGCAACCCAGTTTTAGCTAACGATTTATGTGTCGCCAACAACCCAATTTTTGTTGTCGACTTTATATGACAGCAGCGGCTTAGTTCATTGATGAATTCCATATCAGAGATGATTTAATGCTTGTAACAATTTCATTTTTGGTTTGATCTAAGTCACTACGAAACTCAAGAATTAAACATTAGAATGCTCGTAAGTGGCCACGTTTAATATGAAGAGAAGAGTTTGATATGATGATGTTCATTGAATGATTGTATAATATGTGGAACACTTGAATGTGAACATGTGTATTCTTGGGATATGTATGGTGATGATTATGTGGTTACTTGATATGAGTATGCTGATTATAATCATTTGATATGTTAGGTGATACGACCAAGATTAGAATTTTGACCGAACGAGGGCACTCCACAAGAGGAACAGGTAGGTGGTTTCCATCCTCTCCTAGCATAATATAAATTCTCTAAATTATTTCATTATGAATGATTTAGTACTATCTTGTGATAAATAAAAAATTACTTATGGAACACTTCATTGAGTATGATGATTAGTTTTAGCTAATGACATCCTAGATGGATGGTTAGGTTAATTATGATGATTAGTGTAAACACTCAACCAAAAACAGTAGTTTTCATTAACAATTTCTGAGTTAGCAGGGGTTATATATGCTAATGAATCCATGTGTCGGCTGTGGAAGCAGTTTCGTTGATGATTTTTTAGTCGATAACAACTTAGTTTTTGTTAACAATTTCTGAGTCAGCGGGGGTTGTGTGTGCACTAACAAATCCATGTGTCAATTGTGGAAGTAGTTTCGTTTATATGTGCTAATGAATCCGTATGTCAGCTATGGAAGCAGTTTTGTTGATGATTTATGAGTCGATAACGACTTAGTTTTTGTTGACAATTTCTGAGCCAACGAGGGTTGTGTGTGCACTAACAAATCCATGTGTCAGTTGTGGAAGTAGTTTCGTTGATGATTTCTAAGTCGATAGCGTGTAACGCCCGACAAAAGTTTTTGTAACACCCATGAAAAACCTAAAGAAAATTTAGTCTTGGGCAGACCCATGTTAAAAAGAATTGTGAGGTATGGATCGGCCTGTTCTAAAGGGAAATGTAAGGGAGCAGAACTAGCGTACTCTAAATGGGAACTATGGAGGATTTAACCAACCTTAGGATGAACCAAATAGGGATAAGAACAAGGGTAACCAGCCTTCCATACACCCTTCCACATTTAAAAGGGGTATAAATATAGTGAAGAAGAGAGAATAACTTATGCTCTCCTCAAAAATAGATGGCCAACAATGTAATGACCCGACTATTTCAAGGCTAAAATATATGGAATTAATATATTTTTTTGGTCTCTAGGACTCCACATGAAAGTTGCAGGCCTATGTCTTACATTTCCATCCATATAAAGTAGACCTAAATCCAAGATCTACAGCTCTAGATATGACCCAATTACCGAACAGTGTTCTAGTTTGGACTGCACCAACATCTCTTTTCTAAGTATGACCCTCTCTTTTTCCTTTCAATTTCAGTACTTAAACTCATAAATCAATCCTTTCATTTATGTGATAGGCTTGCATTTAAGATGAACATTTACCATAAATTAAAGGTATCTTATACTATTAGATATGTTATTATAAAACATGCTTTAGTTAAAGAGTAATTGATACTTCAAGTGCAAAATGATGATATAAAACCTTGATAAAAATGCACTTTTAAGTACTAATCACCGGAGCTAATCAATCATTTATCCCGGTTATCCATTCAGATGCCATTAGCCGAAGCTAATCAATCATTTTTCTTGGTCATCCATTCGGATGCCATTAGCCGAAGCTAATAATTTGTCAATCTCGGTCATCCACTTAGAATGCCATTAGCCAAAGCTAATCATTTGTAAGTCCCAGTCATCCACTTAGGATGCCATTTGTGAGTCCCGACCATCCACTTAGGATGCCATTAGCTGAAGCTAATTATTAACCCATCAATCATTCTAAAGGCAGTTCATGTAATCACTATAACAAGATATTATATCCTTTGTAATACACCAACAAACATTCCATAACAGTTTAGCATTTAGTACAACACAAAAACAAACCCTTCATATTTTTCATCCAACCATTCATGACAGTTAATGTTCAATACAATACAACAATAGATCCCTCGTAATACTCATATAACCATTCATGATAATTAACAATCACTATAATACAACAGTAGATCTTTCGTAATACTCATACAACCATTCATAACAATTTCATTCAATATAATACAACATTAGATTCTTCGTAATACATTCATCACAATTACATTCAACAATATGAAATGGTAGATCCCTTGTAATACCCATACAATCATTCCTCATAATTACATTCAATAAAAATACAACAATCGATCCTTCATAATACATTCGTCACAATTACATTCAATAATATGAAACGGTAGATCCCTTGTAATACCCGTATAACCATTCATCACAATTACATTCAATATAAATTAAAACGGTAAATCCTTCGTAATACTCATACTACAATTCATCACCAACCCAAGTTCATAATAGCCCAATCAACATCTCATATTCGGTTTAATATTCATCACAACACAATAATATATCCACCTTAAATGGGTCATTTGAGAACACAAACATTTTCATCATTGTTTCAACATTCATCAAGAACTTGATCGACATTTCATAGTCGTTTCGACAATCATCAATAATTCAATCATACACTTCATCGTCATTTCATCATTCAACAAGGATTTAATAAAATATTATCATAAGTAAATGATTTCAAAACATAAACATCATATGAGAAAAAAGTGGAAACCACCTACCTACTCCACTCGTGGGTTGTCCTTATCCTGGCAATGGTTCGATCCTGGTCACACTACCTAAGACATCAATGGTCACAAATCAGTATATTTGCATCTTTAAATCACATTCATCACCATACTTATTTCAAGAGTTCATATGTACACATTCAAGTGTTTCACATTTTATGCCATCATACAATGAAATTGTTACAAAGATTTAACTCATTTCTGCTAGGGGGTTTATTATAGAAAATCGGTAGCGAAACTGATTCATCGCTAGCCATACAATTCAGCAACAAAAACTAATTCACTGTAAGTCATACAGTTCGGCGGTGAAAACTGGTTTGCTACAGGCCGCACACTTCCGCAACGAAAATTGGTTCACTACCGACTGCATAATTTGGCAACAAAAACTGTTTTGCTACAGTCATCACAAATTCGACAGCAAATGCTCCTTTGTTATAGGCAACTTGATTTTTGGCAGCAAATCTTACTTCTGATGCAGACAACACAACTTCAGCAACGAACGCAGATTCATTGCGGAATACACAATTCGGCAGCGAACACCTGATTCGTTACGAACAACACAAGTTCGGCAGCGAACACCTAATTCGCTATGGAATACACAATTCAGCAGCAAATACCTGATTTTCTACGGATGACACAACTTGGGCAGCGAACACCTGATTCGCTGCCAACAACACAACTTCGGCAGCGAACACCTGATTCCTCCAAACACCTTATTCGCTACGGACGACACAATTTCAACACCGAATACCTGATTCACTGCTGACAATACAGATTCGACAGCGAACACCTAATTCGGTTACGAAATACACAATTCAGCAGGGAACACTTATTCAACAATGAACACCTGATTCGCTGCGAAATACACAATTCGGCAATAAACACCTGATTCGCTGCGGAATACACAATTTGGCAGCGAACACCTGATTCACGTTGTAGAAACATATATTCGAAAACTAACATTGATTCACTATAGACAACACAGTTTACGACAATGAACTACACAAGTTCATTTAGCAAGGTTTTTCTGAATTCATTCATTCCATGTTTTCACTTACATTATGGTAATACATCAACACCACCATAAGCAATTTCATAATTCCAAGTGTTCATTTTTGGTCATGGAATTAATTCCCTTAAGGTGTTCATCATGGTGAATTCTCTCATTGTTCCCTCAATCCTTATGGCTGGGCAATGTTGCCCATTACACTTAGCTACACATGCAAATCATCATATTTCTCACAAGTATAATCATAATCACAATTCACAATTCATTCTCCACATTCACAATTACACATGTTCATTCATTAAACAAACCAAACCGAAGCATTATATGGTGTGGTTCCTGTTTCACCTGCAGCATGCTTTCAAGGTTCATTAATAACACAATTTGAACTTAACATCATTCCACCACCTTTCAATATAATTTCATCAATCAAATATGCAGAATTTACATCATCAACATAAGTATGATTCTGTTATTGATTCAAAAATGTTCCTAGAAGTCTCACAAGATCATCATCCATGTATTTTGTCAGTTTAATTCATATTTTGTCCAGCCCTCACCATTTCCAACCCTCCCCTAGGTTCATGCATTCAAAATTGTTCATGTATCTTTAGTAAGGGTCTGTGCATGTGTTCATTCATCTTTTGTTCTACATAGGTATGTCCATTTAGTCAAGATTCCTTGAGTTAAGGTGAAAGAACACCACCCTTTCCATTTTCAAGTTTTCTTCCCTTTCCTTTTTGTCTGAAATCTTGGGTAACAACCAGCCAAGAGAAGGATATTGGTCTTACCTCATGTTTTTAGATAGTCTTTGAGCAGGTCTAAGTGGTATGGTTCTTCCCTCAAGTATCAATTTTCTGCCCTTCTTCCTCTACTAGTTGTTTCTAGCCGACCTTAGGCTCCCTCTTTTTCCATGATTTTGGTTGTTCAACCTTCCCTCTCCCTCCCCCTTCTCTCTCACACCTAAGGAGGGCACATGCAACTGGGGTTTGGTCAAGTTTTTCTTTGGAATAGAGAAGAGAAGAAAGGGCATGCTGCTGGGTACATGTAGAGAGTGGTTGAGCTCTCTTTGGGAAGGAACAAAGAACAAGAGCATGCAGCTCATTTTGGGAAGAGGGAATGGGACAAAAGCATGCAACTCGTTTGGGGAAGAGTGTCCCTCTCTTTCTCTCTCCTTGCTGCATTTATACCCTTCTTAAATGAAAAAACAGGGTGTTAGGATGTTGGACCAAGGCTGTCCTAATCCCCCATTAGGGTTATCCTTAAGTTGGTTTTCATTCCCTTTCTCCCCTAGAATAGGTCAGTCCAACACCAATTTTTTTTGTTAGGTTTTACAATGTCGCTACTAATTTAGAAATCAGCAGCCATAAATTGTCGTTGTTGATTCAGCAATCAGCAGCGAGAGCTATGCCGCTGCTGATTCAGAAATTGAAAACCAACTATGTCGCTGTCGATTCAAAGATTGATAGCCAAAAACTATGGTGCTACCGATTCAGAGATGGGCAGCCAAAAACTGCATCGCTGTCAGTTCAGAAATTGGTAGCCAAACTGTGTTAATGCTGATTCAGAAATCGGCAGCCAACTAGGCTTCTTATGAATCAGAAATCGGCAGCCAAAAATTATGGCGCTATCAATTTAGAGATCGGTAGCCAAAAACTACGCCACTACCCATTCAGAAATCGGCAACCAAAAACTATGCCACTACTAATTTAGAAATCAGCAGCAAGAGTTGCACCACTACCGACTCATAAATCAGCAACCAAACTGTGCCACTGCCAATTCAAAAATTGGGAGCAAAAATTATGGTGCTGCCGATTCAGAGATCGGCAACCAAAAACTATATCGTTGTCGATTCAGAAATCGACAGCCACAAATTCTATCACTGGCAATTCTGAAATTGGCAATGATGGTGGAGTCATTTTGATTTACTTCTTCTTGTTTTTTTAGGGGGTGTTTACAAAAATCAAAAGTAGAAAGGAAGAAAAATGTTAAATCCCTTCCTAAAGTTGTTGAAAATTATGAGCTATGAACCAAAGCCCTTCTCCACCTGTTCTTGCGACTTTGGGACCAAAAGGAAGAAGAAAACCCCATGTAAATGGCCTAGAATTCTTACACCAACTACTGAGGAAATCTAGACTAGAAAAAGGGATGAAAATGGGGTTGAATGGGGACCTAATTCCAAAACTTGTAACAAAAAAATGGATAATTTTGAATACACAAACGAAAAAGAAGGGTCGGCTATAGTAAGGGCTGGATTGAATGCAAATGTTATGTGACATTATGCATAGATTGTGACCCTGTAAGAACCTTATGTTATGCTGGAATCAAAACATAAAGTATATTGGTGCTAATGACGTGAATTTTGCTTGTGTTTGAAGAAATTATGTGATAATATGTTAGAATGATGTTATGTGTAGGGTTGTGTTATCATTGAACCTTAAAATGCATGTTAGAGTTGAAAACCAAAACCATATTATATGGATGCCCAAATTTAGTTGTGATTGATGAAATTGCATGGTTATGAACCAAGTGAATGAAGGTATATTTGTAGCATGTTATTGTGATAAAAATGACAAATTTCATATGTAAATTAGGGGCCAACGGATAACAATGTCCGGCCAAAGGGAAGAAGGGGAAACAATGAAGGGACCTTGCATGATCCTTAGAGCGATAAGACATAGGATGTAAATGATATCCTTGTATAAAATGCATTGATTAGTAGGTTATGTTGATGGATTTCGCATGATGGAACTAAAAAACATTGAAGGTATAATGGTGTGTGCTGACAGTTTATGTGTCAGTCGTAAATCATATACGCTGATGATTTCAGCATCAAATGTGAAATTGTGTTGCATTAATATTTCTAAATTGGTAGTGACTCGGTTTTCATAAACAATTTTTGTGTTAGTCGCAAATCATATACACTAATGATTCTAGTGTCAGTTGTGAAAATTATGTGGCGTTGATGATTTCTAAGTCAGTAGCGACTCAGTTTTCTTCAATGATTTTTGATTCAGCAGTAGCCTATGTGTGTTGGCGATTTCTGCCCAATTTGTGTCACCAACAAATTAGTGTTTGTTGTCGAATTCTGTGTTGCCAACGAGTCAATCTTCGTCGTTGAATTGTTGTGTCAGCAGCAAATTAGTTTTCATCGTTGAATTATTATGTCAGTAGCGAATTAGTTTTCATTGTCGAATGTTGTGTCTCCAACAAATCAATCTTACTGCCAAATCCTATGTCCTTAATGAATCAAGTTTCTTTGTCGATTTTCTATGACAGACTTCCAAGTTAAAAATGACTTAAATTCTTCATGGTATGATGGTGCAATATGTGAAACACTTAAATGTGAATATATGTATTATTGGAATATGTATGGTGACGAGTTATGTGAATATCAAATGCAAATGTGTTGATTTTATGATCTTTGATGTGATAGGTGGTGCGACCGGGATTAGACCTACGACCGGATAAGGACACACCACGGGAGGAGTAGGTAGGTGGCTTTCACCGCTTCTGGCATAATGTTAATTCCCCGAAGTGAATTTGTTATGAAGTGTCTTTTATTGTGTTATAGCTTATACTAAACTATTATGGAATGTTTCTACGGATATCACAAGAGTATTGTGAAAGATTTTATTTGTGTTATAATGAATGCTAAATTGTTATAGAATGTTTGTATGATTATTATTAAGGGACTATCATTGTGTTATAATGTATGCAAATCTATTTTGGAATGTTCGTACGAGTATGACAAAGGATCTACTATTGTGTTATAAGGAATGTTAAATTGATATGAAATGTTTGTACGAGTAATATGAATGATCTACTATTGTGATAAAATGAATACTAAAATGTTATAGAATGTTCAGTGAGTATTATGATTAGCTTCGGTTAATGGCATCCTAAGGGGATGGCCGAGATGAATTGATGATTAGCTTTAGCTAATGGCATCCGCGATGGATAGCCATGTTGTGTTTGAAGATTAGCTTTGACTAATGGCATCCTAAGGGGATGGCAGGGATAAATTGATGATTAACTTCGGCTAATGGCATCCTAGACTGATGGTCGAGTTGCGTTGATGATTAGTTTCAGCTAATGGCATCCTAGATGGATGGCCGGGTTGGGCTGATGATTAGTCTCGGTAAATGGCATCCTAGAGGGATGGTCAGGTTGAATATGATTATTAGCTTTGGCTAACGACATCCTAGATTGATGCGATCCAACCATCAAAGGATCCATTGAAGGTTCTAGTTGGTCCAGTTACTAGGCCTAGGGCTAAGAAGTTCAAAGAAGCTTTCAATGGACTTCTTCAAGATACATGGGCTAAGGTTGACTTCAAGAGGATTTGTAATAATAAAGAGCAAGCCTTGATTAATTTGATTGATGTTCAAGAGGGGCTTGTTGGTGGAACCAAGACCATTGCACAAGGATTTGGAGAAGAAGACTAGATTCAGACAGTTTGATCTTTTGTTACTCTTTGGGTTATAATTGAAGCTATAGATAAACTTTTGATGTGATTCTAGTCGGGTTGAAAACTAGACTTCCATACATTTTCAACGGTATATAGCATGCCTTCTAATTCATTAAGACGAGAGAGAACTATCCGTTTTAAGTTGGACTTTTGTTGTTGCCATACAAAATGCAAAAACAACGAACTTGTCTTATTTAATTAGTTGGGCTATAAAACTTTATTTATTTTAAGAGGAGACATTTTATTTGGATCTTAGACTTGTTTATTTTGTTTATTTTAATTAGTTTGGGCTAGTTTTAGCTTGGGTTGATTATTATTTAATTTGGGCATATGTGAGACCCATTAGGGAAACTTGGGTTTTGGCTTGAAGTTTAAATACTCTTTAGGAATAATTTTAGGGAAGACTTTTGATGATATTTTCAGCATTGTAGCTGCCTTTTGGTTGCTCAAATCTTGGTTCTTGATTGAACTTTCAACTCTTCAAAGAATTGACCATTCTTTGTTGTGAATTTATACTTCTTTTGCTCGTCTCTAAGTGTAGGCGTTGTGATCGAGTTGGTTTATAGATTTGTTGCCTTGGAGCAAATCTTCCATTATGATAAGCTCATTCAAATTTCAACAAACATGGATTAGATTGATCTTGGGGTCGCGAATTCCATTAAATTTTGCTAGGGTTCGCATCATAGATGAGAGATTGAGTTGATTATGATGATTGACTTTGGCTAATGGTATCCATAAAAGATGACAAATTTGATTTTGTGATTAGTTTTGGTTAATGGCATCTGAGACGGATGACCGAGTTTAGATGTTGCGATTAACTACGACTAAAAGCATTCAAGGTGGATGATTGGGTTAAAGTGAAGTAATTAACCCCAATCGATATTTAAATTTTGGCCCCATAATTCCTATGAAGAGGCTAAGGCACATAAGTGAGAATAATACACTTAACAAAATAATAAGGATTGTACAATGCATATGAGAAGAAGAGGGAATGTACTCATTTTCAGTTGATATCAAAAAGTAATGATAAGTTCTTCTAGTTGTTTATTATCATGTTTAGATTTTTTACAATTCTTGTATCTATGTTGTTTTTGTAATAGGGACATCACACAATCAAGGTGCGTAGAAAAGCCCGTTCCACGAGTTCACATATTTTGAAATGTGGTATGTAATAGTATGTTTTTAGGTGTTATGTATTTGATAAGAATGAACGAACAAGATGAACATTTTGCCATTCAGCACTTTTGTAAAGACTTGTATAAAAAATTGTAATGGAATACGTATACAAAAGTACAATCTTGTAAACATGATGTGGTGAATGCATGTATGTGATATTCTCTTTTATGAGAATGTTGTATTGTGAAATCACATGAGTATGCACTACACTAAAAGATGAATTCTATTACGATAAATCCTAAATACCGTTGCAAGAATGTGTATTGTCACTCTTTATAGGATGTTGATTTACTTTATCCTATGTGAGGTGTGTGTTGGTAATGAATGTAATGTATTTATATATTCACATAATGATATTATGAAAAAGTATCGAGAACCTAACAACTTACAAAAAAAATTCCACCATTTTTTTACTATGAAAAGGTCCAGTTGTTACAATTAGCTTCGACTAATGGCATCCTAGATGAATAGCCGGGTATGAGGAAGAGGTTGGGGTGTATGAGTAAGGATAACACAATGGTCAAAATAATAAGGATTGTAATATGCATATGAGAAGGAAAAGAAGGAATGTACCCGTTAAGTTGATAACGAAAAGTAACGATAATATTTTTCTAGTTGTTTATTATCATCATGTTTAGATTATTTATAATTCTTGGATCCATTTTGCTTTTATAATAAAGACGAAACACAATCAAGGTGTGTAGGAAATCCCAATCCACAGGTCTATATATTTTTTAAAAGAACTATGTATTCACATGTTTAAGCGTTATGTATTTTGTAGGAGCCAATGTACTAGTTGTAGAATTGCCACTTTTATATAATCTAGTAACAATATCAATATTTGAATAGGGATGTGAACTCATGCATATGTTATTATGATATAATGTAAACCTATGTATATGTAAATATGATGTTGTGTGGTACGTGTATTGAATACTTTCTATATGGAGAAATTGAATTTACACAATCATATGAGTAATGTGCCATGCTAATGGATGGAACCCATGTACTAACCTTTGAAATGCCACTATGAGAAGTATTGAGAATATGATGGCCTACAAAAAAAATTTACCATTGATTTCGGCTTTGAATTATTGGGATATTACATTATTCATGTGAACCATATCCTCTATCTCAATATAATGCTACAACTCAACCACATTAGTTAACTCTCTATTCAAACCTCACTATTGTAGCCTATCTATCCTCCACAATATTGGCTCAAATCATGGGAATCTCTATATCATTGTGGTAATCATCCACACTCTTACACTTTTGAGTCAAACTCTACAATCCTTGAAATAGTTCTTTATAATAATGTCTAGGAATAAACTTGTTTCTCATGATTACTTTCCTTTCATCCCAAGTGTCTATGGGTCTCTCGTCATTCCTTCTCCTACCTAGAATCATTTGATCCTAACAAATAATAACATAGTTACTAAACTCAACTATAACAGGTTTTACCTTCTTTTGTGCATCAAAA
The DNA here is from genome assembly GCA_018804465.1 of Populus tomentosa. NCBI lineage: Eukaryota > Viridiplantae > Streptophyta > Magnoliopsida > Malpighiales > Salicaceae > Populus > Populus tomentosa. The sequence continues at coordinate 15,412,616 of CM031995.1, forward strand.
GTTTAATATGATTAATTTTCTTATGAAATCTTTAAAATGATTTTTTTAAGGAAAATAAATTAAATAAAATTTATAAAGTTTGAGAAATTATCAAATTGAGTTTGATTTAATATTTCTAAATGTTAAAAATATTTTTTAAAATTACACAAAAAGCTAATAACTAGGATTGAAGCATGCAATATATTAAATTATGCATATCAATGTGTTTTTATGCATGATGGAAGATTATGGATATCAAAAGACAAATATGATTATGTTTTGTTGATGGTTGAATGGTTGTAATATTAAATAGGGGCTGCGTTTCTTGTCTTTTCTCTATTTTCAGGGAATTAGAAATTAAGCTGGGATGATTAATCAAGTGGGACTTAATTGTAAATACATTTTAGAAATTAAGAACTATAATGTAATTTATACAAGGGATTATAATTCTAGACCTAGACAAATCAAGTATAGATTTGATTCCATAAATTTCTAAAACTATCATGAAATAATAAATGTGATGTTTTTCTAAGGGCAAAGTGATTAATATGGTTATAAATATTTTTCTATAAATAGAATGTTATGCCTTATATTTGTTGTATGGATGAGACAATGATGGAAAATTTGATGTGATTAGATAAAGATAAACCTCAAAACATTAAAAGAAAAAGAAGAAGAAGAAGAACTAGCAGTAAAGGCATATCAATCGCTCTTTCTAAAAGCGTTTTTAGAAGATTTTTGATTTGATAGTTCATGTGTATTACTATTAGAGATTAAACAATTGAACAACTTGTTGTTTCAGACAACACAACCTTCAAGAGTTAACGTAACATCAAAGAATATATGATCTTGAAGTAATCTTTGCATGAACCTTAAACTATCTAACAAGATTCTTGGGCTTCCTAAAGATTTTATAATTGTTATTTTCACTATATTTATGAGTTTCAGGAAACCCAACATAATTTCTCTAATTTCTTAAAGTGATTGGTTTCTCCTCTTAATAACCCTATTTTACCATGAAGTTCTTAGTGTTCAAAACTCATGAGCAAAGTCACTTTCAATGTAAAATTTTACAAGATTTGTGCTATCATATTTTTTTGCCATGATAACTTCTAATTTTTAAAAATACAAAGCCTTTTTTACTTTAAAATCTTTGACTTGATCTTTCATGCTTTCAGTTTTTTTAGCCAATTTCTCTTTTGCACTTTTCTTACAATTATAATTTTAAATCCTCCAATAAAAAAACATTTAATGACCAAAAACAAAAGCAATTGATCTGTTAGGGGACTTAATTGGAACTATTTCCATTTCAGTTTGAAAGCTTTATCAATAGCTAGCACAACAGGAAAACCCTTATTCTAAATTATCAAAAAGTACGAGGTTTAAGCACTTCTTATGGCAGTATAAATAAAGTCCAAGACTCAATGGCAGTATTCTTTTAACACAAAATTTACACCTAACGTTTATATAGTAACAGATGTACTGTATAAAAAAACAAAATCATAGCTCTGATACCAACGTGGATTCGAAAAGAAAACTTACTTGTGAGAATTCATTATCTTATCCCCGAATCGATTACTTTAGTGCCATTTCAATTACTAAAATCAAGATGATATTTCATAGTACAACGTCTTTATAAATCTTGTCAAATCAATGTAGAGAGTTCTGACATGACTAAATGATTGATGTATTCTTCCAAGTGCAGGAATGTGGAAGTAATAAATAACCCGGCAAAACCAGGATCGAACCAAAGGAAGATTAACTATATAAATTATAAATAATAATAAAAACAATAACAACAATAATAAACTGAAAAGGGCTTTGAGATGTGATATTGATATAAGGATTAAACAATGATAAAAACAATTGTTAAGGTTAGAGGATCCGCTAATGGTATTCAAACAAGTATATTATAAACTCTTATTACTCAACTAGAAACCATACACAAAGGAGGTTCCAATCGAATTGTAAATTGTTAACATGATTACATTAGTTATCTTATTCGAATAATACTAATACTTGTGAATGTTGTTAGGTATTCATGATTATAACTTATGTTAACAACAAATCAAGTTCCTTTCATAGCACAGGTGTCGGTTATACCATACGGTTGGGCTATGAAAGTGCCAAGTATTTGTTGTACCAATGGTTATACAACATAAATCTAAATTAAGCATTTAACAAGCAAAGTATTAAAAGTGAACAAGGTAACAAATACAAAACATGTTAGTATCAAGCATTAAAGTTCATGTTGAGTTTATACTATACTTATTCTTATACCATTAGTGTAACCTTTTCACCTTGACATAATAAATTTAGCTAAACATAATGAAAGAGAGAAACATAAATAAACAATATAAGAACATTATATAAGTATAGTAAAGGAAATGAAAAGCATACGCAAGAGATTAATATAACATAAAATAAAACTTGAACATTACAAAATACAAAGAAAGAGAGCAAGAGCAAGATCTTGATCTGAACACCAAGATGCCTAAATGCATGGCAAATGCCTTCTTTTATAGGTTAAAATTTGAAACTATTGATTTGATGATTAATTGTTAAGTGAGTGGCCATATTTCAACTTGGTGACAATCTTTATCTTCTTGTTTGAATAAAACGTCATTGATAACGTCAAAATTTCAACAAATTGTCCTCATAAAAGCTCTAGAAAATTGTCTCAGCTTTCCAACAAAAAAAGAATCAGTGTATTTGGACTTGATTCAACCTTGGAGCACGCATGATAAATGCATGAACATGTTTTTATATGATGAACTCGTCCTTCAAAGGGTGACATATGGTCATAAATATTGCATGATGAAATAAGAATTTTGATTTTTTTTCAAAATTTATAATGAAAATTTCCTGAGTAATGGTCATTGTGTCACCCACAAGTCTTGAGTTCAAAATGCTTCAAGAAGGGCTTGCCTTGATGCAAAATATTGTGTAGGGAGCATACACCCTAAAGACAGGTTCTAACATTGTTATTTTATGAGATTTTATTTTATTTTTTCATTTCTATTTCAACTATGCAAAAACTTCCACTAGGAAATAATTTTCTTGCGTAGTTTAATTTTATTTACATCTCATATTAATACTTTATCTTATATAATATTAGGTTAAAAAATAAATAACTTCATACTCATTTAAATATAATCCAACATGTATAAAGTTATACGTTTTTTGAAGTTTGATATTATTTCTAGTGTAAATATATATAGTTACTCCATTAATTTATTTTAAAGATAAACACGGGTAGGTAATAATATGAAAGACAAAAGAATATTTTTATGAGCATTGGACACGTTAACATTTCTATAATATTAAGGTAAAATTCTAGTTTGTATATATGAGCATTGGATCATTCCATAATCTACTTCGGTTTTCCTAAATTAAGATTAACCAAAAAAAAAAATTCCCCCTCGATAATCTCCCAAGTGAGCAATGAATTAATGAACAGAAAAAATAATCATAAGAAGTTCCCGCTCTAGATATGGGATGGGCGGGCTATACGAAAAGATTGGATTCTGCAATTTTGGAAATAGCAGAAAGAAAGAGTGGAATTCCAAGAAAGCCCTGTAATATGATATTTCTTTAACAAGGGGAGTGTGTTCCAGCACAAACAGAAACCCTATTGCCCTCCTCTTCTATATAAAGAAAAGGTTGTTTTCTGAATTCGCGTTTACAGGTTGTTCAGGGGGGACAGGGCAGGCTTCGTCCTCCACTCGACCTTCCATCAAGAAAGTCGAAAGGGAAGAAGATGCTCAGAAAAAGAAGAGGAAGAGATCACCCAGGCTCACTGCTGCTCAAATGCGTGATGTGGCATACCTCAGGAGACGACCCAACAACCGTTGGATTCCGCCCAAATCTCCTCACGAGCTTCTTCAAGAGAGTCATTACCATGACCCTTGGAGAGTTCTCGTCATTTGTATGCTATTAAACTGCACATCGGGTGGCCAGGTAAGATCCTTACTTGTTTTTATTAATGGAAATCAGCATAGAAAAAGCATGATCCCAAAGAAATTTCTCATTGCAGGTCAGACCAATTTTAAATGACTTCTTCACCCTATGTCCTGATGCAAAGACCACCACTAATGTTGACCAGGAAGAGATTGCCCATCTAACACGCAGTTTAGGTTTCAAAAACACGAGGGCTGAGAAGATAAAACGCCTTTCTGAGATTTACTTGGAAGAGGACTGGACCCATGTCACCTTTCTGCCTGGTGTTGGAAAGTAGGGAAATTTCTGTTCAGTCCGCTGTCTGCTATAGCTATTTGCATTGATGGTTTTTCCAAACTGATCTGACTCGTTAGAATTTCTTGTCTGATTGTTCAGGTATGCCGCTGATGCATATGCAATATTCTGTACAGGGAGGTGGGACAGGGTGGTGCCAGAGGATCACATGTTGACTAGGTACTGGGAATTCCTTCGCAGGGGTAGATGGATCATAGAATAGATGGATTGTCTCTGTTTTGTATTTTGAAGAGACAGATCACGTGGGGGTTAGTTTATACTATGTTTATTGTGTCCCTAATACTAGGTCTTTTGATGCCAACTGTGTGTGGCAAGTTAAACCCCAGGTATGTTTGAATAGCCATACCTAGCTTTGAATAGCTATTCAGGTATAACTAACTAATGGAGCAGTATCCCAGCTATGTTTGGACTGAGATAATGTAGGGATTGGCTATGAAGTTCTGTTGAATTTGAAGTCTTTTAAGATCCCAGCTATGTTTGGGTAATTACTCGAAAAACTTCTAAGTATTTTCAAGGGAATGCCAGCTTGAAAGGAATGGTGCTCTCTTTCTTCTTTGGAATTGCAAATGTAGCTCGATGGATTACTCTTTATGCTGTTTCAGAAACTTCAACAAGTCCCTACCAGTTTGCTTTTGTAAGGCAGCGTAAGCCTCTGTAATAAGCCTGAAGTCTTCCCCACGCATATGAAGTGCACAGCTGTTTTGTGTGTTTAAAGCTTCCAGTCTCCTGTTGCAAATACGAGCAACAAAACAGAGAAGAAAACGATCCAAATTTAGTTGCTATAAGGTTCTAAACCGAGTTCTTGGCTATCATATTTTTGCTCTAATGATTTCAAAACATAGTAAATTGGCACTTGAAACACAACATCGGTCGATGTTTCAAGGAGATCCCCATGCATTTTCATTACTGGGGGAAACATGAAGGGTAAAAACCATGTAGTTAGCAGCCACAACATGCACCCTTCTGTGTAGCATTGCAGCATGCCATGCTCTGAATTCTTTAGGATCAAAAACTTAAAATTGTGCCTCTCTTGCAAAGTTTCATTAACTTGTGATGCTATTATTATCTTAAAAAACAATCTTAAAAGGCTGAGAGGCTTTGTTGCATTCAAATGATCGTTTTAGCCTCCTTTGCAACAACAGGAACAATCATGTAGACCGCCTTAAAAGGTTTTGCCAAGCGCAATATCTTGTGAAAAATAATAAAGATTTTCAAGAGTTTTGTAGAATGTGTCTCGATTAATTATATTTGAAATTCTTTGAGTATTTTCAAGCAAGAATAATTTTTTTAGTTATCCTAAGTATTGCAATATTATTGAAATATTTTATTTATAGCAAATATAAATTATTTTATATTATGTCTGAAAATAATGTATCTTTTTAATTGGTTGATGAAACAATTGACTGTTTTATATAATAATTTTAGTGGTCGATTAAATGAATTTAAAAGTATTTATATTTCTAACTCGTTAAGATTCTTTTGAAATTTTGACAATCTTCTTTGTATTTGAAATATTTCAAATGTCGACATCAAAATTATATAACATATAAAAAGCCTGGTTATTAAACCTGGTCTGGCGGGTCAACCCAGGACCTGGTGGCTGGACCAGTCCGGGTTTAATAAAAGACCAGTCGGGGCAACAACCTGGCAAAACCTAGTCAACCTGGCAGGTCAACCCATAACCTGGCAAAAATAAGTCCGGGTTTATTAAATTTTTTTTATCTCTCAATTTCTCTTTCCTTTACTTGATTCTTTTTTAGGTTAGTGTTTCATATGTTGGACTTTGCAAATTTATAAGGTTTTTCTTTCACTTTTTTTATTTTTTTTTCTTGGATTTTTTTTATATATTTTCCCCTTACTTATTTCTCTCTTGCCTTTTCTTTTTTTTCTTTTCCAGTTCTGCTTCTGTCCACTTGGCAGCATATAAAAGGAAGGAAAAACTGGATTGTTTTATTTTTTTAGGGAAAATAACCATTTAACCCTTAATAAGTCTTTTTTGCTTCTATTTGACGGTTTTTATTTTTTTTATTATCACTACCAAGCTCTGTTCATCCTAAAATTTTAACTAGACTTTATTTAATATATTTTGAGATCCCTTATAAAATTTCAGCTTAATCTGATGGTCATATTGAAAATTAAGCTCAATAACATAAAACAGGTCAAAATTGTGATTTAAATCAAATTTATGAATTACTCCAAAAATGCTGAAATTTTAACCCAAGCTAAAGAATCATATTAGAAGGCTCCACGTAAATTTTCAGAATTTTCTAATAACTCGATCGAGAATTATGATTTTGTTTTATATAAAACTAATTAATTTATGATTTTTTGCCCAGAAGGTTTACAGATATCCTCAGCAAGCTCTTGTTCAATGTATATTCTCATAAAATATGCTAAGAGCTCCCCTTTCATTTTAATCCATCAATATATATCATGATCATTTATTGCACCTAAGCTTCAACAATAAATCTATTACACCTAAGCCTTCATCAATATTTTAATATATTGATGGATTAAAATCTTGACCTACGTTATAGCACACCCAAGCTTTCAACATAGCTTCGCTCTTGACCTCAGTTAGTGTTTCAAGGAGACATGATCATTCATTAAGGACTAGGATGCATGATCCAAACCATTGTATTCCTTGGGATGCATATGGGGGGACATTCAAATTGTAATAAACAAACAAACAAATAAATAAAAATTTTCCTGTAGTGATATTTGATGCTAGCTTCCCCCTGCTAAAATGGCGGTTTGCCCATCATCTATAACGTGACCTCCAAAGGTTTACTGATCTCCTCATAAGCACAATTACAAGAAACACAAGCACATGTTGACAACCTGTTGAAAACAATGGCAATGGTAGCAGAAAAGAGGTAAACATCGATCATCTTTCAAGGTAATACAATTTAACTTGCATTCCCCTTTCAATCATAATACAACTCTCAAGCTTATTGAAAATGGGACTAAAGACCTTATCCTCGTTCATATTTTTTAGTCCTTGTAACCAAACCATGCCAAATAAAAGTGTGATAATACAATCTTACTAATTAAAAATCCTGAACAGGTAGCAAAGCTAACGTATTGCGTGTTAAAAGTAAAACACCAGATTCTCATATTGTAAGTGATTCTAGAAAACATTTGTCTAGAAACAAGTGTTGGAAAACAAAATTATGAAATTTTGACAATCTTCTTTGTATTTGAAACATTCCAAGTGTTAACATCAAAAATATATAGCATATAAAAACCCTGGTTATTAAACCTGGCCTGGCAGGTCAACCTAGGGCCTGGTGGCTGGACTGGTCTAGGTTTAATAAAAGACTTGTCGGGGCAATAACCAGTAAAACCTGTTCAACTCGGCAGGTCAACCTATGACCCAAGTAAACCCATCGAGAATTAGGAATTTTTTTTTTAATATAAAACTAGTTAATTTATGATTTTTTGCCTAGAGGATTTACATATATCCTCAGCAAGCTCTTGTTCAATGTAAATCGTCATAAAATATGCTAAGAGCTCCCCTTTTATTTTAATCCATCAATATATATTATGATTATCTATTGCACCTAAGCCTTCAACAATAAATCTATTGCACCTAAGCCTTCATCAATATTTTAATATATTGATGGATTAAAATCTTGACCTGCGTTATAGCACACCCAAGCTTTCAACATGGCTTTACTCTTGACCTCGGTCAATGTTTCAAGGAGATATGATCATTCATTAAGACTAGGTTGTGTGATCCAAACCATTGTACTTCTTGGGATGCATATGGGGGGACATTCAAATTGTAATAAATAAACAAACAAATAAATAAAAGTTTCCTATAGCGATATTTGATGCCAACTTTCCCCTGCTAAAATAGCGGTTTCCCATCATCTATAACGTGACCTCCAAAGGTTTATTGATCTCCTTGTAAGCACAATTACGAGAAACACAAGCACATGTTGACAACCTATTGAAAACAATGGCGATGGTAGCAGAAGAGAGGTAAACATTGGTCATCTTTCAAGGTAATACAATTTAACTTACATTCCCCTTTCAATCATAGCACAACTCTCAACCTCATTGAAAATGGGAGTAAATACCTTATCCTCCATATTTTTTAGTCCTCGTAACCAAACCAGTGCCAGTAATGGTTAGTATCAAATAACCATCTCAACCCAATAGCTTAAGCTATTAGGTAAGGCTCAAGATATGATTTATATTATTATCTAACACACCCTCTTAAGTGAAAGCTTTTTGGGCTTGAAACTTACACAAACTCACATTATCTTTTGCTTAATTTTTATCAAATAAAGGGGTGGTGAGATTTGAACTCGTAACCGCTTGGTCATCAAGGCTCTGATACCATGTTAAAGAACCATCCCAACCCAATAGCTTAAACTGTTAAGTAAGGTTCAATAAATGATTTATATTATTCTTAATAATTAGTAGAACCTTTGGAAAATATACATGTTTAGACTTGGTTGCGTATTGCTTAATCACTTTGTGATAATTGTTTTCTTCCACATCAACCACATGAATTGTGGAGCATAAGTAGAGCAAATACTTTTTGAGCAGTCGTAGTGGAGCACTACTCTAGTAAATATTTTATGATGATTATAACTAATCAATGTGATATTGGAGATATAGTGTTATCATTATGAGTTCTTTTTTTAACAACAAAACTAAATCAGATTATTTATCCATAGTACATCTAAACTCAAGCCATCAGACACAAATAATAGAGAGTTCTTTTTCAAGGCATAAATTAGATAAGATATAGTGTTAGTTTCTTTTTATTTGCTTCTTGAGATAAATGAGTACCCAACTTACTAATTAACTGGTTTTAAATTAATAAATGAAAATCTTGGATTTTTTCCTAGTGACGATTCTCATCTTCATATAGCAATTGAGCGTTTATTTGAAAAAAATAATAATAATCAAAACTTACTACGTGTTGGGTAAGGGAAACGATAAAAATTCATATAGAGCTCTCACCATTTTTTTTTTTTATGACAATGAGTTCTTTTGGTTTAGTTCAAACAATTCATCACACTCGCACAATATTAAGGAATTTACCATACAGTACCCAAAAAAATATTAATGAATTTACAACAGGAAAGAGTGAAAGAGATTTTGACAGGAATAATGATTACTATTTAGATACGTTGGATACTGGTGTCACTACATAGAAACTGCAATGAAGGCAGAATCTTTATATTGTGCTACAAAAGCTTAATAATCATGTTGAGGGGTACAACACGCCATAGCCATTATTTAGCTGACACGACCAAAAGATTGATGTCTTATCCCAAGTATAGGAGTGTCGAAGTAATAAATAACCCAACAAGACCGGGGTCGAACCATAGAGAGATTAACTATATAAATTATAAATAATAATAGTAACAACAACAACAACAACAACAACAACAACAACAATGATGATGATGATGATAATGGTGATGATGAGTTAAATAGGACTTTGAGATATAAGATTAATATGAAGATTAAACAATGATAAAAACAGTTGTCAAGGTTAGAGGATCCACTAAAGGTATTTCAAATAAGTATAATGTAAACTCTTTTTATTACTCAACTGGAAACTTGTAAACCCCAGGAAAAAAATAAATAAATAAAAGTGAAGAAATTCATGCATATGGTTAAATAAAAACAGGAATTCAGAAATTTTTGAATATAAAGTTCTGGTCTAAATAATTCGAGACATTATAATAAACCCGGTATTGTTGAGGGTTGGATGTAATTGAAGAGAATAATACACTTAAAGGAAAAGGGGGCCTAAATGCAAATAAGAGAAATTATAGAGTATAAATACCCTCTCCTCACTAAAAAAAAAAAAATCTGCAGGAACCATAAGAAAAGAAAATAAGGAGTTTTGCATCCATTCTTGCAAAATTAAAAGAGAAACACTAAAATTTCAAGAACCCATCCAAGATTAAGGTTTATAGATGGGATAAACACTTGTGTATAAGGGATTAACAAGAAAATTGAACAAGAAGAAAAGAAAGGAGGGAGTTGAAAATCTTCAACTGGTTAAAGATCAAAATCTTAATTCGTACCGAGTAAGGTGTTCTAAACATGATCTTAAAAATTCATTTCAAATTCGATAATGAATTGATGCCTTGATATTTAACTATAGGTTAGGGTTCTTAGACATGAATTGGGGAAAAAGTATTTGTTGTTAAAATTAAGTTAATTCATGTGTGGTATGTAGTATATGAAAGTATTGTGTGAAGGGAAGGGGGTGACGAATCTGGACAAACTCGTCTCCTGACTTTCAGTCAGATTTCTGGTAGGAGGATGAGGGAATTAGGATTGGCATAGAAATTTTAGATTTGGATGTTAGCTGATTAGTCCTTAAAAGTGTATTTTTATCAAGGTTTTATATCATCATTTTGCACTTGAACTATCAATAACTCCTTGACTAGAGCATGTTTCATAATAACAAGTTTGATAATATAAGATACCTTTAATTTATGGTAAATGCTCATTTTAAATGTAGGTATATCTCACAATTCAAAGGATTGATTGTTGTGATTAACTATTGGAAGTGAAAGGACAAAGAAAAGGCTAAGCTTAGGAAGGAGATGCCGATTCAATTCAAATTCAAACACTGTTCAGTCATTGGGTCATATATGGAGCTATAGATCTTGGATTTCAGTTTGGTTTATATGGCTTGAAAGATAAGAAATAGGCCTACAACTTTCATGATAGGAAAAGACCTATATCTGCCATTTTCAAATTCAAAGTTTGGCCACAAAATAGAAGTCAGAATTTTTCTTGCAATCCAGCCCAAACATTGCTCAGAATTTTACCTATATCTAGAGTTCTAGAAGGCCAAATGACATGAAATTTGGTGGGTGAAAGGAAAAGATAATTTACAACAACTTTCATGTAGAAGACATGCTCAAATTCTGATGGTAACAATGACATTTTATCAAGACAAGAGCTTGAGGGCTATCCACCACGTCCACCAGCAGCACTACTAAGTATTTTAGACGTATCTCGAGCTATAGTGATCCAAATGCTCTGAAATTTGTTGGGTGAAAGGAAAAGATAATTTTAAACAACTTTCATGAAGAGCACTTTGCCAAATGCTAATTGAATCAATGTCATTTCATCCAGCCAAAATACTTGAGTGTTGTTGTCTACCAAGTCCACTAAATCAATAGTTGGCCACTACATCAATAATCAATTACCAAATAAATAGTTCTAAATTTTAGCCTATAAATGGAGGCATTTTCCATTCATTTAGGCATCTTGTTTTTTAGATCAAGATCATGTTCTTGCTCTTTCTCTTTATATTTTTGTAATGCTTAAGTTTTGCTTTCATTAATCTCTTGTTCATGCTTTTTATTTCCTTTACTATACTTATATAATCATGTTCATCTCTTGTTTATATATGTTTCTCTTCTTCATTATGTTTAGCTAAGTTAATTATGTCAAGGTGAAAAGGTTTCACTAATGGTGTTAGGATAAGTATAATATAAACTCAATATGGACTTTAATACTTATATCATAAACAACTTGCTATTAACATGTCTTATAATTTTTATCTTATTAATTATTAATACCTTGCTTGTTAAATGGTTAATCTAGATTTGTGTTGTATAACACTTGGTACATCAAATACTTGATCCTTCATAGTCTTCGACCGACATCGTTGTTATGAGAGGAACTTGATTTGTTGTCAACATAAGTTAGTATCATGAATACCTGATAAAATTTATAAGTATGGTGCTATATAAATAAGATGATTAATATGATCATGTTGATAATTTATAAAGAGTTTATACATTACTTATCTCTAATACTATTAGTGGATCCTCTAACCTTGACATTTGTTTTTATCATTGTTTAATCTTCACATTTATCTTACATCTCAAAGTCCTCTTTAACTCATCATCACCACCACCACCACCATCATTGTTGTTGTTGTTATTTATAATTTATATAGTTTACCTCCCTGTGGTTCGACCCCGGTCTTGCCGGGTTATTTATTTCTTTGACACTCCTGCACTTGGGATAAGACATCAACTTTTTGATCGTGTCAAGTTTTTGACGCCGTTGTCGGGGAGGTAAATTCTTGTGTAAATTATAATATTTATTTTGTTTTCACTTTTCTTGTATCTAACTTTTGTTTTGTTTCCTTCTTCCTTTTATTTTCTTCCTACACGTGCATGAGAGTTTGGTCACGTACATTAAGTGGTAGACTTTGTAGGGTATCCTTATCATTTTCAGAAAAAATAGCCGAAAAAGATAACCAGTCGCTTCATAATGAGAATAACTGAGTTAGAACACTTAGAGACCACATGAATCCTACAAGAACAAGAGCACCCTTGTGTATAATTTTCCCTCCTAATGCATCTCACTTTAATTTTAAGGCAGACATTATTCAACTTTTACCTTCTTTTCATAGCTTAGATCTAGAAAATCCATACTTGCATTTGAGAGAATTTGAAGAAGTCTGTAACACATATAATGACTTAAATTGTAGCATGAACACCATCAGATTAAAGCTTTTTCCTTTTTTATTAAAAGATAAATTTAAAACATGGCTATAAAATCTTATGTCAGGATCTATTCATGCTTGGGATGAAATTCAACAAGAATTTTTAAAGAAGTTTTTTTCATCTCACAAAACAAACTCTTTTAAAAGACAAATCACCACTTTCACTCAAAAACCAGGAGAAACATTTTACCACTTTTGGGATAGGTATCGAGACTTGCTTAATACTTTCCCTCATCATGGTTTTGAAATATGGAGATTGGTTTCACATTTTTATGAAGGGTTAACACCTAAAGATAGATAAATGGTAGAATTGATGTGCAATGGAACTTTTAAAAATAAAAACCCTGGTGAAGCAATGGAGTATCTAGACTTGCTAGCTGGAAATGCTTAAAATTAGGACACTACAAGTACTTATGAGGCACCAGGTAAGACTCAACCTTCAGTACTTCCATTTCCTCAAGTCATGACCAAACAAAGGAAAGTTAATCACAACTTTGAAATCTTTGAAACTTTCAAACAGGTAAGGATCAATATACCTTTGTTAAATGTTATTAAACATGTACCTTCTTATGCTAAATTTTAAAAGATCTGTGCATTGTGAAGAGAAAACTAAATGTGAAAAAGAAAGCCTTTTTAGCCGAACAAGTAAGTGTCATTCTTCATAACAATAATTCTTTGAAATATAAAGACCCTGGTTCTCCTACAATTTCTTGCTTTATTAGAAAACATAAAATTGAGAGAGCTTTATTGATCTTGGAGCTAGTGTGAATTTACTTTCATATTCAGTCTTTCAGAGTCTCAATCTAGAGAGTTAAAACTAACTTCTATAACTCTTTTATTTGCCGATATATCTGTAAAAGTGCCTAGAGGAATAGTTGAAGATGTGTTAGTACAAGTTGATAAATTCATTTATCTCTTGGATTTTCTTGTCTTGGATACACAACTTATTGAAGCATGTAATTCAATTCCTGTTATTTTAAGACGTCCATTTCTTTCCACTTCTAATGCATTGATTAATTGTAGGAATGGACTGATGAAGTTATCATTTGGAAACATGACATTGGAGATGAATATTTTCAACATTTGCAAGCAACCTGGAGATAATAATGATTTGCAGGAAGTGGATTTTATTGAAAAATTAGTTTATGATCAATTTCAAACTACTTCCAGTGAAATTGAGTTTAATGAATTTGAAGATTTGCAAATGGTTTATTTTCAAGAAGAATCAAAGGCAAGTAATTGGAGACCACAAATTGAAGAATTGCCACCACGATCAATTGAGTCTATACCTTCAAGTGTTCAACCACCAAAATCTGATTTAAAGTCATTACCATTCAATCTCAAATACTGATTTTTAGAGAAAATAAAACTTTTCCAATAATAATCTCTTCTAATCTTAATGCACATCAAGAAGGTAAGTTATTACAAACTCTGAAAATGCATAAAAATGCATTAGGATGGATCAAAGGCAAGTAATTGCAAATGGTTTATTTTCAGGAAGATTTGCAAATGGTTTATTTTCAGGAAGAATCAAAGGCAAGTAATTGGAGACCACAAATTGAAGAATTTTCACCACGATCAATTGAGTCTATACCTTCAAGTGTTCAACCACCAAAATCTGATTTAAAGTCATTACCATTCAATCTCAAATACTCATTTTTTAGAGAAAATAAAACTTTTCCAATAATAATCTCTTCTAAACTTAATGCACATCAAGAAGGTAAGTTATTACAAACTCTGAAAATGCATAAAAATGCATTAGGATGGATCATAGCTGACATAAAAGGAATTAGTCCTTTGATTTGCACACACATGATTTATTTAGAGGAAATTGCTAAACCCTCTAGAGAAATGCATCAAAGGCTTAATCCTAATATGAAAGAAGTTGTGAGAAATGAAGTTATTAAGCTTCTAGATAATGGAATTGACACGACCAAAAGATTGATGTCTTCTCCCAAGTGCAGGAGTGTCAAAGTAATAAATAACCCGGTAAGAACGAGGGTCGAACCACATGGAGGTTAACTATACAATAATAATAATAATAATAATAATAATAATAATAATAAGTTAAAGAATAAGAAGAAAAAAAATTGATGAGAACTTTAAGATTGAAGATTAATTAAAGGATTAAACAATGATAAAAACAAATGTCAGGGTTGGAGGATCTAGTAATGGTATTTCAAACAAGTATAGTATAAACACTTATTATTCAACTGTTTAATAAGAGTTAACTTTCTTGGGTTGGGATTATTATTATTTTTATTATTTATTTATATATACATACAACTTAAAACATAATGCATCTTCAACCCATATAACGAGTTTTCAGCCAATGACTCCCAAACCAGTTGGTCTTAGGGCATTAGGTGTTGAGACACCCCTACAAGCTTCGTAACTCAGGTTGCAAATACTGATACGTAGATAGTGTAATGTTTGATTCCCTTAAGCTTTTCTCCTTAACCCATGTAACAAGTTTTGGGCCAATAGCTCCCAAGTCAGTTGACTTTAGGGTATTACGTGTTAAAACACCCCTTCAGGTTTAATAGTTTAGGTTAGGGAGGCTATGAAACCAAACTTATCTACATTTTTATTATCATCAATATTATCAATTTTTTTTATTTTTTTTTGCAAATTATATACTATCCCTTTTTCTTAGTTGTTACCTTTAACAAAAGAACATAAATAATGTAATAATCCAATATGCAACCCACAATCATATGTTAAAGTGTGTGTGTGAAAATGAAGGTTTAAGAATGCTTGTTAAATGAGTATATGAGCAGGATCAAGTGATAACAATGTGAGAATTTGTAAACCTGTATTTCAAGAAGTATTTTGATAGACCTTGGTGATGATACTTACTAAGATGCGTCTCAAGAGTCAATAAAATTTCCTCCTTACTCTGCCATCCTAATAACAATTTTATGAAATGGTTTTAATAATAGCAAAAACAGTTAGTAAGTTAGTTTTCTTTTTTTTGTCAACGACTACCTTCTCCCCCAACCAAAACGAGACATTGTCCTCAATGTCCTAAGGTATAAGAAGACATCAACTGAAACAACGAACAATGACAAACCTAAAACACACTTAAACAAATATAAGAAGTAACAAAACAAAATAATATGTTATTAATAAAACCAAAAGACACAAGGTTTCACAAATGAAGGCTCAAATCTAATCTAAGCTTTTTACGACTTTTCTTAGTTGACCAATTTAGGCGACTCATGCAGTGATCAATGACAGGGATGAAAGATTGTAGTTGGTCAATCAATTATTTAGCAGTAGCAGGAGAGAATATGATTTGTCGTGTCGAAGATAGAAATTCATGTTCCATAGCTTGATCAAGAAAAGACAACAATTTATCATAGAAACCATTAACATTTAACAAACCTATAGGTTTATAGTAAATGTGCAGTTAGGCCCAAGAGGAAATATGAAAGATCTCTTCCAATGTGCCCAGACCATCTAGTAAGGCAATGAAGGCATCAATATGGTTAAACATGGCATTTAGTCGATCAGACATTGTGGGGACCTGTAGTTACTCTTCAATTATTTTTCCAATGATGTCCCTATTTGTTAAAGCTTTATGGACAACCCCCAAAACTTGACTGCCTCCTAAAAATGCAGCCATTGAAACACCCTCCATTAAACCAAGGCTGCCTCCCCCATACACTAAATGAATCTTTCTCTCAGTTAGTACCTGACCAAGATGATTTGCTGATTCTAAAAACTCATTTTCTTTCCTAGGACTGGATCCACCGAAAACACAAATATTTTTTATGTGATGACTTGAGGAACCGGCCATTTCTACACACTTCTATATTTGATGAATGTATGGGTTGAGTAGAAATGAAGGGAAGTAAGAGAAGAATTTATAGATGAGAAATTGAAAATGCAATCATACCACCTATATGTAGGCCAACTATAGTCTCACTCTCTCTCTCTCTCTCTCTCTCTCTATCTCTTTATTAATTATTTATTTTGAAAAAACATGTGTATGTACAGGTAGTTGTGATTGTGGCTCACATCTTCCATTGGTTTTACATCCAAGAACGACTTAAACGCCCTCTATGGGTCGGGGATAGGCTTCCCATCTAGTTTTCTAAAAAACTGGCAAACATGGTCTTTTTTAGTTAGATTCCCAAGACTAAGTCGAGCATGTTCTTTATGGAATTGTGGCCATAAATCATGAATTGCACGATGCACATTTCCACTAGGATGCGTCTCAAGGGTCAACAGAAGATTATCTAAAGACCCCTTACTCAGGTCATCCTTAATGAATTGTATTTTATCTACACAGTTTACAAATACCATTCCTAAAGAACGACATGTCGCATTACAAGTCCATCTCGCACATCTGTGACAAACTTTCAGTTGTTTTGCACGACGATTCTTTGCAAAAGTGCTTTTACCTGTTTCAGGCATGTGTGAAATGAAAGAATTGGATGACTCACCTAATAATCAGACCTTTGCTTCAATTAGCCAACGAATATCTTCAGGAATTCCATGATTCATTAACAACCTCAATCTTGCACACCTAGCACGGTAAATTTTTGTAATCGTATTTGGAGGCAAAGCAGGAAAATACATTTTTAATTTTTCAAGAGTGGTGTCCATTTTCAAATGAGAATTGGGGAAAAGATTCAAAGAAGGAAGAAAGAGCAAAGAATTGTACAAATATATACAAATATCAGTTATTATGGGAAAATGAAAGAATCGACTTAAGTCACAAAGTATCGTTATCCGCCATTTGACTGAGATGAGAGAGAGACTAGCAAAACAGAAGTTACACTAAAACAAAACACAAAACAATATGAGAAAAAGAATCAATCTTTATATACAGGATCACTCAATTTAATAGAGTCATTTTCAACTAAAAAATTATCAAAATAAACTTTCAAACGATGCCCATTTACCTTGAAAACATTGTCATTCTTTGGATTCTCGATATCACAAGCCCCATATGGATACACATGTTTCACAATAAAAGAACCGCTCCATCTTGATCTTAGTTTTCTAGGAAATAAATGGAGTCGATAATTATAAAGCAAGACTTTTTGACCAACATTGAATGTTTTTCTCAATATTTTCTTGTCATGCAACTCTTTGATTCTTGTTTTATGAATTCTTGAATTGTCATATACATCATTTTTTATTTCCTCAAGCTCATTTATTTGCAATTTTTACAGCTGACTATCATCATCAAGGTTTGAATTGAAAGCTTTAATAGCCCAATAAGCTTTATATTCAATTTCCACAGGCAAGTGACAAGGTTTTCCATAGACTAGTAGTCTATAAGGTGACATACCTAATGATGTTTTATAAGTAGTTCGATAAGCCCAAAGTGCATCATTAAGTTTTAAAGACCAGTCTTTCCTGTAAGGGTTCACTGTTTTCTCCAATATCTGTTTGATCTCCCTATTAGCAAGCTCTACTTGTCCACTTGTCTGAGGGTGATAAGGGGTGACAACTTTATGTGTGATTTCATATTTCTTCATTAAAGAATCAAATGGCTTGTTGGAGAAATATGTTCCACCATCACTTATCATGGATCGAGGGATTCCAAATCGACTCAAAATATTGTCTTTCAAAAACTTTATCACTGTTTTGTGATCATTGTTTCCATTTGGAATTGCCTCTATCCATTTTGAAATATAATCTACTGCGACTAATATGTACATGAAACCAAATGATGGAGGAAATGGACCCATGAAATCTATACCCCAACAGTCAAAGATCTCAATGACAAGAATAGGATTTAAAGGCATCATGTGACGTTTTGAAATAGATCCCAACTTTTGACAATTTTCACAAGTCTTGCAGAATGCATGTGAGCCCTTGAACATGATGGGCCAGTAAAATCCACTTTGTAAGATTTTTGCAGTTGTCTTTTTTGACAAGAAATGACCCCCACATGCCTTAGAATGACAAAATTTAATGACACTACTTACCTCATTGTCAGGAATGCATCTTTGAAATATTTGATCAAGATAATATTTAAATAAATACGAGTCATCCCAATAAAATTTCTTCACTTCGTTCAAGATCTTTGTCTTGGGTGCTCCAATGAGCTGGTAATTGTCTTGAAACAAGAAAATTAACAATATTAGCAAACCAAGGCATCATAGAAATGAAAAGTAAAGATTCATCGAGAAAATAGTCATCGATTGGTGTGATGTCAGATTTCGAATCTATTGTCAATCTTGACAAATGATTTACGACATCATTTTCAGTGCCTTTCTTGTCTTTGATTGTGATATCAAATTCTTGAAGTAACAAAATCCACTACACCAATCTAGCCTTAGAATCTTTCTTAGAAAGAAGATATTTCAATGCTGCATGATCACCAAAAACAACAACAGGTGAGCCAACAAGATAATACCTCAATTTATCACATGCAAATACTACTGCAAGTAATTCTTTTTCAGTGGTGGTGTAATTCATTTGAGCACTATTTAAAGTTTTACTTGTATAGTAAATCACATAAGGTTTCTTATCTTTTCTTTGTCCCAAGACAGCACCCATGGCATAATCACTAGCGTCACACATTATTTTAAAAGGTAATGACCAATCAGGAGGTTGAATGACAGGAGCAGAAGTAAGCAAGTTTTTAAGTTTAACAAAGGCTTCTTCATAATGTTCAGTCCATTCAAAATATTATCCTTTGTTAGAAGGTTACTCAAGGGCTTAGATATTACACTAAAATCTTTGATAAACCTTCTGTAAAAACCAGCATGTCCTAAGAATGATCTAACATCTTTAACTGATTTTGGTGTTGGAAATTGACAATTAACTCGATTTTAGATTTGTCAACCTCAATTCCTTTCGATGAAACAATGTGACCAAGTACAATGCTGTTTGTTACCATAAAGTGACATTTTTCCCAATTCAGTACAAGATTCTTCTCTTCACACCTGCTCAAAACCTTTTCTAAGTTAGTCAAACAATCATCAAATGAATCACCAAAAATAGAAAAATCATCCATAAAAATCTCAAGAAAACGTTCAACCATATCACTGAATATGCTAAGCATGCATCTTTGAAACGTGGCTGGTGCATTACATAATCCAAAAGGCATCCTTCGATATGCAAAAGTACCAAATGGACATGTGAAAGTACTCTTCTCTTGATCTTTCAATGTAATTTCAATTTGATTGTAACCTGAATAGTCATCTAGGAAACAATAAAATTCATGACCTGCAACTCTTTCTAGGATTTGATCCATGAAAGGTAAAGGGAAATGATCTTTTCTAGTCATTGAATTATGTTTTCTATAGTCAATGCACATGCGCCAACCAGTAATAATCCTAGTTGGAATTAACTCGTTTTTCTCATTTGTTATCATAGTGACTCTAGACTTTTTAGGTACAACTTGGGTAGGACTTACCCATTTGCTGTCAGAAATAGGATAAATGATTTAATTATCTAGAAGCGTAATGACTTCATTTGTCACTACTTCTTTCATATTAGGATTAAGCCTTCGTTGCATTTCTCTAGAGGGTTTAGCATTTTCCTCCAAATAAATCCTGTGTGTGCAAATCAAAGGGCTAATTCCTTTTATGTCAGCTATGGTCCATCCTAATGCATTTTTGTGCATTTTTCAGAGTGTGTAATAACTTACCTTTTTATGTCATTACATTTGGAAGAGGTTATTACCGGAAAAGTGTTATTTTCTCCCAAAAATGAGTATTTGAGATTGAGTGGTAACGACTTCAAATCAGGTTTTGGTGGTTGAACATTTGAAGGTATGGACTCAATTGATCATGGTGGCAATTCTTCAATTTGTGCTCTCCAATTACATGCCTTTGATTCTTCCTGAAAGTAGACCATTTGCAAATCATCAGATTCATCAATCTCAATTTCACTAGAAGTGGTTTGACATTGATCATGAACTAATTTTTCAATAAAGTCCACTTCCTGTAAATCATTATCATCTCTAGGTTGCTTGTAAATGTTGAAAATATTCATCTCCAATGTCATGTTTCCAAATGATAGCTTCATCAGTCCATTCCTACAATTTATCAATGCATTAGAAAATGGACGTCCTAAAATGACAGGAATTGAATTACATGCTTCAACAGGTTGTGTATCCAAGACAACAAAATGTACAGGTTAAATGAATTTATCAACTTGTACTAACACATCCTTAACTATTCCTTTAGGCATTTTTACAGATCTATCAGCAAGTAAAAGAGTTATAGAGGTTGGTTTTAACTCACCTAGATTGAGACTTTGAAGGACTGAATATGGAAGTAAATTCACACTAGCTCCAAGATCAAGTAAGGCTCTTTTAATTTTATGTTCTCCAATAAAGCAAGAAATTATAGGACAACCAGGCTTATAAAATATCATTAGGTATGTCACCTTATAGACTAGTCTATGGAAAACCTTGTCACTTGCCTGTGGAACATGAACATAAAGCTTATTGGGCTATTAAAGCTTTCAATTCAAATCTTAATGATGCTAGTCAGCTGTGAAAATTACAAAATAAATGAGCTTGAGGAAATAAGAAATGATGCATATGAAAATTCAAGAATTCATAAAGCAAGAATCAAAGAGTTTCATGACAAGAAAATACTGAGGAAAACATTCAATGTTGGTCAAAAAGTCTTGCTTTATAACTCTCGACTCCATGTATTTCCTGGAAAGCTAAGATCAAGATGGAGCGGTCCTTTTATTGTGAAACATGTGTATCCATATGGAGCATGTGATATCGAGAATCTAAAGAATGGTAATGTTTTCAAGGTAAATGGACATCGTTTGAAAGTTTACTTTGATAATTTTTTAGTTGAAAATGACTATATTGAATTGGGTGATCCTGTATATAAAGATTGATTCTTTTCTCACATTGTTTTTATGTTTCTTTTTGTGTGACTTTTGTTTTGCTAGTTTCTCTCACCCCGGTCAAATGACAGATAACGGTACTCCGTGACTTTTGTCTGTCACAGATGTGCCAGATGGATTTGTAATGCCAAATGTCATTCTTTAGGAATTGTATCTGTAAACCATGAAGATAAAATACAATTCATTAAGGATGGCCTGAGTAAGGAGTCTTTAGATAAAATACAGTTCATTCTTTTGACTCTTGAGATGCACCCTAGTGGAGATGTGCATCGTGCAATTCATGAGTTATGGCCACAATTCCATAAAGAACATGCTCGACATAGTCTTGGGAATCTGACTAAAAAAGACCTTGTTTGCTAGTTTTTAAGAAAACTGGATGGGAAGCCTATCCCCGACCTATAGAGGGCGTTTATGTTGTTCTTGTACGTAAAACCAAGGGAAGATGTGAGCCACAATCAGAACTACTTGTACATACACATGTTTTCAAACAGAGAGAGAGAGAGACTCCAGCTGGCCTACATATAGGTGGTATGATTGCATTTTTAATTTCTCATCTATAAAATCTTCTCTTCCTTCCCTTCATTTCTACTTAACCCACACATTCAACAGCTATCAAAGCGTGTAGAAATGGCAGGTTCCTCAAGTCATCAAATAAGAAATATTTGTGTTTTTGGTGGATCCAATCCTGGGAAAGAAAAAGAGTTTTTAGAATTAGCAAATTATCTTGGTTAGGTATTAGTTGAGAGAAAGATTCATTTAGTGTATGGAGGAGGCAGCCATGGGTTAATGGTGAGTGTGTCAACAGCTGCATTCCTAGGAGGCAGTCAAGTTTTGGGTATCGTTCCAAAAGCTTTAGCCAAAGGGGGCATCATTGGAAACACAGTTGGAGAGGAACTACAGGTCTACACAATGTTTGATCAACTGAATACAATGTTTAAAAATGTTGATGCCTTCATTGCCTTACCAGGTGGTCTGGCACATTGGAAGAGATCTTTCATATTTCCTCTTGGGCCCATCTTCACATTCACCATAAACCTATAGGTTTGTTAAATGTTAATGGTTTTTATGATACATTGTTGTCTTTTCTTGATCAAGCTGTGGAATAGGAATTTCTAACATCATTGGCACGACAAATCATAATCTCTGCTGCTACTGCTGAACAATTGATTGACCAAGTGATTAGTACTTAAAAGTGCATTTTTATTAAGGTTTTATATGATCATTTTGCATATGAAGTATCAATAACTCCTTAACTAAAGCATATTTTATAATAACATACCTAAAATTTAAGATAACTTTAATTTATGGTAAATGTTCATCTTAAATGCAAGCCTATCACATAAATAAAAGGATTGATTGATGAGTTTAAGTATTGAAATTGAAAGGACAAAGAAAGGGCCTAATTTAGAAAAGAAATGTTGGTGCAGTCCAAACTGGAACACTGTTTAGTAATTGGGTCACATCTCGAGTTCTAGATGTCCAAATAACCTCAGTTTTTTGGACATATTCAGTAAGACATAGACCTATAACTTTCATGTGGGGTCCAAGATTTAAAAAGGCTGTTTTCAAGTCCAAATTATAGCAACAACGGAGAAGTCCGAATCTGTCCTGCAGCCTAGAAACTGTTCGGTGTTCAGCCCATATCTCGAGTTCTAGAAGTCCAAATGACCTCAATTATTTTTTCTGGAAAGATAAGACAATTTCCTATAACTTTCATGAGTACAGGTGGTTCCAATTCTGATGCTAGCAATGACGTTTTATTCAGACAAAAAGATAAGGATTTTCACCAAGTCAAGACTTCGCCACCCACTCAATAATTAGTCATCAAATCAATAGTTTCAAATTTTGGCCTATAAAAGGAGGCATTTGCCATGCATTTAGGGGCTTGGTTGTTCAGATCAAGAACTTGCTCTTGCTCTCTCTTTATATTTTTTGTAATTCTTAAGTTTTGCTTTCATTAATATCTTGTTTATGGTTTTCATTTCCTTTCCTTTACTTAGTTAACTTGTATCTTATTTATGTTCTTATTTTGTTTATTTATGTTTTTCTTCTTTATTATGTTTAGTTAAGTTTATTATGTCAAGGTGAAAAGGTTACACTAATGGTGTAAGAATAAGTATAGTGTAAACTCAACATGGACCTTAATGTTTAATATTAACATGTCTTATCTTTTTATCTTACTAATTCTTAATACCTTGCTTGTTAAATGGTTAATCTAGATTTGTGTTGTATAACACTTGGTACAACAAATGCTTGGCACTCTTATAGCCCAACCGTATGGTATTAGTTACACCTGTGCTATGAAAGGAACTTGATTTGTTGTTAACATAAGTTAGCATCATGAATTCCTGACAATATTTAAAAGTTTGGTGTTACTTAAATAAGATAATTAATGTTAACAATTTATAATGAGCTATTAATGACAAATCATTTGATTGGAACCTTCTTTGTGTGTGGTTTCCAGTTGAATAATAAGAGTTTATACTATACTTGTTGGAAATACCATTAGTGGATCCTCTAACCTTGACATTTGTTTTTATCATTGTTTAATCCTTACATTAATCTTCCATCTCAAAGTTCTCATCAACTTCTTCTTCTTCTTCTTCTTCTTTATTATTATTGTTGTTGTTGTTGTTGTATTATTGTTGTCTATAATTTATACAATTAACCTCCCGTGGTTCGACCTTGGTCTTGCCGGGTTATTTATTACTTCGACACTCGCTTAGATTGGATATGAGCCTTCATTTGTGAAACTTTGTGTCTTTTTGTTTTATTATTTTGTTTTGTTATTTATTATACTTGTTTAAGTGTGTTTCAAGTTTATCAGTGTTTGTTGTTTCAAGTAATGTCTTTTATACTATATCTTTCTACCTTAGAACATTGAGGACAATGTATCTTTTGGTTGGAGGGAAAGGGTAGTTGTAACAACCCGGCTTTCCAAGCCCAAAACACAGTAATTGTTTTTTTTTTTTGCATTCAATCCACATGGTGCCGGCAATCAATAAATCTAAATTCTCACATCATCAAAATACAATCCATACAATCAACATTTCATTTCAAAGTGAATCTTACACAAACATGTAATATTAAGGTTACTTGATTTGAAGTTCATATTAAAAATATATACATAGACATGAGTTTACAGTCTTATCCTACTAATAGTCATCACAATTTTAAACGAAAAGGATCTAATAAAAGTTATACATTCAGTACATTGATCCATACAAAATACATTGTGATTTAAGATACATCTACATAATTCCTTGCAAAGTAGGTTCCCGTGTATCGGGTTTCCTAGACATCTCGTTGGTGTGAAGTCCCTGCAGTAGTACAAACATTTAAGAGAATGCAATACTTAATAATAATAAGAATGGTAACTAACGGTTTGGCAATTAAATAAAACATTAACAATTATAATTTCTTCATGTATTTGCTATAACAACTAGTAGTACATATAGATACACAAGTTTTCGGATGCCATTCGCCAAAACTAGTCATTCATTTGTGTCGGCCATCCATCCGGATTCCATGGCGAAAGCTGCGTCGCTGCCGATCCAAAATCGGCAGCAGAGACTGCATTGCTGCCGATCCAGGAATCGGCAGCGAAAACTGCGTTGCTGCCGATCCAGAATCGGCAGCGGAATCTGCGTCGCTGCCGATTTCTGTATCGGCAGCGGAATCTACGTCGCTGCCGATCTCTGCATCGGCAGCGAAGTCACTCTTTTTTTTTCCAGCCATCCATCCGTTTGGATGCCATTAACCGAAGTTAATCAGTCCTTCATCCCGGCCATCCATTCGGATGCCATTAGCCAAAGCTAATCATTCTTTGTCCCGGCCATCCGTTTGGATGCCATTAGCCGAAGCTAATCACTCCTTTGTCCCGGCCATCCATTCGGATGCCATTAGCCGAAGCTAATCATTCTTTGTCCCGGCCAGCCGTTCGGATGCCATTAGCCGAAGCTAATCACTCTTTTGTCCCGGCCATCCATTCGGATGCCATTAGCCGAAGCTAATCAATCTTTAATCAACATTTAAGCGTTCAACAATCTAATATCGGTTCTAACAATATGATAGTACTCAAGTTAAAATATTTCAAGATTCAACGTAAGAAAAGAAAGGTGCAAGTCACCTACCTGCTCCACCTGTGGGTCGTTCCTGTCTTGATGATGGTCCACTCCCGACCGCACCACCTAAGACATCAATGGTCACAAATTAGCACAGTTGTATTTATTTTATTTTTGAATCATATTCGTCATCACACTTATTCCAAGAGTTCATATGTTCACATTCAAGAGTTCCATATTTTACACCATCATAACATGAAATTGTTACTAGCATTTAAGTCATTCCTGCCTAGGAGGCTTATTGTAGGAATTCGGCAGCGAGAACTTGTTCGTTGCGGGCTGTCAGTTCGGCAGCGACAACTGTTTCGCTGCCGGCAGCCAGTTCGGCAGTGAAAACTGCATCGCTGTTGGCGCCACAGTTTCGCTGCACAACGCACAAGTTTCGCTGCGCAACACACAAATCGGCAGCGAATATCAATTCGCTGCAGGAGGTTCAGTTGCGGCAGCGAAACAGAATTTCGCTGCGCAACACACAAATCGGCAGCGAATATCAATTCGTTGCAGGAGGTTCAGTTGCGGCAGCGAAACAGAATTTCACTGCGCAACACACAAATCGGAACCATCAATTTCAGCACATAGTTCTTCAACGAAATTCCAGCAGAACACATTAAATTCCAGCAACAACATCACAGCAGAACACATTAATTTCCAGCAACAACATCACAGCAGAACACATTAAATTCCAGCAACAACATCACAGCAAAACACATTAATTGCAGCAACAATCATCACAGCAGAACACATTAATTCCAGCAGCAACATCACAACAGAACACATTAAATTTCAGCACCAACATCACAGCAGAACACATTTATTTCAGCAACAATCATCATAGCAGAACACATTAATTCCAGCAGAACACACACACATGCATACTGGCCTACCCCATAGTTAAAGCCAGCCCTCTACCATGATTTGTTAGATGTTCTGAAATTGACTTTATTTCGCTTCTGTTTGCTAGTTCTCCTAGTTAATTTCAGTTTCCTTCATAGCTGGCTTAGGTCTCAGATCAATTTTTCTTAGGGCTTTTCTTCTTCATTTTCGTTTCTGATTTTAAGGGGAAGAGGAAGGGAGTTTCATGACCCATACCTTCTGAATTTAACTAAGTTTGAGGAAGGTTTGACACTATTCTTTTCTCTTCAGCTGCTGGTTCTCCTCCTTCTTCTTCCTCTCACGTTTTCCAGCTCTTTTTTTCCTCTCCTCTATTCAGCTGCCCACTCCTCTCTCAAGGTCTCATCTCTCCCTCACAAGCTCACAAGACACTCTCTAATGGTGTGATTCACGTTTCTGTTGTGAAAGGGGAAGGGAAAAATGACATGCAGCTGCTGGTTTGGGAAGAAGATGAGTCATTCTCTCTCCCCTCTTTGTATTTATACTACCCATCAAATGAATTAGGTTGTTTGGGGGTTGGTTTAGGTGTGTCCTTATCCTTGTTTGGTTTATCTAAAACCAGTTTTACCCCTCCCTCCCAGCTGTGCGTCACTGTTGATTGAGAAATCGGCAGCGAAAACTGCATCGCTGCCGATTTCTGCATCGGCAGCGAAAACTACGTCGCTGCCAAATCCAGAATCGGCAGCGAAAGCTACGTCGCTGCCAAATCCAGAATCGGCAGCGAAAGCTGCGTCGCTGCCGATTTCTGCATCGGCAGCGAAAACTGCATCGCTGCCAAATCCAGAATCGGCAGCGAAAACTGCGTCGCTACCGATTTCTGCATCGGCAGCGAAAACTGCATTCATCACCAGCTCTCTCTCTCTCTTTCTCTTTAAATATATATATATATAGACATATGTATATTTCCATTTGGGTGTTTACATTCTCCCCTCCTAAATATGAATTTCATCCTCGAAATTTAAGAAGTTTCACACTCCATACCTGGTAGTTCAAATAAATTGGGGTACTTTTTCCTCATCTCAGCCTCCCTCTCCCAAGTTTCCTCTTCTACTTGAGCATTTCGCCATAAGATTCTGACGATGGGGATCTTTTTGCTCCGTAACTCCTTCACTTCTTGATCTAGTATCCTTATGGGTCTCAATTCCAGTGTTAAGTCTTCCTTGACTTCTACTGGAACCTGGGGTAGAACTCGGGCGGGGTCGACGTCAGCCTTCCTTAACAAGGAGACATGGAACACATCATGGACCCTGGCTAACTGTGGGGGCAAATCTACCTTGTAGGCTACTGGTCCAACTCGTTGTAAGATTTTGAAGGGTCTGATGAAACAGGGAGTTAACTTCCCTTTCAACCCAAACCGTAACATGTTCTTCCATGGGGCTACCTTCAGGAACACCTGGTCCCCCATACTGAACTCGAGAGGTCTTCTCCTCACATCGGCATACTTCTTCTGTCTATCCTGCGCGGCTTTGATGCGATCCCTGATAGTTCTCACTTTCTCCGTGGTGACTTGGACCAACTCTGCGCCATATAACTTCTGGTCCCCAATTTCCTCCCAACACAAAGGAGTTCTGCACCTCCTACCATACAAGGCTTCATACGGGGCCATCCCTATTGTGGCTTGATGACTATTGTTATACGTGAACTCCACCAATGCCATGTGTTCCTCCCAGTTTCCTCCAAATTCTAGCACACAGGCCTGTAATAGGTCTTCCAAGACTTGGATGACTCTTTCCGATTGGCCATCCGTTTGAGGGTGAAACGCAGTGCTCATGTCCAATCTTGTCCCCAAGGCATGTTGTATGCTCGGCCAAAGTCGAGAGGTGAACCTGGGATCTCGATCCGATACAATGGACACCGGAATCCCATGAAGTCGTACCACCTCATTTATGTAGATCTTGGCAAGCTTGTCCACCGAGTCGGTCATCTTTACGGGCAAGAATAGTGCGGATTTCGTCAACCGATCTACAATGACCCATATCGCATCATTTCCTTTTCTCCCTTTGGGAAATCCTGACACGAAATCCATGGTGATCATCTCCCACTTCCATTCTGGAATTTGTAATGGTTGTAATGGTCTCGCAGGCCTTTGGTGTTCAACCTTGACTTGTTGACATATCCCACACTTTGACACATACTCAGCTATTTCCCTTTTCATATTAGGCCACCAATAGAGGTGTTTCAGGTCTCGATACATCTTAGTGCTGCCAGGATGTATGGAGAATTTGGACTCATGAGCTTCTTGTAGAACCATTCGTTTGACTGTTTCATCATCAGGCACGTACAACCGTTGTCCCATCATCAAGGATCCATCATCCGCTACTCGGAATTTCATTTCTACCCCAGCCTCCACATTCTTCCTAATCTTGGACCCCACCTTGTCCTGGAATTGGGCCTGTAGTATATGTTCTCGATACGTTGGTCGCACCAATAATTGGGCTACTAACCCACCTCTTGCATCAATTCCCAAATCTGCACCCAACTCTTTTAATTCTGCCAATTGCCGCTCCTTTCCCACTGTTAAGCTTCCCAATGAGGCTTTATTTTTTCGACTGAGGGCATCTGCCACCACATTTGCTTTCCCCGGGTGGTATTCTATGGTGCAATCATAATCCTTAATGAGCTCTATCCACCTTCTTTGCCGCATGTTCAACTCCTTTTGCGACATCAGATACTTCAGGCTCTTATGATCAGTAAAAATTTGGGTTCGAGACCCACACAAATAGTGTCTCCATATCCTCAAGGCAAATACTACAGCTGCCAACTCCAGGTCGTGCACCGGGTAGTTCACCTCATGAGTCTTTAATTGTCTTGATGCATAGGCGATCACCTTCCCATGTTGCATCAAAACACACCCCAATCCCTTCCCCGAGGCATCACTATATACCACAAAACCCTCGGTCCCTGAGGGGAGAGTTAAGACTGGAGCAGTGGTGAGCCTCCTCTTCAATTCTTGGAAGCTTGCCTCACATTCTTCCGACCACACCCATTTCTTATCCTTCCTAGTTAGCTGGGTCAAAGGGGTTGCAATCAGGGAAAAACCTTTGATAAATCTCCGATAGTATCCTGCAAGTCCCAGGAAACTACGTATTTTAGTGACTGAAGTCGGTCTTTCCCATTTCACGACTGCTTTGACTTTTTGAGGGTCGACAAAAACACCTTCGGCTGAAATGACATGTCCCAAAAACATCACTCTTTTCAGCTAAAATTCACATTTACTCAGTTTTGCATATAGCTGGTGATCTCTCAAGGTTTGTAAGGTTTGTCTCAAGTGTTCTTCGTGCTCCTTGAAAGAATTTGAGTACACCAGTATATCATCAATGAATACCACCACAAACTTATCCAGGTATGGTTGGAAAACCCGATTCATCAAATCCATGAAGAGGGCTGGGGCGTTCGTCAACCCGAACGGTAACACCAAAAATTCATAGTGTCCGTAACGAGTTCTAAATGCGGTCTTTGCTACATCTGCTTCTTTAATCTTCATCTGATAGTACCCTGATCTCAGATCTATCTTCAAGAATGCCCTTGCTCCTTTTAATTGGTCGAACAAATCATCTATTCGAGGCAACGGATACTTGTTTTTCATTGTTATTTTGTTCAACTGTCAATAGTCAATACAAAGCCTATGGGTTCCATCTTTCTTTCTTACAAATAGGACCGGTGCTCCCCAAGGAGAATTACTGGGCCGTATGAACCCTTTGTCTAATAATTCCTGTAATTGAGTCTTTAACTTGTTCAGTTCTGCTGGAGCCATCCGATACGGTTGTTGGGCTATAGGTGGGACTCCAGGAAAAGTGTCTATAGACACCTCTACCTCTCGCTCCGGGGGTAGTCCTGGTAGTTCTTCTGGAAACACATCTGGGAAATCCTTCACCACAGGAATATCCTTCAATCGTGGACCTTCATCATTAGAGTTTAAGATGTATGCGAGGTAACCCATACATCCCTTTCTTAAAAGTTTTTGGGCTGTTACCACCGATATTAAAGCATTCAGTTTGGGAAATCTCTCTCCTTCAAAAGTTATTTTCTCGCCCATAGGTGTTTGGAAAGTAACAGTTTTCGCATAACAATCTATTAGTGCTTTGTATTTACTCAACCAATCCATGCCTAGTATTATGTCAAAATCATGCAGCTCTAAGGGAATCAAGTCTACTTCTGTTTCATACCCGGATAAACTAACCCTCATATCCACATATACAATATTTGTTTCAACCATGTTTCCCATTGGAGTTCCAATTACAAACCCCTTCTCTACCATTTTTACTTCCTTTCTCAATTTAGTGACAATTCTCTTAGCAATGAATGAGTGGGTGGCACCCGGATCAAACAACACATGCACATTAAAACCATTCAATAGAAGTGTACCTGCCACCACATCTGATGCAGCCCTGGCCTCCTCCTGTGTCAGGTGGAAGACCCTCCCCGAGGTCCGATCATTTTGTGCCCTCGGCTTCCCTCGACTGGAGTTTGCCCCTGATTGAGAAGATCTCACTGGCCTATTAACGGTGACTGACTGCTGGTGGCTCTGACTCGGCTGTCTGTAGCTCTGTACTTGTCCGGTGTTCCTTTTGGGGCAGTCCCTCTTGTAATGACCTCTTCCACCACAGTAATGACACCCCTGATTAAGATACTGACAGTTCCTCCACCTATGGCCCTCTCCTCTACACACAAAACATCGCCCGGGGGAAACTGAGCAATCCCCAGGGTGTTTTTGTCCACACTTTACACAAAAAGGATAGTCAACACCCTTGCGGTCACCGGTCCCAGTAGAAGAGTTTGCCCTCGAGTGCGACTGTCCAACCATTACTCTCCCACTTGATTGCTGGTGAGGCGGTAATATCAAACTCCCCTTTTTTCCATGCTCAAACACTCCACTTTTTCCTTTCTTCGGGTGCGGTGGTCTGCCGCTGAAATAGTCCCCATCTCTCTTTTTGCTTATACTCTGATACCCCCCTTGGCTTTCTCCAATACATGCCTCCAGAGCTTGTGCAGCCTCAATCAACTCCCTCACCGATTTAAATTGCAAGGCGATCAATCCTTGTCTCAAATCCTGTCGTAACCCATCTCTCAACTTTTCAATCATATGTTCCTCTGTCGGCACATAATGTGGGGCGAACAATGAGAGGTCATGGAATCTCCTTTCGTACTCCAATACTGACATATCACCCTGTCTCAATGCCAAGAACTCTTGTTCTTTCACCTTGCGATGATACTTGGAATAAAATTGATTCTCAAACTCTGTCTTGAAATCACTCCAAGTTAGTGTCTCAGTCGCACGCCTCAGCTGAACTGTTTCCCACCATGTCATGGCCCTATCAGACAGTAACTAGGATGCACAATTTACCCTCAAACCCTCGGGTATGCTTATTTGAATCATTGTCTTTTCTACCTTCCTGATCCATCTTCCAGCTATCTCTGCATCTTGTTCCCCCATGTACGGTTCACAGCCCATTTCCCTCATACTCTTAACTAGTCGCACCAGTGGTACCACATTATCCATGGTCATGCTAGTCGTAGGGGCTGCTGTTGGAATCTGCGTGGTGGGAGTTGTTTGTGCCGCTGAACTAGCCATGCCTTCCATCACTGCTTTAACTATTTGTACAAGGAGTCCTACATCTACATATTGTGGGGGCACACCAGTTGGAACAGTAGATGGTTGTGCTTCTGATCTTTCTCGCTGCTCCGTTGCGACTGGGGGTGTTCCCTCTGTCTGATGAGGCCTCGGGCCTTCCCCTGCCACCGTATCTTCCCCCTGCAAGGTTTCGGGTGGTATTATCGGAGCATGAGATGCCGTATCATCTAAGGGATCTTCATCTTGCCAACCTTGGGCACCTCGGTTCATGCCCCTCCTTTCTAAGGAGGGCGGCTCAGTTCGTGTCCCTTGTCGGGTGCGTACCATCCTGAAATTCATCACAACAACACATTTATTAATGATCCTCAGGATCCATACCAAGTGCTCTGATACCAACTGTAACAACCCGGCTTTCCAAGCCCAAAACACAGTAATTGTTTTTTTTTTTTTTTTTTTTTTTTTGCATTCAATCCACATGGTGCCGGCAATCAATAAATCTAAATTCTCACATCATCAAAATACAATCCATACAATCAACATTTCATTTCAAAGTGAATCTTACACAAACACGTAATATTAAGGTTGCTTGATTTGAAGTTCATATTAAAAATATATACATAGACATGAGTTTACAGTCTTATCCTACTAATAGTCATCACAATTTTAAACAAAAAGGATCTAATAAAAGTTATACATTCAGTACATTGATCCATACAAAATACATTGTGATTTAAGATACATCTACATAATTCCTTGCAAAGTAGGTTCCCGTGTATCGGGTTTCCTAGACATCTCGTTGGTGTGAAGTCCCTACAGTAGTACAAACATTTAAGAGAATGCAATACTTAATAATAATAAGAATGGTAACTAACGGTTTGGCAATTAAATAAAACATTAACAATTATAATTTCTTCATGTATTTGCTATAACAACTAGTAGTACATATAGATACACAAGTTTTCGGATGCCATTCGCCAAAACTAGTCATTCATTTGTGTCGGCCATCCATCCGGATTCCATGGCGAAAGCTGCGTCGCTGCCGATCCAAAATCGGCAGCAGAGACTGCAT
Source organism: Populus tomentosa (assembly GCA_018804465.1). NCBI lineage: Eukaryota > Viridiplantae > Streptophyta > Magnoliopsida > Malpighiales > Salicaceae > Populus > Populus tomentosa. The sequence continues at coordinate 15,445,858 of CM031995.1, forward strand.
TGCTGCCGATCCAGGAATCGGCAGCGAAAACTGTGTTGCTGCCGATCCAGAATCGGCAGCGGAATCTGCGTCGCTGCCGATTTCTGTATCGGCAGCGGAATCTGCGTCGCTGCCGATCCAGAATCGGCAGCGGAATCTGCGTCGCTGCCGATCCAGAATCGGCAGCGGAACTGCGTCGCTGCCGATCTCTGCATCGGCAGCGAAGTCACTCTTTTTTTTTCCAGCCATCCATCCGTTTGGATGCCATTAACCGAAGTTAATCAGTCCTTCATCTCGGCCATCCATTCGGATGCCATTAGCCAAAGCTAATCATTCTTTGTCCCGGCCATCCGTTTGGATGCCATTAGCCGAAGCTAATCACTCCTTTGTCCCGGCCATCCATTCGGATGCCATTAGCCGAAGCTAATCATTCTTTGTCCCGGCCAGCCGTTCGGATGCCATTAGCCGAAGCTAATCAATCTTTAATCAACATTTAAGCGTTCAACAATCTAATATCGGTTCTAACAATATGATAATACTCAAGTTAAAATATTTCAAGATTCAACGTAAGAAAAGAAAGGTGCAAGTCACCTACCTGCTCCACCTGTGGGTCGTTCCTGTCTTGATGATGGTCCACTCCTGACCGCACCACCTAAGACATCAATGGATACAAATTAGCACAGTTGTATTTATTTTATTTTTGAATCATATTCGTCATCACACTTATTCCAAGAGTTCATATGTTCACATTCAAGAGTTCCATATTTTACACCATCATAACATGAAATTGTTACTAGCATTTAAGTCATTCCTGCCTAGGAGGCTTATTGTAGGAATTCGGCAGCGAGAACTTGTTCGTTGCGGGCTGTCAGTTCGGCAGCGACAACTGTTTCGCTGCCGGCAGCCAGTTCGGCAGTGAAAACTGCATCGCTGTTGGCGCCACAGTTTCGCTGCACAACGCACAAGTTTCGCTGCGCAACACACAAATCGGCAGCGAATATCAATTCGCTGCAGGAGGTTCAGTTGCGGCAGCGAAACAGAATTTCGCTGCGCAACACACAAATCGGCAGCGAATATCAATTCGTTGCAGGAGGTTCAGTTGCGGCAGCGAAACAGAATTTCACTGCGCAACACACAAATCGGAACCATCAATTTCAGCACATAGTTCTTCAACGAAATTCCAGCAGAACACATTAAATTCCAGCAACAACATCACAGCAGAACACATTAAATTCCAGCACTAACATCATAGCAGAACACATTAATTTCCAGCAACAACACCACAGCAGAACACATTAAATTCCAGCAACAACATCACAGCAAAACACATTAATTGCAGCAACAATCATCACAGCAGAACACATTAATTCCAGCAGCAATATCACAACAGAACACATTAAATTTCAGCACCAACATCACAGCAGAACACATTTATTTCAGCAACAATCATCATAGCAGAACACATTAATTCCAGCAGAACACACACACATGCATACTAGCCTACCCCATAGTTAAAGCCAGCCCTCTACCATGATTTGTTAGATGTTCTGAAATTGACTTTATTTCGCTTCTGTTTGCTAGTTCTCCTAGTTAATTTCAGTTTCCTTCATAGCTGGCTTAGGTCTCAGATCAATTTTTCTTAGGGCTTTTCTTCTTCATTTTCGTTTCTGATTTTAAGGGGAAGAGGAAGGGAGTTTCATGACCCATACCTTCTGAATTTAACTAAGTTTGAGGAAGGTTTGACACTATTCTTTTCTCTTCAGCTGCTGGTTCTCCTCCTTCTTCTTCCTCTCACGTTTTCCAGCTCTCTTTTTCCTCTCCTCTATTCAGCTGCCCACTCCTCTCTCAAGGTCTCATCTCTCCCTCACAAGCTCACAAGACACTCTCTAATGGTGTGATTCACGTTTCTGTTGTGAAAGGGGAAGGGAAAAATGACATGCAGCTGCTGGTTTGGGAAGAAGATGAGTCATTCTCTCTCCCCTCTTTGTATTTATACTACCCATCAAATGAATTAGGTTGTTTGGGGGTTGGTTTAGGTGTGTCCTTATCCTTGTTTGGTTTATCTAAAACCAGTTTTACCCCTCCCTCCGAGCTGTGCGTCACTGTTGATTGAGAAATCGGCAGCGAAAACTGCATCGCTGCCGATTTCTGCATCGGCAGCGAAAACAGCGTCGCTGCCAAATCCAGAATCGGCAGCGAAAACTGCATCGCTGCCGATTTCTGCATCGGCAGCGAAAACAGCGTCGCTGCCAAATCCAGAATCGGCAGCGAAAACTGCGTCGCTGCCGATTTCTGCATCGGCAGCGAAAACTGCATTCATCACCATCTCTCTCTCTCTCTCTCTCTTTAAATATATATATATATAGACATATATATATTTTCGTTTGGGTGTTTACAGTAGTAGTTGATACTTAAAAAAAAATAACTAACTATGTTTTCTATTTGCAAAACCGTTGTTACTAAGATGGCAGGGTCAAGAAGTTCATTTGTTAAAGTAACTCTTGAGACGCATCTTAGTAAACATTGTTAAAGGTCTATCATAATACTTCTTGAAATATTCAAGTTTACAAACTCTCTCATTATTATCAATTGCTACTGCTCATATGCTCATTCAACAAGTATTCTTAAATCTTCATTTTCACACACACACTTTAACATATGATTGTGGATTGCACATTGGATTATTACATTATTTATGTTCTTTTGTTAAAGGTAACAACTAAAGGAAATGGATAGTATATAATTTGCCAAAAAAAAATGATAATAAATGTAATTAAACAAATAAATAAAAGCATTGATAAGTTTGGTTTCTTAGCCTTCCTAACCTAAGCAATTAAGCCTGAAGGGGTTTTTTAACACCTAATACCCTAAAGTCAACTGACTTGGCAGCTATTGGCCTAAAACTTGTTACATGGGTTGATGTGAAAAGCTTAAGGAAATCAAACATTACAATATCTACGTATCAATATCTACAACCCGAGTTATTAAACTCGAAGGGGTGTCTCAACACTTAAAGCCCTAAGACCAACTGGTCTGGGAGTCATTAGCTGAAAGCTCATTACATGGGTTAAAGATGCATTGTGTTTTAAGTTATATGTATATATAAAAAAGAAAAAAATTAGAAAAGAAAAAGAAAAAGAAAATAATCCCAACCCAAAGAAATTAACCTTAAACATTAGAATAGAATATTGTTTTCTTCTAATAAAAGCCCCATCATCTATGTTTTCATACATTGAGCGCATAAAAAAGAAGGTTTATTAATATTTTGTTTCAATAGTATGAAGCAAATATATATAAATTTAATGAGAGTTTGTTTACTTGGATAGATTAATAGAAGTTAAATGATGAATGCCTTGCTTTGTGGAACTTGCAAAAAAAAATTCTATTTTAACGCTTTGATTACTAGGAACTAGTAATAAGCTCATTGAGGGGTGTGATTAGTACTTAAAAGTGTATTTTTATCAAGGTTTTATATCATCATTATGCACTTGAAGTATCAATAACTCCTCAACTAGAGCATGTTTTATAATAACAAGTCTAATAATATAAGATACCTTTAATTTATAGTAAATGCTCATTTTAAATGCAGGTACAACTCACAATTCAAAGGATTGATTGTTGTGATTAACTATTGGAAGTGAAAGGACAAAGAAAAGGCTAAGCTTAGAAAGGAGATGCCGATTTAATTCAAATTTAAACACTGTTTAGTCATTGGGTCATATCTGGAGCTATAGATCTTGGATTTTAGTTTGGTTTAAATGGCTAGAAAGATCAGAAATAGGCCTACAACTTTCACGAATAGGAAAAGACCCAAATCTGCCATTTTTAAATTCAAAGTTTGGCCACAAAAGAGAAGTCAGAATCTGTCCTACAATCCAGCCCAAACACTGCTTAGAATTTTATCCATATCTGGAGTTCTAGAAAGCCAAATGATGTGAAATTTGGTGGGTGGAAGTAAATGACAATTTCCAACAACTTTCATGTAGAAGACTTGCTCAAATTCTGATGTTAGCAATGACATTTCATCCAGACAAGAGCTTAAGGGCTATCCACCACGTCCACCAGCAACACTACTCAGTGTTTTCAACATATCTCAAGCTGTAGTGATCCAAATGATCTAACATTTGGTGGGTGGAAGGAAAAGATAATTTCCAATAACTTTCATGCAGAACACTTTCCCAAATTCTGATTGCATTAATATCATTTCATCCAGCCAAAATGCTTGAGTGCTGTTGTTCACCAAGTCCACTAAATCAATAGTTGGCCACTACATCAATAATCAATTACCAAATGAATAGTTCCAAATTTTAGCCTATAAAAGGAGGTATTTGCCATTCATTTAGGCATCTTGTTTTTCAGATCAAGATCATGTTCTTGCTCTTTTTTTATATATTTTTATAATGCTTAAGTTTTGCTTTCGTTAATCTCTTGTTCATGCTTTTCATTTCCTTTACTATACTTATATAATCATGTTCTCCTCTTGTTTATGTATGTTTTTCTTCTTTGTTATGTTTAGCTAAGTTAATTATGTCAAGGTGAAAAGGTTTCACTAATGGTGTTAAGATAAGTATAATATAAACTCAATATAAACTTTAATACTTATATCCTAAACAACTTGCTATTAACATGTCTTATCATTTTTATCTTATTAATTCTTAATACCTTGCTTGTTAAATGGTTAATCTAGATTTGTGTTGTATAACACTTGGTACATCAAATACTTGATCCTTCATAGTCTTCGGCCGACATTGTTGTTATGAGAGGAACTTGATTTGTTGTCAACATAAGTTAGTATCATGAATACCTGATAAAATTTATAAGTATGGTGTTATGTAAATAAGATGATTAATATGATAATGTTGATAATTTATAAAGAGTTTATACATTACTTATCTCTAATACTATTAGTGGATCCTCTAACCTTGACATTTGTTTTTATCATTGTTTAATCTTCACATTTATTTACATCTCAAAGTCCTCTTTAACTCATCATCATCATCGTTGTTGTTGTTGTTGTTGTTTTTATTATTATTATTATTTATAATTTAGATAGTTCACCTCCCTATGATTTGACCCCGTTCTTGCCGGGTTATTCATTACTTTGACACTCCTGCACTTGGGATATGACATCAACTCTTTGATCGTGTCATTAGTTAACTAAGAAAACTGGTCTTACTCAATTTAGAGATGTAGAACTCTAGTTATGGGTTACCAACTAAAACTGAGTCGTGACTGATTCTATTGGATAATAACAGTTAGATAGCAAGAGTTCAATGTCTAGATAGTAATAGTTGGACTGTAATAGTTGGACAGTAATAATTCAATCTCTAGACAGTAACAATTGGACAGTAACAGTTGGACAATAACAGTTCAATGTCTAGATAGTTGGATAGTAACAATTCAATGTCTAGACAGTAATGGTTCAAAGTTCGACAATAACAATAGACTTTCACGTGAATACTATATATAAGAATATAAAAGAATTGAGTCATATGAACACTTGCACATTGAGATACTAACTTTGAAAATATACATGATATATGTATGTTATTATAAGGAAATGAGCATGCATAGAAAGTAACATATAAGTAATGGATGAATATGGATTCTCTATAATATTGGCTTAAAGGAATCATAACCAAAAAACTTCCTTGTGATTTAGGAGGAGCAACCAAGATTGGATCTTCTATTACAAGACGTCGCGAGACAAACGAAGCAGATGCGTGATCTTCCTCCTATGTGCACTTATACAATTTAAAATTCTTCTGGTGAATACAATTACAATAAAAATCGTGTTCAATGTAAATAAAGTCTAGCGTATTTACAAGATTAGCTTCGACTAATGGCATCTGTGATAGGATTGCCTAGAGATGAATTACGAGATTAGCTTCGACTAATGGCATGGATTGTCGGGAGATGAATTAAGATTTTAGCTTTGGCTAATGGCGTCCGTGATAGGATTGCCGGAAGATGAATCTAATGGCGTCCGTGATAGGATTGTTGGGAGATGAATTAAGAGATTAGCTTCGGCTAATGGCGTCCGTGATAGGATTGCCAGGAAATGAGTTACAAGATTAGACTTTACAAGGTCACCCGATTCATGCAAGTGAATGAGAGTATTCAAATTAAGAATATGCAAATTAGTGTTAATTGGGTTTAAAAGATTTACAAGCAAAATATAAGTTCTTTATTAGAATTATTATGGATCCAATAGAAAATTAATATTTCATTTGTATACATTACATGAGTCCTAAACTAATGATATATATATCAACATAATGGTATGTTTATTTATGTAACAAGTCCATCAAATATCTAGGAAAATCATTAGTTTAGGACTCTACTTTGTCAAGCTTATGTAAATATTTAACTTAAACAAAAGAAAATTAACGCGTTTATGTAGTATACTTTTGTATAAACCTTGATGTATTTATAAAAGTTCAGCTTAGCATGTAGTATTTTAGTTATTTTGTAATTAACCCTTTTGAAATGTTTAACACTTATTATGTTGTAAATACTTTCTTTGCAAGTTAGTATTCCTTTTCTTTTAAATTTTATGATATGATATTAGGACTATGTTCATATTGAACTTACTTGTAGGATATATATATATATATATATATATATATATATATATATATATTGTGTGGATTGTATGAGGTGTTGAATTATGATGTTTGATATAAGGTCCGGAATTATAGGACTTTGTGATGATGGGTTGATTGAGTAAGTTGATAGTAGTCGATAACCTGGGATGTCCTAAATACAAACAAAACTCTGCTGAATTTTTGATAAATTAAAAAAAATTACCCTCAAATTAAGAGGATATGTTGGGATCTTTTAATATTGATCAAGTCGTACAGTCGGACTATTACAAAACCACACACAAAGGAGGTTCCAATCGGATGGTTTGTCATTAATAGCTCATTACAAATTATTAACATGATCATATTAATTATCTTATTTAAGTAACATCAAACTTTTAAATATTATCAGGAATTCATGATGCTAACTTATGTTGACAACAAATCAAGTTCCTTTCATAGCACAGGTGTATATTATACCTTACGGTTGCTATGAAAGTGCCAAGCATTTGTTGTACCAAGTATTATATAACACAAATCTAGATTAACCATTTAACAAGTAAGGTATTAAGAATTAATAAGATAAAAATGATAAGACATGTTAATAGCAAGCTGTTTAGGATATAACCATTGAAGTCCATATTGAATTTATATTATACTTATCCTAATACCATTAGTGAAACCTTTTCACCTTGACATAATAAACTTAGCAACATAACAAAGAAGAGAAACATACATAAACAAAAGGAGAACATGATTATACAAGTATAGTAAAGGAAATGAAAAGCATAAACAAGCGATTAAGGAAAATATAAAATGGAATAAAACTTAAACATTACAAAATACAAAGAAAAAGAGCAAGAGCAAGAGCAAGATCTTGATCTAAACAACCAATATGGCTAAATGCATGGCAAATGCCTCCTTTTATAGACCAATATTTAGAACTATTGATTTGATGATTAATTGTTGAGTGGGTGGCCACATCTTAACTTGATGACAATCCTTATCTTCTTGTCTGAACAAAACTTCATTGCTAACATTAGAATTTGAATAGATTTTTGTCATGAAAGTTCTATGAAATTGTCTCAGCTTTCCAAAAAAAAAAACAAAAGAATCGATGCATTTGGACTTCTAGAACTCGAGATATGGACTGAACACTGAATAGTGTCTGGGCTACAAGACAGATTCAGACTTCTCCGTTGTTGCTATAATTTAAACTTGAAAACAGCTTTTTTGAATCTTGGACTCCGCATGAAAGTTTTAGGCCTATGTCTTAGCTTTCCAGCCATATAGAGCAGATCTAAATCCAGGTTCTACAGTTCCAATTATGATCCAATAACTAAATGGTTTTCCAATTTGGACTAAACCAACATCTCTTTTCTAAGTTTAGCCCTCTATTTGTCTTCTTAATTTTAGTAGTTAAACTCATTAATCAATCCCTTGATTTAAGTGATAGACCTGCATTTAAGATGAACATTTACCATAAATTAAATGTATCTTATATTATTAGATATCTTATTACAAAACATGCTTTAGTTAAAGAGTTATTGATAATTCAAGTGAAAAATAATAATATAAAATTTTAATAAAAATATAATTTTAAATACTATTCATTACCTATAATCATCAAAATAGAGAGGAAAATAATTTATCCTCCAAGACAGGGAGAAGGAAACAAATTTTGAGATAAAGCCATGGAAAGGGGTGTGTTCTTTTAAGTTGCCATTTATAGCGATGTGAGCCAATTCATCCACAAGAGTTGCTATTACCTATTATCAGAAAAGGGCCTAGGGTTTCATCATTGAATTTCCAGAAGCACAGCTAACCTATATATGCCTAGTAGTAGTAGATATTTTACTCAGCTAAATACAACCACATGATAACCAGTAGCCACCGTAATTGGTTGAAAGCATCTCTTCATTACCAATAACCATGCATGTAGTAGTCACTTTCAGAAGCTGGAGTCCATTTCAAACATTTAAAAGCTGCATTGGCAACTCTCACGCATAAGAATACACTCACATCCATGAAGAGACCTTGCATGCACCCTACATCTATGTGTATACATACGTAATGGGATGATGGCTTCCCAAATCATCTCATCTCATCTCATGGATAACAATGTCAATCCCTACTTTTACATGAAATTCTGAAAATTTCCAAAAAAAAAATGACCCCATCACTAATATAGCCGAAGTTTCATGAAAAGTCATTAATTAAGACTTTACTAATAAATGTTAATGTTTCATTAATCAAGGCTATTTTTAATTTTTTTTAATTGACCCCAATGTCAGAAGTGCCTTATAAAAAAACATTAGGTTCCTCTTATCTTATATGAAATGTGATTCGAGCACTAAAAGATATCCGGCTGACTAGCTCAATTAGCCAACAAAAAAAATTGTGATTCTGTTCAATTTCTGAAGCGTATAGTATATCATGAAAATAAAGTGTATGATTGTCCTGCAAATCTAGTTTGCAGGTACTGATCTCAAGCATAGTAGCAAAAGCGTTATTCCTCATTTATATGTATCTACTTTCCTTTGGAATTCGATGAAATTCCACAAAGGTTGTTCGATCCCTTGCTATATAGTCGGTTGCTCCTAAGTCTACAATCCATAAAGGAACAGATTCAGAAAGCATTAAACAACTGCTAATGTATAAATTAGAGGGATGATTGTGGTTAAACATCACCTTTGGCTTAGTGCAATCACGAGCAAAGTGACCAGGGTTACCACAATTGAAACAATTCATATTCTTTCCTTTCTTATCGTCGCGTTTCTCATGGTTGTGCTTATGTCCACTACTACTTGCTTCTATTCCTAATCTCTTGCCATATGTGGGACCGTAAGCCTTACTTTTTTCATATTTAGAGTCATATGCTCCACGCATCTTAGTTTCAGATATAAAAGCCTCGTTTATAAGCTTCTCAGCATGAAGTCGATATTCTTCAAGCTCGACATGATGTAAAATCATCAAATATCTTAATGTTGTTATTATGGGTAAGGTTAACACGCATGTGTTCCCAATTATAATATATATAATTTATGACTCCACCATCGCTGCCGATTTCTGAATCGGTAGCGATGCAGTTGTGCTACCGATTTCTGGATTGTCTTAAGGAGTTGGGAGGGAGGGGTAAAACCGGTTTTGGATAGACCAAAACAAGGATAAGAACACATCTAAACCAACCCCAAACACCCCCACCTCATTTAATGGGGAGTATAAATAAAAGGAGGATAGAGAAGGTGACTCTTCCTCTTCCCAAAGTTGTCTACTACAGCTGCATGTCCAGCTGCATATTGCTCTTCCCTTCCTTTTTCCCAACAGAAACCTAAACCGAACCAGTAGAGAGTGCCTTGTGAACACGTGAGGGAGAGATGAGACCTTGAGAGAAGATTGGACAGCTGCCTAGAGGGAAAGGAAAATGGGGTCAGAAAATGTGAGAGAAAGAAGAAGGAGGAGAACCAGCAGGAGAGGAGAAAGAATATTGTCAAACCTTCCTCAAACTTAGTTAGATTCGAAAGGTATGGGTCATGAAACTCCCTTCCTCTTCCTCTTAAGACCCAGAACCGGAAATGAAGAAAAAGACCCTAAGAAAATTGACCTAAGCTAGATGTGAAGGAAACTAAAATTAACTAAAAGGACAAAGAAACAAAAATGAAATGAGGCCAATTCCAAGAACATCTAACAAAGAAAAATGAAGAAATGGAACTAACAAATCATAGTAGAGGGTTGGCCTTAACTATAAGGTTGGCTAGCATGCATGTGTGTGTTCTGCAGGCATTTATTGAAAGATTATATGTTGTAATTGATGGTTTTCAATGTGTGTGTTATGCTGGAATTTATTGAAAGATTATGTGCTGTAATTGATGGTTTTCAATGTGTGTGTTCTGCTGGAATTTATTGAAAGATTATGTGCTGAAATTGATGGTTTTCTTATGCTGGAATTTATTGAAAGATTATGTGGTGAAATTGATGGTTTCAATGTGTGTGTTCTACTTGAACTTAGTGACAGTTTATATGTTGGGGTTGTTATAGCATATGTGGTGTGTGTTCATGCCAAAATGTGTGTTGTGCAGCAAATTTATGATTCGCTGCCAAAACTGTGTTGTCTGCAGTGAAATTATAATTCGTTGTTGAATGGCGTGTTCTGCAGTGAATTTGTGATCCGCTGCCGAAGTTGAGTTGTCTGCAGCGAATTTGTGATTCGCTGCCGAAACTGAGTTCCCTGTAGCGAATTAACATTCGCTGCTGAATTGTGTGTTCTGCAGTAAAATTGTGATTCGTTGCTAAAACTGTGTCGGCTACAACGAATTAGCATTCGTTGTCGAAACTAAGTTGTCTGCAGTGAATTTATGATTCGCTTCCAAAACTGAGTTGCCTGAAGCGAATTAGCATTCACTGCAGAATTGTGTGTTCTGCAGCGAATTTGTGATTCGGTGCCAAAAATGTGTCATCTGCAGTGAATTATCATTCGCTGTCAAAACTAAGTTGTCTGCAGTGAATTTGTGATTCGATGTTGAAACTGAGTGGTCTACAGCAAATTAGCATTCGCTGCCGAATTGTGTCCCAAAACTATGTCATCTACAGCGAATTAGCATTCGCTGTCGAATGGTGTGTTCTGCAGCGAATCTGTGATTCGCTGCCAAAATTGTATCGTCTGCAGCGAATTAGCATTTGCTGCTGAATTGTGTGTCCTGCAATGAATCTGTCATTCGCTGCCAAAACTGTGTTGTCTGCAGTGAATTAGCATTCGTTGTCGAATGGCATGTTCTGCAGCGAATCTATGATTCGCTGTCGAAGTGGAGTTGTCTGCAGGGAACTTGTGATTCACTGCTGAATCGTGTGTTATGCAGAGAATTGGTGATTCGTTGCCGAAACTAAGTTGTCTGCAGTGAATGTGTGATTCGCTGCCGAAACTAATTTGTCTGCGGCGAATTAGCATTCGCTGCCAAATTAGGTGTTCTTCAGCAATTTGTGATTCGCTGCCGAAACTAAGTTGCCTGCAGCGAATTAGTATTCGCTGTCAAATTGTGTGTTCCACAGCAAAATTGTGATTTGTTGCCAAAACTGAGTTGTCTACAACAAATGTACGATTCGCTACCAAAACTGAGTTGTCTACAGTGAATGTGCGATTCGCTGCCGAAACTGAGTTTTCTGCAGCGAAGTAGCATTCATTGCCAAAAAACATGTTGGCTATAGCGAACAAGTTTTCGCTACCAAAATTGTGGTGCTAGCAGTGAAACAGTTTTCGTTGCCGGATTGAGCAACTTGCAGCAAACCAGTTTTTGCTGCCGATTTCTACAATAGGCCTCCTAGGCAGAAATGACTTAAATGCTAGTAACAATGTCATGGTATGATGATTTAAAATGTGGAACACTTGAATGTGAACATATGAACTCTTAAAATAAGTGTGGTGACGAATGTGATTCAAAGATACAAATGTACTGATTTGTGACCACTGATGTCTTAGGTGGTGCAGTCGGAATTGGACCATCGTTAAGATAAGAACAACCCACGGGTGTAGCAGGTAGGTGACTTTCACCTTCCTTTTTCATACTTTGAATAATGAGATACTTTATCATGAATGTTACCATATTGTGTTAGAACAGATATCAGATTGTCAAACGCTTAAATGTTGACAAATGGATGATTAGCTTCGGCTAATGGCATCTCTTTTCTAAGTTTGGCCCTCTCTTTGTCCTTTCAATTTTAGTATTTAAACTCATCAATCAATCCTTTTAATTATGTGATAGGCCTGCATTTAAGATGAACATTTACCATAAATTAAAGGTGTCTTATATTATTAGATATGTTATTATGAAACATGCTTTAGTTAAGGAGTTATTGATACTTGAAATGCAAAATGATGATATAAAACCTTGATAAAAATGCACTTTTAAGTACTAATCACTTACCATCACTTCTTTTTGAGCAGGTTGTTGAGTCCTCATCATGTAGATAGTGTGCTTCTAGCCTTATCTTCCTTCCTTTTCAAGTGCGCCTTAGAGCCCTCGACCATCTTGGGTAGTGTGTTTTCTAATCTTACCTCCTTTCGAGTGCGCCTTAGAGCCCTCGACCACCTTAGGTATTGTGTTTTCTAACCATACTTCCTTTTAAGTGTGCCTTTGAGCCCTCACCTTATAAGTAGTGTGTTTTCTAACCCTGCCTCTTTTCAAGTGCGCCTTTGAGTTCTTATTTTTTGTGTAGTGTATTTTCTAACTCTACCTCCTTCCGAGTGCGCTTTTCAGCCCTCGTTCCCCTTCGAGTCCTATCTCTTTTTGAACGCTCCTTTGAGCTCCTGTCTTTTGAATAGTGCGCCTTTAAGCTCTATCATGTCGTTCCTTCAAAACGTTTCATTTTTTTTCACATGGGTAGATTACCCATCACAATCAGACCTCTTTGAAAACTCTTTTCTTCTTCCTTTTGGGCCGGTTGCCCATTACACTGAAACTATTTTTTGAAAAATCCTTGCATTTCTCACCACCTTCAAAATTTTTCATTTTGGGCCAGTTGCCCATTATAATGAAACCATTTTGAGAATTCATCATATTTCTCATCACCTCCAAAAATGTTTTACCTGGGCAGGTCGCCCATTACAACAAGACTACTTTGAAAAATCTCTGTATTTTTCACCACTTTGAAAAATCTTTATATTTTTCACTTCTTTAAAAACTCCTTTCATTTTTCACCTGGGCACGTCGCCCATTACAACAAGACCACTTTGAAAAATCTTTGTATTTTTCACCTTTTTGAAAAATCTTCATGTTTTTCACCTAGGCAAGTCGCCCATTATAACAAGACCACTTTGAAAAATCTCTGCATTTTTCACCACTTTGAAAAATCTTTGTACTTTTCACCTGAGCAGGTTGCCCATTACAACAAGACCACTTTGAAAAATCTCTGCGTTTTTCACCACTTTGAAAAATCTTCGTGTGTTTTCACCCGGGCAGGTCGACCATTACAACAAGACCACTTTGAAAAATCTCTGTATTTTTCACCACTTTAAAAAATCTCTGACCTCTTTGAAAATTCTTCATGTTTTTCACTTGGGCAGGTCGCCAATTACAACAAGACCACTCTGAAAAATCTTTGCATTTTCACCTTGGTAGGTCGCCCATTACAATAAGACCACCTCAAAAAAACTTTTTTTTTAATTTCTCTAGGTAGGTCACCCATGATAATTCAATCACTTCAAAATCTTTGAATTTTCAAAAAAATCTTTTAGTTTTTACTCTGAGTGCGCTTTCTAGCCCTCAAAAAGATTCATCATTTCTCAATATGATGAGTCCACCATCTCTCATTCTTCTTTTTCTTCCTTACAACGCTAACTGTCTAAGGTCTCTTACGAGACTTTCTATCGTAAGCATTGTAAAGAGGGGGACAACTGTCATAATCCAATTCTAGGTTATTCCTTAAAAAATCACATTTGTTTTCAAAATAAAAATCAAAAAATAAAATAAAGGATGGCAACATGGAGAAAGCAAGCCGGGAAATCAAGCTGCAATTTTTTAAGGAAATTCAAGGCCTGATTGTACCCCATTATGCCCAAAAATGGAGAAAAAATGCAAATTCAAGATCAAATTAAATGATTATTGGACGAATTTATATAAAATTTAAGTCCAATGACATAATTAAATTTTTAATAGGCCAATTTTATTTAATTATGTTTAAGAATTAATTTGGATCCAATTGAAGGATTTAATTAAATGCAAGGACTTAATTATACTTTAAACGGGTTAAATTAAATTTATTTGAGGTTTAATTGATGAAAAATTAAGTTTGGGAGCCTCATTTGAGTTTAATTGAGAATATTGAAATTTTAAGAGATCAAATGTAATTTTTTCCAAGTTAATTGATTGAAATTATGGGGGCTCAATTGACAAAAATAGAGATTGAAATTAAAAAAATTAAAAGTTTAATGGTCAATTAGGAATTCTCGTTCTGCATGCAGCATAATTAACTTGCATGGTTGTTAGGTCGGGCCAACAACCATGCAAGTCTGGGCCGGACCAAAATGGTCTGGCTTGGCCCCAAAAAGAAAAGAAAAGGATGTGTTGTGCCGATATTGGCCCAGCCCAAAGCTTTTAGGCTCGGCCCAGCCCATGTATATTTACTATATATATTTATTTATAATAATATATAATATTACAATATATATAAAACAAAATTTTTTTAAAAAAAAAATAAAAAATCCTTTCAAAAAAATTGTGATTTTCTCAAATATTTTTATATCAATTTTGCATAATATCGGGTTGTATATTTACACTGTAAAATACAAATTTGGTATTAAAATACCCGGTTTTCTCCAAAATATTTCAAAAAAATAAAATTAAAACCTTTTCAAAAAATATCTTGAAAACTTTTAAATCAATTCCCCCTTTTAAAAACAAAAAATATATATATATTCATGCATACGACCAAATCCTAAAAATTTTCAAAGCATATTTTCATTAAAAAAAAAAAGTTCTTTCTCATGTTTTGAACATCCAAAAATTAGATATCATAACCAGTTTATGATCATCCATTAGGGTTTGACTAAAATATCCAAAAATCTTTTTCTAGTTTATGATCATCCATTATGATCATCCATCTCAAGCCTGTGTTGAGCAGTGTTTCCTTACTCAGGTTCAGTCATCGTTTGAGTAATTGTTTCTACCATTTATTGTTCTTCCAGGAGATACTCAATTTTATGATACCAAACATGGTAACTCTTTTTCACTTAGTTTGTCTCCATGGTTCAAATCAACAATAATACTCTTAGATGAAGCCATGTTAAATGCTATTGACACCAATTACGAATATTAGTATATAGTACAATTTAAATGACATATATTATCACTACATTCTAAATTAAAACAAAAAATAATCTAACACATACAATAGAAATGAAAAGAATGTTAAATACTTAATAAATTTCCATTTGTATGGTCTAATTATTATTGGAGATTTAAATAAGTGTAAAATTATAATTATTAGTTTCAACTAACAACTCCTACTAATCAAGTTACAGATATTATCATATATATAATTAAAATTTAAATTACATAAAATATGTAGTTAACAATAAACAACCAATTATCTTAAAAAAATACAATATTAAGAATAGTAAATTTCATAATTATTTTATATTGTAGGTATATAAGTAGGGTTGTCAATTACATCATCTACTTCATCAAAGTCATCTCCTCTAAGTTCATTCTACTCAAACAATGGAATGAATTTAGCAGCAGCATCCAAATCACTTGCACTTCTTCCAATACGTCATATATCCTTTTCAGCATGCTGATGTTCCCTCTCAAACAGTATTTCATCAGTGAAATTGTTGAAATCTAAGGATTCTAGCCTATATTCCAACGATAATCGCACTCACATCCATTTCTTAGGTAGAGAATTGAGAACAATTAACATTTAATATTCAATGTAGAATTCATAAACACCACTCATAGCCAATCTACTCAACCAATTATACATATAATCAACGTGCTTTTGAATTTTGTGAACAAGATTAAAGGCATATAACCCAATAAATAATCAATTTGTTGTTGCTTATCCACTACAACAAAATATTCTAAAAGCACATAAATATTATACTTAATATTTAATTAAGGCATGTATCATCATTTATGTTAAAAAAATTGACACGAAAATTAA
Organism: Populus tomentosa; assembly: GCA_018804465.1. NCBI lineage: Eukaryota > Viridiplantae > Streptophyta > Magnoliopsida > Malpighiales > Salicaceae > Populus > Populus tomentosa. The sequence continues at coordinate 15,462,075 of CM031995.1, forward strand.
GCAATTTATTTTAACAATGAATGACACCACAATTAAACAATTTATATTAACAATAAATTAATATTAATTGCCTTATTATTATTTTTTAACTTTTTTTCAATTGCCATATGACAGTTTTCAATTAAGTACAAATTTATAGTCATTTAGAAATGGAAATGGCAGTTTCCATTAGCAATTCACATGATTAATTGGTAGTTCTTTTTTTATATATAAACACATAGCAATTATAAAACTACTATTTATTTTGCAGAAGATCTTTTCTAATTAATAATAGAAAATAAAAAATCATAACTAAATTACTTCATAAAATTTTGTGAACCCAAGACTCAATGGAAGTATTCTTTTAACACAAAATTTACACCTAACGTTTATATAGTAACAGATGTACTACATAAAAAAAATCAAAATCATGGCTCTGATACCAGTGTAGATTTGAAAAGAAAACTTACTTATGAGAATTCACTTTCTTATCCCCGAATCGATTACTTTAGTGTCATTTCAATTACTAAAATCAAGATGATATTTCATAGTATGAACGTCTTCATAAATCTTGTCAAAGCAATGCAGAGAGTTCAAAATAAAAGAAGTGAAAGAGAGAACTATTATTCAACCAATGAAAAACTATCTTTTTTCATATTGGTTATATTCCTTTATATATAATTATTGAAAGCGGTTATTTTTTTAAGTAATTATTTAAAAAATTTAAATCAGATCTATTTATTATGTATGTATTAAGCCTGATCTAATAACCAACATGTAGAAATGAGGATCTCATTTTCTTTACTGTAAAAACTCTCAAGATCCTCGAGCTTCCTTTCGTGTATCATTAGTGGACTAACAAAGTCATCAAGATTTAGAAATATTTTAAGAGTCTTGAACTCCTCTATTGTCGTGACCTTTGGGTCACAAACATGAGATAATGGCCTCAAGGTTTTAGCGGCCATTCTCTCATTGGTAACGGCTACAAGCACGCGTGAATCAACTCTCACGTGCATGCACAATAACGAATGAAACAAAATTTGCATGCAACAATAAAAATGAATTAAAAAGTAAAGTGGGAAAGAGAAGAACTCAACTGGGGAATGTTGGTCGCTGGGGTTCGCCTGGTTCTGAGATTCTGAAGAAAGGCTCCGTTCACTGTTCTGGTTTTAGCTTCCCTTTCCCTCAGATCTTCTATTCTCTCTTTCCCTGCCTTTCTGAATTTTCTTCTCCTGCTATCTCTCTCGTGTTCTCTCTGCGTTTCTTTTCTCTTCCTTTTCTCTGTTTTTCTTCTCCTGGGATTCTCCTTCGTTGCTGGTTTGGTTCAAGCAATCTGTTGCTTAAAAGACAACATACATTTTTTGGTTGAAGTTCTGAAAGGAAGCCCAAAAGGTCTCTCTTCTTTATTGTTTTCTGCTCGTCCTCTGTTTTTTTTTCGTCTTTCGTTCTGTGTCTGCTCTGTTCAATCTTTTTTTCTGTCTTTCGTTTTTTGTCTCTCTGTTCTGGGTTTTTGTGTTATTTTTGGGTCTATGCCTCTGTTCGTTTTTTTATGTCTCGTCCCTGTGTTTGCACTCTCTGGTTTTCCCACTGGTTTTTTGTTCTTTTTTTCTGTTTTTTTTTTTCGTCCTCTATTCTCCCTCTCCCTCTCCCTCTCTTTTTCTCTTCGTGTCCCCCCTCCTTTCATGGCCTTTCTCTGGTTTTTATAAAGCCAGAGAATGACATGCGTTTATGCTTTTTGTAGCGGCATGCATCGTGGGGTAGCCGAATCGTTTCTTCTTCTTCCTGCTGAATTGGCTTCCCTGGTCTAATAAAGAAGGTGATGAATAGTTTCCTTTGAAACTGCGCCGTTTTGAGATTGGAATAGCCATTTTCAGTTTAGTCGTTGTAATCAAAACCACTGGATAAATTATGATTGTACCCTACAATTCATCACATTTTGTTTTTGATTTCTGAATTATTCAATTTAGTTTTTAATTGAATCTTCAGCTTTAATTTTTTTTAAAAATTACCTGGAAAAATCAATTAAACTCCCTACAATACTCTCACTTTTTCACTTTGATCCTTGATCTTTAATTTCTTGTATTTTTTTTATTTTGAATTTTTGAATAAAAAATAACTTCAACATCGAACATGCATTAACAACTAAACACATAGAAAAAAGGCGTTGCAAGTGATGTAAAGACGTTAAAGAAATATTCTTGGGTTTTTTTGTTGCTATTTTTGGTTTTTTTTTAGGGACTCTAGTCTTTTATTGAGGTATTTTAACTATGGATAATTAAATATTAATATTTTTAATTATTTCGTTAGTGATTTCATCTGTAATATTTAATTTAAATTTTTAATTTAATTGAAAAATTTTAGAAACCGCCAAATATCATCAATAACTTTTCAATTCGTCGATGATTTCATCAGTAATATTTAATTTAAACACACAATTTAGTAAAAAAAAATCAAAAACCTGCCAAATAGCACCGACTTTTCAATCTGTCAGTGATTTAATCTGTAAAAAACAGTAATTAATAGTTTAATTAAGAGGTGAACAGTTCCAGAGTTATCTAAAAAATACCAATGAAAACTTATGTCGGTAATTTCTTTGGTAATTGACATGACGAACAATGTCAGGGAGATGTGAACAATTTACCATTGAGTTTACCGATGAAATTAAAAATGTCGGTAATTTCATTGGAATAAATGACATGTCATTGTATTTTTAGCTTTGTTTTAATTATTTTTTTCCCCTGTAATTCTCTCGGTAAATACCGATGAAATATTTTCGTCGATAAAATTCACTACAATTTACCGACGGAAACATTCCGTAAGTATTTCCGTATGTATTCATCAATTTTCTGGTAGTGAGAGAAAAGGTAAGACACACGAGCCCCATTTAATAAAAATTACAATAATTCAACCATAATAAATAAATAAATAAATAAACAAAAGCACAATCACATTAGTCGTTAATGTCCATAATCATCCATCATGCATAATAACATATTAATATACATAATAAAATTATTGCATCCTTCAATTCTAATTGTTGGTTTTATGTGCAATTTTTAAAATAATATTTCTAACATTTAGAAATATTAAATCAAATCCAATTTGATAATTTCCCAAACATAATAAATTTTATTTAATATAAATTTTCTTTGATTTTTCTCTTCAAAATTTTAAAAGAAAATTAGTCATATTAAAATTCTTATTAGCATCCTAAACTACTTTAAAAACTATTAAATAATATTTTATAGAATAAAAAACTCTCTTTAATATAGAAAACTATTTTATTCTAAATATTATTAAATTAAAATTTTTTAATTAAATCCTAATCCAATTAGGATATTATAAAACACAGAAAACTTTGAATTAAACATTTTAATTCAATCCTAATCCTATAAGAAAAATTAATTTCACAATTAATTTAATTTGTGTTTCAATATTAAATTATAAAATCAACATTTTATATAAATAGGGGCAAAATTATAATTCTATCCCAAAAGCCAGCTAATAATAAGTAATAAATTGCACTAGGGTATATCTATATATTAAATCCCAAAACCCTAAAAAACCATCAAGGATAGAATCATAAATTCCTCCCCTTCTTTTTCTCTTCTTGCTACCAGCTATCGTTGCTCCTGGTGCAGCTCAGGGTAGCAACGAAATGGCTGCTAGAGCGGACATGGTGAGCTGAACACTACCAGGCATGCCATCTAGGTGGTGGTCTAATAGTAAGAGCTTGGGATCAAGAGGTTTACTTCCTCTGTGATCTCAGGTTCGAACCCTGGGTTGCTCATATGATGGTCACTGGAGGCTTACATGGTCGTTAACTTCAGGGGCCGTGGGATTAGTCGAGGTGCACGCAAGCTGGCCCGGACACCCAGTTAATCTAAAAAAAATAATTAATAGTAATAATGTACTATATAGTTATTAATAATTTATGCATAGTTAATTATTTGAAGTGTCTCTCTGTAAAGAAGATTTCAGTTTACAAAAAAAAAAAAAAATTAATTAATTAATGTTTAAGCAATATGAAAGTTTGTAAGTTGAGAGTAATAAAAGGTTTAATCAATTAGTTAATCAATATTTATTATTTATATATATAGAGCAGTCTTTAATAATTAATGTAGAGATTAAAACATAAAAGTAAATCTATTACCTTTTTATAATTATATACATTTTATATTGTGCAATTTATTATAATACTGCGGATGTGATTTTTTGTGACTAGACTGATGTTGCTATACTGGGTTCTCATTCTCGTTAATTGGATATATAGCTAGACAAATCAATTCTTTAATATATATATATATATATATATATATATATATATATATATATATATATTCCAAATGTAGATTACACTATTCAATCATGGAATATGAGCTTCAAGGTTTTACCGGCCATTCTCTCATTGGTAACGGCTACAAGCAAACTAGTAGTAATAATATAGTTAGCATGCAATATACCCTTAGAAAGAAAGGGTGGCATATGATGAAAAATTGTAGAGGGCAGAGAGGAAGGAAGAGAGCTGCAGTTCAGAGTGTGTTTGGTATTGTAGTAATTGTTGTGGTTATGGTTTTAAAAAAATTATTTTATAAAAAGTATTTTTAGTTGAGGTTGAGTTGATATTTATATATGTTTGGTTAAAATTGTAATTGAAATTGAAGTTGAAGAAAAACTAATTTAATATGTTTGGTGATATATATTAATATTGATGATTTTTAATTTAAATATTATAGATTTAATTACTGCTATTATATTATGAAATAAATAATACCTTATATAAAAAAATATATTATTTCATTAAACTATCTATAATTTCATCACGTACGAAATTCATTCGACAAGGACTACAGTTTCAATGATTTTTTGAGCGTACAACAAAATCAGGTAAAATATCATTAAGTTGATAATTATAGATGATAAATGATTATAATTTCGTGTGAACAGTGCAAATGAAAATCATTACACTGTCAACATGTAAACAAACAAATGTGTAGAGTGAATTAATTCACTCTGCACTGTTCACTTAATAAAAGTGAACAGTGCCAGCAAAGCAGGTATACCTTACTTCTCCCCAACCTGTGTTTTTGTACGATTTTCAGTCGATCCCATCAACTAAAAACACTGCTTTTTATTTTAACCAAACAACATAAAATTATGGTTTCTTCAAAACACAACCGCTGTCGCGTTAACAAACACAGCAAAAAACAAGCACCATAAGAACCAAACTTGTTATCCAAATAAAAACAAGAACACAGAAAAGAAATTAACATTCACATCGAAATAAAATAAAACTATAAAAAAGCTTGTAATATTAGTAAGTTTTATAAACTGGCATCACTAAATCATGATGTTTTCTAATGATATCATTCTGCTTCCCAACCAAATCCATCATGCAAATAAACCAATGCCAATACTCCTTTATCATCTCTTTCTTTTTCGATCCCGCTAACGAATTCAATCCTAGGATGAAATACTTCTTCATCTCAGTTTCCTTGCCATCCGTCCCGAAATAAGACTCCAGTACCTTTAGTTTCTTTGTGATCCCTTCATCACTGTCACTAGCTTTGATCAGTTCCTTTGCAAACACTTCGTTACTTCCCTTTGCTTCCACATCCCATATCAATTTTGACAGATCATATACCTTTTGCTTGTGTGAGTCGTCAAAAGTGCACCTGTTAGCTTTCATATTTTCCTCAAACTTTCTCTTATGCTTAGATATTTTACTGTTTAATTGTTTCCTAGACACGTCAAAGTGAATATCATCCTTAATGTATTCAAAAAACAAAGCCGCTCCCTTTCTTTCTTCACCTTCAGGTATTTCTACCTTCTCGAAGAGTTTAATACCTTTTAACAGAGCAACTTCATCTTCCTTGGACCATAATCTTTTAAAGAGGGCGGAATCGTCAGGATTGCAATGCTGCTGCTGCTGCTGCTGCTTCGTGTTCTTCCGTTTAGTATCTTCTGTATCCCCACTGACCTTTCTTTTGAGTTTCTTCGCTGTTGCTTCTTTCTCGGTCTTTCTACCATCCTCCTGTTCAGAAATCGATTCTGCTGAGAGAGAAAACTTGTTGGTCTCTTCTTCTTTTGAACTAGAGGGAGATGAGCCTGGAGCCATTGATAGTGAATTGAGATGGAGAGGTTTCTTTTCCCCTTCTTCTTGGGTTTTGGAGTTTTAGAGCGCAGGAAAGCGGAGATACAGATTTTTTACCCCTTGCAAAGAATGTCATACTCTCTAAATTACCTACTTGACCGCGTGGGGGGGATCGAGATGACCTTCCAAATTCTACTTATTATTAGTCGGCGTGATTTTAGATTGCCAGTTAGGTTACCAAAAACTATACCCACGCTGACTCTTACATTTTCCTAGGTTAAGGAACTTGAAATGAAATTAAAAAAGGCAGCTAAAACTAAATCTATGAAAATATTAATGTAGACACAATTTTTATGCCTTAATTTTTGTTATTTTATGGGATTTTATCTTATTTTTTCATCTTTATTTTAACTACGTAAAAACTTCAACCAAAAAATAATTTTCTAACATAGTTTAATTTTATTTACTTCTCGTGTTATTATTTTATTTTTTATAATATTAAATTCAAAAATAATTTTATACTCCGTTTAAATCTAATCCAACCTGTATAAAGTTATGAATTTTTTAAAATTTTATATTATTTTTATAACAAATACATATAATTACTCTGTTAATTTATTTTAAAGATAAATTGAAGTAATAATATAAAAGACAAAATAATATTTTTATAAGCATGGGATATGTTAACATTTCTATAATATTAAGATAAAATTCTAGTTTGTATGACTAGTTTGTATATATGAGCATTGGATCATTCCATATTCTACTTCGGTTTTCCTAAATTAAGATTAACCAAAAAAAAATATTCCCCCTCGATAATCTCCCAAGTGAGCAATGAATTAATGAACAGAAAAAATAATCATAAGAAGTTCCCGCTCTAGATATGGGCTGGGCGGGCTATACGAAAAGATTGGATTCTTCAATTTTGGAAATAGCAGGAAAAAAGAGTGGAATTCCAAGAAAGCCCTGGAATATGAAACGATATTTCTTTAACAAGGGGAGTGTGTTCCAGCACAAACAGAAACCCTATTGCCCTCCTCTTCTATATAAAGAAAAGGTTTGCCCTAGAGAAACAAAATCTAATCTAATCTAATCTAATCTAATCTAATGGAGGGTGGGGCAGAAAAGAAGAGAAGAAGGGAAAGTAAGAAAAAGAAGGATTTCGAGTGTGATGGCAAAGCAGGAGGTGGTCATGGACGGCCGGTAGAAGTCAGTGCTAGTATTATGGGGTTGTTTTCTCAATTCGCGTTTACAGGTTGTTCAGGGGGGACAGGGCAGGCTTCCTCCTCCACTCGACCTTCCATCAAGAAAGTCGAAAGGGAAGAAGAAGCTCAGAAGAAGAAGAGGAAGAGATCACCCAGGCTCACTGCTGCTCAAATGCGTGATGTGGCATACCTCAGGAGACGACCCAACAACCGTTGGATTCCGCCCAAATCTCCTCACGAGCTTCTTCAAGAGAATCATTACCATGACCCTTGGAGAGTTCTCGTCATTTGTATGCTATTAAACTGCACATCGGGTGGCCAGGTAAGATCCTTACTTGTTTTTATTAATGGAAATCAGCATAGAAAAAGCATAATCCCAAAGAAATTTCTCATTGCAGGTCAGACCAATTTTAAATGACTTCTTCACCCTATGTCCTGATGCAAAGACCACCACTAATGTTGACCAGGAAGAGATTGCCCATCTAACACGCAGTTTAGGTTTCAAAAACACGAGGGCTGAGAAGATAAAACGCCTTTCTGAGATTTACTTGGAAGAGGACTGGACCCATGTCACCTTTCTGCCTGGTGTTGGAAAGTAGGGAAATTTCTGTTCAGTCCGCTGTCTGCTATAGCTATTTGCATTGATGGTTTTTCCAAACTGATCTGACTCATTAGAATTTCTTGTCTGATTGTTCAGGTATGCCGCTGATGCATATGCAATATTCTGTACAGGGAGGTGGGACAGGGTGGTGCCAGAGGATCACATGTTGACTAGGTACTGGGAATTCCTTCGCAAGGGTAGATGGATCATAGAATAGATGGATTGTCTCTGTTTTGTATTTTGAAGAGACAGATCACGTGGGGGTTAGTTTATACTATGTTTATTGTGTCCCTAATACTAGGTCTTTTGATGCCAACTGTGTGTGGCAAGTTAAACCCCCGATCTGTGTCTAGCTTTGAATAGCCATTCAGGTATAACTAACTAATGGAGCAGTATCCCAGCTATGTTTGGACTGAGATAATGTAGGGATTGGCTATGAAGTTCTGTTGAATTTGAAGTCTTTTAAGATCCCAGCTATGTTTGGGTAATTACTCGAAAAACTTCTAAGTATTTTCAAGGGAATGCCAGCTTGAAAGGAATGGTGCTCTCTTTCTTCTTTGGAATTGCAAATGTAGCTCGATGGATTACTCTTTATGCTGTTTCAGAAACTTCAACAAGTCCCTACCAGTTTGCTTTTGTAAGGCAGCGTAAGCCTCTGTAATAAGCCTGAAGTCTTCCCCACGCATATGAAGTGCACAGCTGTTTTGTGTGTTTAAAGCTTCCAGTCTCCTGTTGCAAGTAAGAGCAACAAAACAGAGAAGAAAACGATCCAAATTTAGTCGCTATAAGGTTCTAAACCGAGTTCTTGGCTATCATATTTTTGCTCTAATGATTTCAAAGCATAGTAAATTGGCACTTGAAACACAACATCGGTCGATGTTTCAAGGAGATCCCCATGCATTTTCATTACTGGGGGAAACATGAAGGGTAAAAACCATATAGTTAGCAGCCACAACATGCACCCTTCTGTGTAGCATTGCAGCATGCCATGCTCTGAATTCTTTAGGATCAAAAACTTAAAATTGTGCCTCTCTTCACAAAGTTTCATTAACTTGTGATGCTATTATTATCTTAAAAAACAACCTACCTTAAAAGGCTGAGAGGCTTTGTTGCATTCAAATGATTGTTTTAGCCTCCTTTGCAACACCAGGAACAAGCTTGGCAATATCTTGTGAAAAATAATTAAGATTTTCATATCTTGTGAAAAATAATTAAGATTTTCAAGAATTTTATAGAATGTGTCTCGATTAATTATTTGAAATTCTTTTAGAGTATTTTCAAGCTAGAATAATTTTTTTAGTTATCCTAAGTATTGCAATATTATTGAAATATTTTATTTATAGCAGATATAAATTCTTTTATATTAAATCTGAAAATAATATATCTTTTTAATTGGTTGATGGAATGGTTGACCGTTTTATATAATAATTTAAGTAGTTGATCAAATTAATCTAAAAGTATTTATATTTCTAACCTATTAAGATTTTTCTGAAATTTTGACAGTCTTTTTTGTATTTGAAACATTCCAAGTGTCAACATCAAAAATATATAGCATATAAAAACCCTGATTATTAAATCTCCCTCGCGGGTCAACCTAGAACCCAGTGGCTGGACTGGTCCGGGTTTAATAAAAGACTGATCGGGGCAACAATTCGGCAAAACCTGGTCAACCTGACAGGTCAACCCATGACCTAGCAAAAATAAGTTCGGGTTTATTAAAGTTTTTTTCTCTCTCAATTTCTCTTTCCTTCACTTGATTCTTTCTTAGATTAGTGTTTTATATGTTGGACTTTGTAAGTTTATAAGGTTTTTCTTTCACTTTTTTTTTTATTATTTTTTTCCTTGGATTTTGTTTAAAATGTTTTCCCCTTACTTTTTTCTCTCGCCTTTTCTTTTTCCTTTTCAATTCTGCTTCTGCCCAGTTGACATCATATAAAAGGAAGGGAAAACTAGTTTGTTTTATTTTTTAAGGGAAAATAATCATTTTACCCTTAATAAGTCTTTTTGCTTCTATTTAAGGGTCTTTATTTTTTTTGTTAGCACTACCAAGCTCCGTTCATCCTAAAATTTTAACTAGATTTTATTCAATATATTTTAAGGTCCCTCATAAAATTTCAGCTTAATCTGATGGTCAAATTGGAAATTAAGCTCAATAACATAAAACTGGTCAAATTATGATTTTAATCAAATTTTTGAATCTCTCCAAAAATATTGAAATTTTAACCCAAGCTAAAGTATCATATTAGAAGGCTCCACGCAAATTTTCAGAATTTTCTAATAACCTGATCGAGAATTATGAAATTTTTTTTATATAAAACTAGTCAATTTATGATTTTTTGCCTAGAGGGTTTATAGGTATCCTCAACAAGCTCTTGTTCAATGTAAATCGTCATAAAATATGCTAAGAGCTCCCTTGTCATTTTAATCCATCAATATATATCATGATCATCTATTGCACCTAAGCCTTCAACAATAAATCTATCACACCTAAGCCTTCATCAATATTTTAATATATTGATGGATTAAAATCTTGACCTGGGTTATAGCACACCCAAGCTTTCAAATTGTAATAAATAAACAAACAAATAAATAAAAGTTTCTTGTAGCGATATCTGATGCTAGCTTTCCCCTGCTAAAATGACGGTTTGCCCATCATCTGTAACATGATCTCCAAAGGTTTACTGATCTCCTTGTAAGCACAATTACAAGAAACACAAGCACACGTTGACAACCTGTTGAAAACAATGGCGATGGTAGCAGAAAAGAGGTAAACATTGGTCATCTTTCAAGGTAATACAATTTAACTTCCATTCCCCTTTCAATCATAGTACAACTCTGAACCTCATTGAAAATGAGAGTAAATACCTTATCCTCCATATTTTTTAGTCCTCGTAACCAAACTAGTGCCAAATAAAAGTGTGATAATACAATCTTACTAATTAAAAATCCTGAACTGGTGGCAAAGCTAGCGTATTGCGTGTTAAAAGTAAAACACCAGATTTCCATATTGTAAGTGATTTTAGAAAACATTTGTCTAGAAACAAGTGTTGGAAAACAAAATTACATGGGTGTCAATGATGTTTGGATATGTACCCTCCTCTCTATGCAAGATGGCAAGCTTTTTCAATGACTCATGGCATTCGTTTGGTATCGTGTTTGTGTTCTAAATAAAATTATATAAAAAATTTTAAAAATTTTATTTAAAATTATTTTTTTATGTTTTTAAATTTTTTTGATGTAATGATATCAAAAATAATTTTAAAAAAATAAAAAAATATTTTAATATATTTTCAAGTTTCAACCTACATAGTATAACTGGTACTATACTTCCAAACTCTCGTATAAATATTTAACCTATTCTTTTAATAGGTTGAAACTTGAAAGCATGATGTTGTTGCGAAGACCAACATGTTCCTGAACATTAGCCTTCAATCAGCATAAAAAAAAAAAAATATTTTTGGTTTAAATATTTTAACTTAAAAGCTTAACATGGTATTTCCTTTAATCATTCTGGATCTCAACCCCACAAGCATCATCATCATCTCAACCATAATATTTATATCATACATTGAACAACAAATATCATTATAGAAGGATAAACGAGATAAACATGCATAGATGAACATGGTTATATGAATTTCCGAGTTAAGTTTATCTATTCAAGTTTAAACGTTAATTATAGAAATTAAGTTATACAAATGTTTCAATATTACAAAATACAAGGATATACTCCCTAGACTACATAACAAAAAGGTGAGCAAAAGCTAGAATCTACTCCTGCCATGCATGTGATGGTTCTGAAACAAAATATATATTATTGAAACATGAATATCACAATAAGCATAGTAACACAAATATCCAATAATTTAAAAAGACAGACATATATTCTTATTCTATTCACTTCTCCCCTTTTTGTTTCCATTGAAACTCTTTCTCATTCAACTACTAACACTTTTTCATCTCCCATTTCCAACTTTCATTCAAGATTCTATAAAATCAACAACATCTATTTCCACCTAACACATTGTCGATACCATTTTTTAATGGTATGATCATCACCCTATAGGCATCGATGCAGAGCAATCACCTTACTCAAGACACTATCATACACTAAATGTTTGTTAGTCGATGCATGGTGATCCCTTTACCCAGGATCCTGATATACACTAAATGTATGCAGAAGGTAATAGTTTTAATGGTGGGATCCTATATAAAGGGTTATTGCTAGACAACACATAATGGAACAGTTTAAACTAGTTCTTTACGGTGTAAAGGTGAAACCGTAAAGGTCGAAAAAAGAGAGAGGGGGGAATGATGCAATATGGGTGGTTGTGGATCGTTTAACTAAGTCAGCCATTTTTCTACCACTAAAGATGATGGACCTAGTAGATAAATTGGTCTTGTATGTTAAAAAGGTTTTGCCAAGCGCAATATCCTGTGAAAAATAATAAAGATTTTCAAGAATTTTATAGAATGTGTCTCGATTAATTATTTGAAATTCTTTTAGAGTATTTTCAAGCCAGAATAATTTTTTTAGTTATCCTAAGTATTGCAATATTATTGAAATATTTTATTTATAGCAGATATAAATTCTTTTATATTAAATCTGAAAATAATATATCTTTTTAATTGGTTGATGAAACGGTTGACCGTTTTATATAATAATTTAAGTAGTCGATGAAATTAATCTAAAAGTATTTATATTTCTAACCCATTAAGATTTTTCTGAAATTTTAACAGTCTTCTTTGTATTTGAAACATTCCAAATGTCAACATCAAAATTATATAACATATAAAAACCCTGGTTATTAAACCTAGCCTGGCGGTCAACCTAAGACCTGGTGGCTGGACCGATCTGGGTTTAATAAAAGATCGGTCGGGGTAACAACTTGACAAAACCTAGTCAACCCATGACTTGGCAAAAATAAGTCCGGGTTTATTAAATTTTTTTTTTCTCTCAATTTCTCTTTTCTTCACTTGATTCTTTCTTAGATTAATGTTTTATTTACAAGGTTTTTCATTTTTTTCATTTTTTTTCTTGGATTTTTTTTTATATATTTTCCCCTTACTTTTCTCTCTTGCCTTTTCTTTTCTTTCTTTTCCAGTTCTGCTTCTGCCCAGTTGGCAACATATAAAAGGAAGGAAAAACTGGTTTTTTTATTTTTTATTTTTTAAGGAAAAATAATCATTTTACCCTTAATAAGTCTTTTTTGCTTCTATTTCACGGTCTTTATTTATTTTTTTGTTATCACTACCAAGCTCTGTTTATCCTAAAATTTTAACTAGATTTTATTCAATATATTTTAAGGTCCCTTATAAAATTTCAGTTTAATTTGATAGTCAGATTGAAAATTAAGCTCAATAACATAAAACTGGTCAAAATTATGATTTAAATCAAATTTCTGAATTACTCTAAAAATGCTGAAATTTTAACCCAAGCTAAAGCATCATATTAGAAGGCTCCACGCAAAATTTCAGAATTACTCCAAAAATGCTGAAATTTTAACCCAAGCTAAAGCATCATATTAGAAGGCTCCATGCAAAATTTCAAAATTTTCTAATAACCCGATCGAGAATTACGAATTTGTTTTTTTATATAAAACTAATCAATTTATAATTTTTTGCCCAGAAGGTTTACAGATATCCTCAACAAGCTCTTGTTCAATGTAAATTGTCATAAAATATGCAAAGCTTCCCTTTCATTTTAATCCATCAATATATATCATGATCATCTATTGCACCTAAGCCTTCAACAATAAATCTATCACACTTAAGCCTTCATCAATATTTTAATATATTGATGGATTAAAATCTTGACCTGGGCTATAGCACACCCAAGCTTTCAACATGGCTTCGCTCTTGACCTCGGTCAATGTTTCAAGGAGACATGATCATTCATTAAGGACTAGGATGCATGATCCAAACCATTGCACTCCTTAGGATGTATGTGGGGGGGGGGGAACATTCAAATTGTAATAAATAAACAAACAAATAAATAAAAGTTTCCTGTAGCGATATTTGATGCCAGCTTTCCCATGCTAAAATGGCGGTTTGCCCATCACCTGTAACGTGATCTCCAAAGGTTTATTGATCTCCTTGTAAGCACAATTACAAGAAGCACAAGCACACATTGACAACCTGTTGAAAACAATGGCGATGGTAGCAGAAGAGAGGTAAACATTGGTCATCTTTCAAGGTAATACAATTTAACTTACATTCCCCTTTCAATCATAGTACAACTCTCAACCTCATTGAAAATAGGAGTAAAGACCTTATCCTCGTTCATATTTTTTAGTCCTCGTAACCAAACCATGCCAAATGAAAGTGTGATAATAAAATCTTACTAATTAAAAATCCTGAATTGGTAGCAGAGCTAGTATATTGTGTGTTAAAAGTAAAACACCAGATTCTCATATTGTAAGTGATTCTAGAAAACATTTGTCTAGAAACAAGTGTTGGAAAACAAAATTACATGGGTGTCAATGATGTTTGGATATGTACCCTCCTCTCTACGCAAGATGACAAGCTTTTTCAATGACTCATGGCATTCGTTTGGTATCATGTTCGTGTTCTAAATAGAATTATATAAAATTTTTAAAAAATTTTATTTAAAATTATTTTTTTATGTTTTTAGATTGTTTTGATATGATGATATCAAAAATATTTTTTTTAAATAAAAAAATATTTTAATATATTTTCAAGTTTCAACCTACATAGTATAATTGTTACTATATTTTCAAACGCTCGTATAAATCTTTAAACTATCCTCATAATAGGTTGAAACTTGAAAGCATGATGTTGTTGCAAAGACCAACACGTTCTTGAACATTAGCCTTCAATCAGCATAAAATAAGAAAAAACATTAAGGCATAATGTGACTTGGTATATGCTACAACTTGAAAACAAGTATTTCAGGGGGGAAAAAAGGGTTATATATTAATTATCTTTACTCAATAAGCATTCTAACTACGTATTTCACATTATGTATTCCTCTCTACACATATTAAATTATGCTTATGATTACAAGCTTATTTATAGGCTTCAAGTCCTAAACAAATAAGAACTTAAACTACTAAAAATAATAATCTTAATTTGAACAGTAAACATATTCCATTGACTTAACCGGTTGACTGATTTATTTAATTCAACCAGTCAACCAGTTCCTTTATTTTTTTTTTAAAAAATTGAAATTTGGTTTACTTTTAACATCATCCCCTAAACTTAATTTCTTTGTAACTCCTAGCATATCTCTCATCTTGGCAATAACATAATGTTTGAGTGGTTTAGTGGAAATGTCTGCGGCTTAATCTTGGGTCTTTATATACTTGACTTCAACATTCTTGTTTGTAATGTAGTCTTGTAAGCAATGAAATCTTATATCAATGTGCTTACTTCTGTTATGAAACATTGGATTCTTTGCTAAGGCAATGGTTGATAAGTTTTCCACATAAATTTATGTAGGCTTTGCTTATGACATTCACAACTCTTTCAATAATCTTTTTAGCCATATGGAATGATAAACACATGTTGTAGTAGCTACATATTTAGCTTCACAAGTTGATAATGTGACTATAGGTTGCTTCTTTGAACTCTATCTGAATGTTGTATCTACCATGTAGAAGGCAAAACCTGTAGTGCTCTTTCTATCATCCATATCTTTAGCCTAATCACTATCATTATAGCCTATAAGTTCAAAGCTTATTAGAATATCCATAGAACATGCCAAAATCAACAATATCTTTAATATACTAAAGAATTCGCTTCAAAGCTTTGAAATTTATCATAGTTAGTGTATCCATAAACCTACTCATAAGCCCTACTCCAAATAGAATATCTGGACAATTCAATGTCATCTATGTTAGACTCCCACCTAGGCTCTTGAATATTTTAGAGTTTACCTTCTCTTCTTCATCATTCTTTGACAACTTCACTCCACACTCAACTAGAGTACTCTTGCACAATCCTTCATTTTGAACTCTTTGAGAATCTTTTTTAAAACTTCTTTTAATTCACAAAAATTCCATCTTTTCCTTGCTTGATCTCAATCCCTAGGTAGTATATCATAAGATCAATATTCGTCATCTCAAACTCCTTAGCATTACTTGTTTAAAGTCTCCAAATATCTTTGAATCATTTCCTGTAAAGATCAAACCATCCACATATAAGCATATAATAAGAGTATTATCACTCTCTTTTATCTTTACATAGATAGCATATTTATGGGGGAATTATACAAATCCAATCTTTAAGAAATAACCATCAATGCAACCATACCAAGCCTTTAAGGCTTGTTTTAATCCATACAAGACTTTGTGTAACTTTAAAACCTTGTCTTCATGTCATTTCACATCATAGTCCATATGTTGCTAAATGCAAACCTCCTTTTCAAGAAAACAATTTAGAAAAGCTGATTTGACATCCATTTGATGGATTTTCCATCTATGTTGGGCATGTAAAACCCAACAAAAAATAGTAATATGTCGACCAATGCTAGTCAAGAATTAAGGGAAACAAACCATCCTATTATAAGGAAGAATTGGGGACGGAGAAAACCAGGCCTAGATCAACCAAAAAAGGAATAAGAACAAGGTTAACCAGCCTCTCAACACCCCATCACATTTATGAGTGATATTAAATACAAAGGGGAGAAAAAGAGATGACTCTTCCTCCTCCAAAACTAGCAGCAACCTTAACTGCACCAACCACCCCTTCCTAAGAAGAAAACCTAACTAAACCAGCTTGCATGCCATTTCTCTTGAGTTTTGAGTGAATGAAGAGTTAGAGAAAGGAGAAAAACTGAGAAGATGGAAGAAGAAAGAGCCTAAAGAGCAGGCTGGAATAACAAAACGAACAAAAAAAACCAAGAGAAAACAGGTAGAAAAACTATTAAAACCTCCCCTAAGGCTGCTTAAAATCATGTGGTAAGAGTAACATCACTTCTTTACTTGTTTCTTTAAGATTTTGGGACAAAAGGGAGGTGGAAATCTCAAGGAAAATACTTAGGGTTCTTACACCTATGGATTAGCGTAGATTAGACAAGAAGATTGAAGAAAATGGAGCTAAAAAGGGATATAATTCTAGAACCTTTAACAAAAGAAATGGGTGTATATGGATGAGCAAACCTTAACTAAGGATTGGCCAATTGAGATAATGAAAGGAGATGGAATGAAGTGATAAAATGTGTAATTTTGAATTTATTATTGTAACAGCCCGGCCCAACATGCTGAATATTGTCCGCTTTGGGCCTTACCGCCCTCACGGTTTTATTCCTGGTGACGCGAGCCCACTTACTAAGCCTGACGCCCCAAAACGCGTTCAACATGTTAGCACCAGCACTACTAATAAGGCCAGCAACACACCCCTCACCCCGTCGATGTGGGATCTTACAACCCACCCCCCTTAAGGAGCCTGACGACCCCGTTGGCACAACCGGACAACCAGTGAGGTTGGCTCTGATACCAAATGTAACAGCCCAGCCCAACATGTTGAATATTGTCTGCTTTGGGCCTTACCGCCCTGACGGTTTTATTCCTGGTGACGAGCCCACTTATTGAGCCTGACGGCCCAAAACGCATTTAACATGTTAGCACCAGCACTACTAATAAGGCCAGCAACACCCCTCACTCGCCGATGTGGAATCTTACAATTAAACTCATAGAAACATGCTTAAGCTAAAGAAAAATTCATGTTTATGTTTATGTATTGATTGTGCATATATAATTGAAGAACTTTTATGAAAGTGAAATGAAATGAAAGAATGTGCAAAATTTGATCTTGTTAAATCCTTATAGGAATGCTTGAGCTTAATAAAAAATGATGCCATGATTAATGCCTTAAGTTTGTTTGTGTGATGAATGAACTTGTATGATTATGTACCAAGTAAATGTATGTGTGATTATGACATGTTATTGTGAACATACTTGTGATAAAAATTATGAATTACATGTGCAAACTAGGGAGAAAATGGACACCAATGTTCGGTCATAAAAAAAGAGAAAACCATGAAGGAACTTGCCATGATGAACACCTTTAAGGAAACAAGTCATAGGACGAAAATGAAACCCTTGTATAATATGAAATTACTATTAGTTTGTGTTAATGTATTGCTATGATGCAATTGAAAACATAAAATGTATGATTGTGGCAACATTAAGTGTTGGTCTTGAAGTAATGGTTAATATCAAATAACCATCTCAACCCAATATCTTAAGCTGTTAGGTAAGGTTCAAGATATGATTTATATTATTATCTAACACACCCTCTTAAGTGAAAGCCTTTTGAGCTTGAAACTTGCACAAACTCACATTATCTTTTGCTTAATTTTTATGAAATAAAGGGGTGGTGAGATTTGAACTCGTGACCGTTTAGTCATCAAGGCTCTGATACCATGTTAAAGAACCATCTCAACCCAATAGCTTAAACTGTTAAGTGAGGTTCAATAAATGATTTATATTATTCTCTAATAATTAGTAGAACCTTTGGAAAATATACATGTTTAGACTTGGTTGCGTATTGCTTAATCACTTTGTGATAATTGTTTTCTTCCACATCAACCACATGAATTGTGGAGCATAAGTATAACAAATACTTTTTGAGCAGTCTTAGTGGAGCACTACTTTAGTAAATATTTTATGATGATTATAACTAATCAATATGATAATGGAGATATAGTGTTATCATTATAAGTTCTTTTTTTAACAACAAAATTAAATCAGATTATTTATCCACAGTACATCTAAACTCAAGCCATCAAACACAAATAATAGAGAGTTCTTTTTCAAGGCATAAATTAGATAAGATATAGTGTTAGTTTCTTTTTATTTGCTTCTTGAGATAAATGAGTACCCAACTTACTAATTAACTGGTTTTAAATTAATAAATGAAAATCTTGGATTTTTTCCTAGTGACAATTCTCATCTTCATATAGCAATTGAGCATTTATTTGAAAAAAATAATAATAATCAAAACTTACTACATGTTGGGTAAGGGAAACGATAAAAATTCATATAGAGTTCTCACCATTTTTTTTTTTTTATGACAATGAGTTCTTTTGGTTTAGTTCAAACAATTCATCACACTCGCACAATATTAAGGAATTTACCATACAGTACCCAAAAAAATATTAATGAATTTACAACAGGAAAGATTGAAAGAGATTTTGACAGGAATAATGATTACTATTTAGATACGTTGGATACTGGTGTCACTACATAGAAACTGCAACGAAGGCAGAATCTTTATATTGTGCTACAAAAGCTTAATAATCATATCGAGGGGTACAACACGTCGTAGCCATTATGTAGCTGACACGACCAAAAGATTGATGTCTTATCCCAAGTATAGGAGTGTCGAAGTAATAAATAACCCGACAAGACCGGGGTCGAACCACAGAGAGATTAACTATATAAATTATAAATAATAATAGTAACAAAAACAACAACAACAACAACGATGATGATGATGATAATGGTGATGATGAGTTAAATAGGACTTTGAGATATAAGATTAATGTGAAGATTAAACAATGATAAAAACAATTGTCAAGGTTAGAGGATCCACTAATGGTATTTCAAATAAGTATAATATAAACTCTTTTTATTACTCAACTGGAAACTTGTAAACCCCGGGAAAAAAATAAATAATTAAAAGTGAAGAAATTCATGCATATGGTTAAATAAAAACAGAAATTCAGAAATTTTTGAATATAAAGTTCCAGGCTAAATAATTCGAGACATTATAATAAACCCGGTACTGTTAAGGGTTGGATGTAATTGAAGAGAATAATACACTTAAAGAAAAAGGGGGTCTAAATGCAAATAAGGGAAATTATAGAGTATAAATACCCTCTCCTCACCAAAAAAAAATCTGTAGGAATCATAAGAAAAGAAAATAGGGAGTTTTGCATCCATTCTTGCAAAATCAAAAGAGAAACACTAAAATTTCAAGAACCCATCCAAGATTAAGGATTTATAGATGGGATAAAAACTTGTGTATAAGGGATTAACAAGAAAATTGAACAAGAAGAAAAGAAAGGAGGGAGTTGAAAATCTTCAACTGGTTGAGGATTAGAATCTTAATTCGTACTGGGTAAGGTGTTCTAAACATGATCTTAAAAATTCATTTCAAATTCGATAATGAATTAATGCCTTGATATTTAACTATAGGTTAGGGTTCTTAGACATGAATTGGGGAAAAAGTATTTGTTGTTAAAATTAAGTTAATTCATGCGTGGTATGTAGTTTATGAAAGTATTGTGTGAAGGGAAGGGGGTGACAAATCTGGACAAACTCGTCTCCTGACTTTCAGTCAGATTTCTGGTAGGAGGATGGGGGAATTAGGATTAGGTTCCTCATAGAAATTGTAGATTTGGATGTTAGCTGGTTAATCCTTAAAAGTGTATTTTTATCAAGGTTTTATATCATCATTTTGCATTTGAAGTATCAATAACTCCTTAACTAGAGCATGTTTTATAATAACAAGTTTGATAATATAAGATACCTTTAATTTATGGTAAATGCTCATTTTAAATGTAGGTATATCAAAGGATTGATTGCTGTGATTAACTATTGGAAGTGAAAGGACAAAGAAAAGGCTAAGCTTAGGAAGGAGATGTCGATTCAATTCAAATTCAAACATTGTTCAGTCATTGGGTCATATATGGAGCTATAGATCTTGGATTTTAGTTTGGTTTATATGGCTGGAAAGATAAGAAATAGGCCAACAACTTTCACGAATAGGAAAAGACCTAAATCTGCCCTTTTAAAATTCAAAGTTTGGCCACAAAAGAGAAGTCAGAATCTGTCCTACAATCCAACCCAAACACTGCTTAGAATTTTACCCATATCTAGAGTTCTAGAAAGCCAAATGATGTGAAATTTGGTGGGTGGAAGTAAATGACAATTTCCAACAACTTTCATGTAGAAGACATGCTTAAATTCTGATGTTAGCAATGACATTTCATCCAGATAAGAGCTTGAGGGCTATCCACCACGTCCACCAGCAGCACTACTCAGTGTTTTCAACATATCTCAAGCTATAGTGATCCAAATGCTCTAACATTTGGTGGGTAGAAGGAAAAGATAATTTCCAATAACTTTCATGAGGAACACTTTCCCAAATTCTGATTGCATTAATATCATTTCATCCAGCCAAAATGCTAGAGTGCTGCTGTCCACCAAGTCCACTAAATTAATAGTTGGCCACTACATCAATAATCAATTACCAAATAAATAGTTCCAAATTTTAGCCTATAAAATGAGGTATTTGCCATTCATTTAGGCATCTTGTTTTTCATATCAAGATCATGTTCTTGCTCTCTCTTTTTATATTTTTGTAATGCTTAAGTTTTGCTTTCATTAATCTCTTGTTCATGCTTTTCATTTCCTTTACTATGCTTATATAATCATGTTCTCCTCTTGTTTATGTATGTTTTTCTTCTTTGTTATGTTTAGCTAAGTTAATTATGTCAAGGTGAAAAGGTTTCACTAATGGTGTTAAGATAAGCATAATATAAACTCAATATGAACTTTAATACTTATATCCTAAACAACTTGCTATTAACATGTCTTATCATTTTTATCTTATTAATTCTTAATACCTTGCTTGTTAAATGGTTAATCTAGATTTGTGTTGTATAACACTTGGTACATCAAATACTTGATCCTTCATAGTCTTCGGCCGACATCGGTGTTATGAGAGGAACTTGATTTGTTGTCAACATAAGTTATTATCATGAATACCTGATAAAATTTATAAGTATGGTGTTATGTAAATAAGATGATTAATATGATCATGTTGATAATTTATAAAGAGTTTATACATTACTTATCTCTAATACTATTAGTAGATCCTCTAAGCTTGACATTTGTTTTTATCATTGTTTAATCTTCACATTTATTTACATCTCAAAGTCCTCTTTAACTCATCATCATCGTTGTTGTTGTTGTTGTTGTTGTTGTTGTTGTTGTTTTTATTATTTTTATTATTTATAATTTATATAGTTCACCTCCCTGTGGTTCGACCCCGTTCTTGCCGGGTTATTCATTACTTTGACACTCCTGCACTTGGGATATGATATCAACTCTTTGATCGTGTCATTATTTAACTAAGAAAACTGGTCTTGCTCAATTTAGAGATGTAGAACTCTAGTTATGGGTTACCAACTAAAACTAAGTCGTGACTGATTCTATTGGACAGTAATAGTTAGATAGCAACAGTTTAATGTCTAGACAGTAACAATTGGACTGTAATAGTTGGACAATAACAATTCAATATCTAGATAGTAACGGTTGGACAGTAACAATTGGACAGTAACAGTTCAATGTCTAGACAGTTGGACAGTAACAATTCAATGTCTAGACAGTAATGGTTCAAAGTTCGACAATAACAGTAGACTTTCACGTGAATACTATATATAAGAATATAAAATAATTGAGTCCTATGAACACTTGCACATTGAGATACTAACTCTGAAAATATACATGATATATGTATGTTATTATAAGGAAATGAACATGCATAGAAAGTAATATATAAGTAATGGATGAATATGGATTCTCTATAATATTGGCTTGATGGAATCATAACCAAAAAACTTCCTTGTGATTTAGGAGGAGCAACTAGGATTGGATCTTCCATTACAAGACGTCACGAGACAAACGAAACAGGTGCGTGATCTTCCTCCTATGTGCACTTATACAATTTCAAATTCTTCTGGTGAATACAATTACAATAAAAATCGTGTTCAGTGTAAATAAAGTCTAGCGTATTTACAAGATTAGCTTCGACTAATGGCATCCGTGATAGGATTGCCTGGAGATGAATTACGAGATTAGCTTCGACTAATGGCATGGATTGCCGGGAGATGAATTAAGATATTAGCTTTGGCTAATGGCGTCCGTGATAGGATTGCCGGAAGATGAATCTAATGGCGTCCGTGATAGAATTTGAACAGATTTTTATCATGAAAGTTCTATGAAATTGTCTCAGCTTTCCAAAAAAAAAAAACAAAAGAATCGATGCATTTGGACTTCTAGAACTTGAGATATGGACTGAACACTAAATAGCGTCTGGGCTACAAGTCAGATTCTGACTTCTCCGTTGTTGCTATAATTTAAACTTGAAAACAGTTTTTTTGAATCTTAGACTCCGCATGAAAGTTTTAGGCCTATGTCTTAGCTTTCTAGCCATATAGAGCAGACCTAAATCAAGGTTCTACAGTTCCAATTATGATCCAATAACTAAATGGTGTTCCAATTTGGACTAAATCAGCATCTCTTTTCTAAGTTTAGCCCTTAATTTGTCTTCTCAATTTCAGTAGTTAAACTCATTAATCAATCCCTTGATTTATGTGATAGGCCTACATTTAAGATGAACATTTACCATAAATTAAATGTATCTTATATTATTAGATATCTTATTACAAAACATGCTTTAGTTAAAGAGTTATTGATAATTCAAGTGAAAAATAATAATATAAAATTTTAATAAAAATATAATTTTAAATACTAATCATTACCTATAATAATGAAAATAGAGAGGAAAATAATTTATCCTCCAAGACAGGGAGAAGGAAACAAATTTCGAGATAAAGCCATGGAAAGGGGTGTGTTCTTTTAAGTTGCCATTTATGGCGATGTGAGCCAATTCATCTGCAAGAGTTGCTATTACCTATTATCAGAAAAGGGCCTAGGGTTTCATCATTGAATTTCTAGAAGCACAGCTAACCAATATATGCCTAGTACTAGTAGATATTTTACTCAGCTAAATACAACCACATGATAACCAGTAGCCACCATAATTGGTTGAAAGCATCTCTTCATTACCAATAACCATGCATGTAGTAGTCCCTTTCAGAAGCTGGAGTCCATTGCAAACATTCAAAAGCTGCATTGGCAACTCTCACACATAAGAATACACTCACATCCATGAAGAGACCTTGCATGCACCCTACATCTATGTGTATACCTACATAATGGGATGATGGCTTCCCAAATCATCTCATCTCATGGATAACAATGTCAATCCCTACTTTTACATGAAATTCTGAAACTTTCCAAAAAAAAAAATGACCCCATCACTAATAGAGCTGAAGTTTCATGAAAAGTCATTAATTAAGACTTTACTAATAGATGTTAATGTTTCATTAATCAAGGCTATTTTTTAATTTTTTTTAATTGACCCCAATGTCAGAAGTACAATATAAAAAAACATTAGGTTCCTTTTATCTTATATGAAATGTGATTCGAGCACTAAAAGATATCTGGCTAACTAGCTTAATTAGCCAAAAAAAAAAGATTGTGATTCTGTTCAACTTCTGAAGCGTATAGTATATCATGAAAATAAAGTGTATGATTGTCCTGCAAATCCAGTTTGCAGGTACTGATCTCAAGCATAGTAGCAAAAGCATTATTCCTCATTTATATGTATCTACTTTCCTTTGGAATTCGATGAAATTCCACAAAGGTTGTTCGATCCCTTGCTATATAGTCGGTTGCTCCTAAGTCTACAATCCATAAAGGAACAGATTCAGCAAGCATTAAACAACTGCTAATGTATAACTTAGAGGGATGATTGTGGTTAAACATCACCTTTGGCTTAGTGCAATCACGAGCAAAGTGACCAGGGTTACCACAATTGAAACAATTCATATTATTTCCTTTCTTATCATCGCGTTTCTCATGCTTGTGCTTATGTCCACTACTACTTGCTTCTATTCCTAATCTCTTGCCATATGTGGGACCCTAAGCCTTACCCTTTTCATATTTAGAGTCAGATGCTCCACGCATCTTAGTTTCAAATATAAAAGCCTCGTTTATAAGCTTCTCAGCATGAAGTCGATCTTCTTCAAGCTCGGCACGATGTAAAATCATCAAATATCTTAATGTTGTTATTATGGGTAAGGTTAACACGCATGTGTTCCCAATTATAATATATATATATATATATATATATATAATTTATGACTCCACCATCGCTGTCGATTTCTGAATCGGCAGCGATGCAGTTGCACTACCAATTTCTGGATTGTCTTAAGGAGTTGGGAGGGAGGGGTAAAACTGGTTTTGGATAGACCAAAACAAGGATAAGAACACATCTAAACCAACCCCAAACACCCCCACCTCATTTAATGGGGAGTATAAATACAAGGATGATAGAGAAGGTGACTCTTCCTCTTCCCAAAGTTGTTTACTACAGCTGCATGTCCATCTACATATTGCTCTTCCCTTCCTTTTTCCTAATAGAAACCTAAACCAAACCAGTAGAGAGTGCCTTGTGAACACGTGAGGGAGAGATAAGACCTTGAGAGAAGATTGGACAGCTGCCTAGAGGGACAGGAAAATGGGGTCAGAAAATGTGAGAGAAAGAAGAAGGAGGAGAACCAGCAGGAGAGGAGAAAGAATATTGTCAAACCTTCCTCAAACTTAGTTAGATTTAAAAGGTATGGGTCATGAAACTCCCTTCCTCTTCCTCTTAAGACCTAGAACCAGAAATGAAGAAAAAGACCCTAAGAAAATTGACCTAAGACCTAAGCTAGATGTGAAGGAAACTGAAATTAACTAAGAGGACAAAGAAACAGAAATGAAATGAGCCAATTCCAAGAACATCTAACAAAGAAAAATGAATAAAATGGAAATAAAAAATCATGGTAGAGGGCTGGCCTTAACTATGGGGTTGGCCAGCATGCATGTGTGTTCTCCTTGAACTTAGTGACAGTTTATATGTTGGGGTTGTTACAGCATGTGTGGTGTGTGTTATGCCAAAATGTGTGTTGTGCAGCAAATTTATGATTCGCTGTCAAACTGTGTCGTCTGTAGTGAAATTGTAATTCGTTGCTGAATGGCGTGTTCTACAACGAATTTGTGATTCGTTGTCGAAGTTGAGTTGTCTGTAGCGAATTTGTGATTCGCTGTCGAAACTGAGTTCCCTGCAGCGAATTAGCATTTGCTGCCGAATTGTATGTTCTGCAGTGAAATTGTGATTCGTTGCTGAAAATGTGTCGGCTACAACGAATTAGCATTCACTGTCGAAACTAAGTTGTCTGCAGCGAATTTATGATTCGCTACCAAAACTGAGTTGTCTGAAGTGAATTAGCATTCGCTGCAAAATTGTGAGTTTTGCAGCGAATCTGTGATTTGTTGCCAAAAAATGTGTCATCTGCAGTGAATTATCATTCGCTATCAAAACTGAGTTGTCTATAGTGAATTTGTGATTCGCTGCCGAATCGTGTGTTATGCAGAGCATTGGTGATTCGCTGCTGAAACTGAGTTGTCTACGGCGAATTAGCATTCGCTGCCAAATTGGGTGTTCTTCAGCAATTTATGATTCGCTGCCAAAACTAAGTTGCCTGCAGCGAATTAGTATTCGCTGCCAAATTGTGTGTTCCACAGCGAAATTGTGATTTGTTGCCAAAACTGAGTTGTTTGTAGTGAATGTACGATTCGCTACCAAAACTAAGTTGTCTACAATGAATGTGCGATTCACTGCCAAAACTGAGTTTTCTGCAGCGAATTAGCATTTGCTGCTGAATTGGTTGTTCTGCAGTGAATTTGTGATTCACAATCGAAACTGAGTTGCCTGTAGCGAATTATTATTCGCTGCTGAATTGTGTGTTCTACAATGAAATTGTAATTCGCTACCAAAGTTATATTGTTTGCAGTGAATTTATGACTCACTGCTGAAATTGAGTTGTCTGCAGCGAAGTAGTATTCACTGCCAAAAAAACATGTTGGCTACAGCGAACAAGTTTTCGCTGCCGAAATTGTGGTGCTAGCAGTGAAACAGTTTTCGTTGCTGAATTGAGCAACTTGCAGCGAACCAGTTTTCGCTGCCGATTTCTACAATAGGCCTCCTAGGCAGAAATGACTTAAATGCTAGTAACAATGTCATGGTATGATGATGTAAAATGTGGAGCACTTGAATGTGAACATATGAACTCTTGAAATAAGTGTGGTGATGAATGTGATTCAAAGATACAAATGTACTGATTTGTGACCACTGATATCTTAGGTGGTGCAGTCGAAATTGGACCATCATCAAGATAAGAACAACCCACAGGTGTAGCTGGTAGGTGACTTTCACCTTCCTTTTTCATACTTTGAATAATGAGATACTTTATCATGAATGTTACCATATTGTGTTAGAACAGATATCAGATTGTCAAACGCTTAAATGTTGACAAATGGATGATTAGCTTCGGCTAATGGCATCTCTTTTCTAAGTTTGGCCCTCTCTTTGTCCTTTAAATTTTAGTATTTAAACTCATCAATCAATCCTTTTATTTATGTGATAGGCCTACATTTAAGATGAACATTTACCATAAATTAAAGGTTTCTTATATTATTAGATATGTTATTATAAAACATGTTTTAGTTAAGGAGTTATTGATACTTGAAATGCAAAATGATGATATAAAACCTTGATAAAAATGCACTTTTAAGTACTAATCACTTACCATCACACCATCACTTCTTTTTGAGCAGTTTGTTGAGTCCTCATCATGTAGATAGTGTGCTTCTAGCCTTATCTTCCTTCCTTTTCGAGTGCCCCTTAGAGCCCTCGACCATCTTGGGTAGTGTGTTTTTTAACCCTACCTCCTTTCGAGTGCGCCTTAGAGCCCTTGACCACCTTGGGTATTGTGTTTTCTAACCATACTTCCTTTTAAGTGTACCTTTGAGCCCTCACCTTATAGGTAGTGTGTTTTCTAACCCTGCCTCCTTTCAAGTGCGCCTTTGAGCTCTCATCTTTTGTGTAGTGTATTTTCTAACTCTACCTCCTTCCGAGTGCGCTTTTCAGCCCTCGTTCCCTTTCGAGTCCTATCTCTTTTTGAACGCTTCTTTGAGCTCCCGTCTTTTGAATAGTGCACCTTTAAGCCCTATCATGTCGTTCCTTCAAAACGTTTCTTTTTTTTTTTACATAGGTAGATCACCCATCACAATCAGACCTCTTTGAAAACTCTATTCTTCTTCCATTTAGGTCGGTTGCCCATTACACTGAAACTATTTTTTGAAAAATCGTTGCATTTCTCACCACCTTCAAAATTTTCTATTTTGGGCCAGTTGCCTATTATAATGAAACCATTTTGAGAATTCATCACATTTCTCATCACCTCCAAAAAAATTTTACTTGGGCAGGTCGCCCATTACAACAAAACCACTTTGAAAAATCTCTGTATTTTTCACCACTTTGAAAAATCTTCATATTTTTCACTTCTTTAAAAACTCTTTTCATTTTTCACCTGGGCACGTCGCCCATTACAACAAGACCACTTTGAAAAATCTTTGTATTTTTCACCTTTTTGAAAAATCTTCTTGTTTTTCACCTGGGCAAGTCGCTCATTATAACAAGACCACTTTGAAAAATCTCTATATTTTTCACCACTTTGAAAAATCTCTGTACTTTTCAC
Source organism: Populus tomentosa (assembly GCA_018804465.1). Lineage (NCBI taxonomy): Eukaryota > Viridiplantae > Streptophyta > Magnoliopsida > Malpighiales > Salicaceae > Populus > Populus tomentosa. The sequence continues at coordinate 15,490,358 of CM031995.1, forward strand.
CTAGGCAGGTGCCTATTACAACAAGATCACTTTGAAAAATCTCTGCATTTTCCACCACTTTGAAAAATCTTCGTGTGTTTTCACTCGGGCAGGTCGACCATTACAGCAAGACCACTTTGAAAAATCTCTGTATTTTTCACCACTTTAAAAAATCTCTGCATTTTCACCTCTTTGAAAAATCTTCATGTTTTTCACTTGAGCAGGTCGCCTATTACAACAACACCAATCTGAAAAATCTTTGCATTTTTCACCTTGGTAAGTCGCCCATTATAATAAGACCACCTCAAAAAAACTTTTTTTTTTTAATTTCTCTAGGTAGGTCACCCATGATAATTCGATCACTTCAAAATCTTTGAATTTTCAAAAAAATCTTTTAGTTTTCACTCTGAGTGCGCTTTCTAGCCCTCAAAAACATTCATCATTTCTCAATATGATGAGTCCATCATCTCTCATTCTTCTTTTTCTTCCTTACAACGCTTATGTCTAAAGTCTCTTACGAGACTTTCTATCATAAGCATTGTAAAGAGAGGGACAACTATCATAATCCAATTCTAGGTTATTCCTAAAAAAAATCACATTTGTTTTCAAAATAAAAATCAAAAAATAAAATAAAGGCTGGCAACATGGAGAAAGCAAGCCGGGAAATCAAGCTGCAATTTTTGAAGGAAATTCAAGGCCTAATTGTACCCCATTATGCCCAAAAATAGAGAAAAAATGCAAATTCAAGATCAAATTAAATTATTATTGGACGAATTTGTATAAAACTTAAGTCCAATGACATAATTAAATTTTTAATAGGCCAATTTTATTTAATTATATTTAAGAATTAATTTGGATCCAATTGAAGGATTTAATTAAATGCAAGGACTTAATTATACTTTACATGGGTTAAATTAAATTTATTTGGGGCTTAATTGATGAAAAATTAAGTTTGGGAGCCTAATTTGGGCTTAATTGAGAATATTGGAATTTTAAGAGATCAAATGTAATTTTTTCCAAGTTAATTGATTGAAATTATGGGGGCTCAATTGACAAAAATCGGGGTTGAAATTAAAAAAAATTGAAAGTTTAATGGTTAGTTAGGGATTAAATTGCATAAAACCAAGACCAATGACCATATTGCAATAGGCGCGTAACTTCGAGGTTCCAATTGAAGTTCATCAGGAGCTTAATTGCATTAAATTAAAAGTTTATGGTCAATTAGAGGCTTCATTGAAAGCAATTGAAAGATGGAGGACTAAATTGAAAATCAGTTTAAATCCTTAATTCAAACCTAAAACGACATCGTTTTGAGATATAATAATAAAAAAAAAAGAGGGACCAGACGATGTGTCGTCTGGCCACTATTCATTATCTTCTTCTTTTACTCGGGTAAAACTAGTCTGGTTACCTACTTTGCAGGTGCATTTAATGTACCTAACGTTCATTAAATTTGACAAAGCTTGCACGAAAGTGATCCCCTGCAGTTACTCTACAACTCCATGTGAATAGTTCAGTCGGAATGATAACCTATCGACGTTGGCGCTGGCCTAAACAGGCCTCTCCTCGTCTCGACCAACCAGGCCTCCATTTAGGCACTCCGACATCAAGTAGTGCCTCCTCGTTGTTGCTGCAATTAAGCTGCTACATTCACAACGAATTCTCGTTCTGCATGCAGCATAATTAACTTGCATGGTTGTTAGGTCGGGCCAACAACCATGCAAGTCTGGGCCGGACCAAAATGGTCTGGCTTGGCCCCAAAAAGAAAAGAAAAGGATGTGTTGTGCCGATATTGGCCCAGCCCAAAGCTTTTAGGCTCGGCCCAGCCCATGTATATTTACTATATATATTTATTTATAATAATATATAATATTACAATATATATATATATATATAAAACAAATTTTTTTTAAAAAAAAATAAAAAATCCTTTCAAAAAAATTGTGATTTTCTCAAATATTTTTATACCAATTTTGCATAATATCGGGTTGTATATTTACACTGTAAAATACAAATTTGGTATTAAAATACCCGGTTTTCTCCAAAATATTTCAAAAAAATAAAATTAAAACCTTTTCAAAAAATATCTTGAAAACTTTTAAATCAATTCCCCCTTTTAAAAACAAAAAATATATATATATATTCATGCATACGACCAAATCCTAAAAATTTTCAAAGCATATTTTCATTAAAAAAAAAAAATTCTTTCTCATGTTTTGAACATCCAAAAATTAGATATCATAACCAGTTTATGATCATCCATTAGGGTTTGACTAAAATATCCAAAAATCTTTTTCTAGTTTATGATCATCCATTATGATCATCCATCTCAAGCCTGTGTTGAGCAGTGTTTCCTTACTCAGGTTCAGTCATCGTTTGAGTAATTGTTTCTACCATTTATTGTTCTTCCAGGAGATACTCAATTTTATGATACCAAACATCGTAACTCTTTTTCACTTAGTTTGTCTCCATGGTTCAAATCAACAATAATACTCTTAGATGAAGCCATGTTAAATGCTATTGACACCAATTACGAATATTAGTATATAGTACAATTTAAATGACATATATTATCACTACATTCTAAATTAAAACAAAAAATAATCTAACACATACAATAGAAATGAAAAGAATGTTAAATACTTAATAAATTTCCATTTGTATGGTCTAATTATTATTGGAGATTTAAATAAGTGTAAAATTATAATTATTAGTTTCAACTAACAACTCCTACTAATCAAGTTACAGATATTATCATATATATAATTAAAATTTAAATTACATAAAATATGTAGTTAACAATAAACAACCAATTATCTTAAAAAAATACAATATTAAGAATAGTAAATTTCATAATTATTTTATATTGTAGGTATATAAGTAGGGTTGTCAATTACATCATCTACTTCATCAAAGTCATCTCCTCTAAGTTCATTCTACTCAAACAATGGAATGAATTTAGCAGCAGCATCCAAATCACTTGCACTTCTTCCAATACGTCATATATCATTTTCAGCATGCTGATGTTCCCTCTCAAACAGTATTTCATCAGTGAAATTGTTGAAATCTAAGGATTCTAGCCTATATTCCAACGATAATCGCACTCACATCCATTTCTTAGGTAGAGAATTGAGAACGATTAACATTTAATATTCAATGTAGAATTCATAAACACCACTCATAGCCAATCTACTCAACCAATTATACATATAATCAACGTGCTTTTGAATTTTGTGAACAAGATTAAAGGCATATAACCCAATAAATAATCAATTTGTTGTTGCTTATCCACTACAACAAAATATTCTAAAAGCACATAAATATTATACTTAATATTTAATTAAGGCATGTATCATCATTTATGTTAAAAAAATTGACACGAAAATTAAGCAATTTATTTTAACAATGAATGACACCACAATTAAACAATTTATATTAACAATAAATTAATATTAATTGCCTTATTATTATTTTTTAACTTTTTTTCAATTGCCATATGACAGTTTTCAATTAAGTACAAATTTATAGTCATTTAGAAATGGAAATGGCAGTTTCCATTAGCAATTCACATGATTAATTGGTAGTTCTTTTTTTATATATAAACACATAGCAATTATAAAACTACTATTTATTTTGCAGAAGATCTTTTCTAATTAATAATAGAAAATAAAAAATCATAACTAAATTACTTCATAAAATTTTGTGAACCCAAGACTCAATGGAAGTATTCTTTTAACACAAAATTTACACCTAACGTTTATATAGTAACAGATGTACTACATAAAAAAAATCAAAATCATGGCTCTGATACCAGTGTAGATTTGAAAAGAAAACTTACTTATGAGAATTCACTTTCTTATCCCCGAATCGATTACTTTAGTGTCATTTCAATTACTAAAATCAAGATGATATTTCATAGTATGAACGTCTTCATAAATCTTGTCAAAACAATGCAGAGAGTTCAAAATAAAAGAAGTGAAAGAGAGAACTATTATTCAACCAATGAAAAACTATCTTTTTTCATATTGGTTATATTCCTTTATATATAATTATTGAAAGCGGTTATTTTTTTAAGTAATTATTTAAAAAATTTAAATCAGATCTATTTATTATGTATGTATTAAGCCTAATCTAATAACTAACATGTAGAAATGAGGATCTCATTTTCTTTACTGTAAAAACTCTCAAGATCCTCGAGCTTCCTTTCGTGTATCATTAGTGGACTAACAAAGTCATCAAGATTTAGAAATATTTTAAGAGTCTTGAACTCCTCTATTGTCGTGACCTTTGGGTCACAAACATGAGATAATGGCCTCAAGGTTTTAGCGGCCATTCTCTCATTGGTAACGGCTACAAGCACGCGTGAATCAACTCTCACGTGCATGCACAATAACGAATGAAACAAAATTTGCATGCAACAATAAAAATGAATTAAAAAGTAAAGTGGGAAAGAGAAGAACTCAACTGGGGAATGTTGGTCGCTGGGGTTCGCCTGGTTCTGAGATTCTGAAGAAAGGCTCCGTTCACTGTTCTGGTTTTAGCTTCCCTTTCCCTCAGATCTTCTATTCTCTCTTTCCCTGCCTTTCTGAATTTTCTTCTCCTGCTATCTCTCTCGTGTTCTCTCTGCGTTTCTTTTCTCTTCCTTTTCTCTGTTTTTCTTCTCCTGGGATTCTCCTTCGTTGCTGGTTTGGTTCAAGCAATCTGTTGCTTAAAAGACAACATACATTTTTTGGTTGAAGTTCTGAAAGGAAGCCCAAAAGGTCTCTCTTCTTTATTGTTTTCTGCTCGTCCTTTGTTTTTTTTTTCGTCTTTCGTTCTGTGTCTGCTCTGTTTAATCTTTTTTTCTGTCTTTCGTTTTTTGTCTCTCTGTTCTGGGTTTTTGTGTTATTTTTGGGTCTAGGCCTCTGTTCGTTTTTTTATGTCTCGTCCCTGTGTTTGCTCTCTCTGGTTTTCCCACTGGTTTTTTGTTCTTTTTTTTTGTTTTTTTTTTTCATCCCCTATTCTCCCTCTCCCTCTCCCTCTCTTTTTCTCTTCGTGCCCCCCTGCTTTCATGGCCTTTCTCTGGTTTTTATAAAGCCAGAGAATGACATGCGTTTATGCTTTTTGTAACGGCATGCATCGTGGGGTAGCCGAATCGTTTCTTCTGCTTCCTGCTGAATTGGCTTCCCTGGTCTAATAAAGAAGGTGATGAACAATTTCCTTTGAAACTGCGCCGTTTTGAGATTGGAATAGCCATTTTCAGTTTAGTCGTTGTAATCAAAACCACTGGATAAATTATGATTGTACCCTGTAATTCATCACGTTTTGTTTTTGATTTCTGAATTATTCAATTTAGTTCTTAATTGAAACTTCAGCTTTAATTTTTTTAAAAAATTACCTGGAAAAATCAATTAAGCTCCCTACAATATTTCTATTTTTTCACTTTGATTCTTGATCTTTAATTTCTTGTATTTTTTTTATTTTGAATTTTTGAAAAAAAAAATAACTTCAACATCAAACATGCATTAACAACTAAACGCATAGAAAAAAGACGTTGCAAGTGATGCAAAGACGTCAAAAGAATATTTTCGGGTTTTTTTTGTTGCTATTTTTGGTATTTTTAGGGGCTCTAGTTTTTTCATTGAGGCATTTTAACGATGGATAATTAAATATTAATATTTTTAACAATTTCGTTAGTGAATTCATCTGTAATATTTAATTTAAATTTTCAATTTAATTAAAAACATTTATAAACCGTCAAATATCACCAATAACTTTTCAATTCGTCGATGATTTCATCAATAATATTTAATTTAAACACACAATTTAGTAAAAAAAAATTCAAAAACCTTCCAAATAACACCGACTTTTCAATCTGTCAGTGATTTAATCTGTAAGGAACAATAATTAATAATTCAATTGAGAAGTGAACAGTTCCAGAGTTCTCTGAAAAATACCGATGAAAACTTATGTCGGTAATTTCATCAGTAATTGACATGACGAATAATGTCAGGGAGATGTGAACAGTTTACCAATGAATTTACCGATGAAATTAAAAATATCGGTAATTTTATTAGTATAAATGACATGTCATTGTACTTTTTAGCTTTGTTTTAATTCTTTTTTCCTCCTATAATTCTCTCGATAAATACTGATGAAATATTTTAGTCGATAAAATTCACTGCAATTTACCAACGAAAACATTCCGTCAGTATTTCCATATGCATTTATCAATTTTCTGGTAGTGAGAGAAAAGGTAAGACACACGCGCCTCATTTAATAAAAAAATTACAATAATTCAACCATAAAAAAAAAAAAACAAAACAAAAGCACAATTACATTGGTCATTAATGTCCATAATCATCTATCATGCATAATAACATATTAATATGCATAATAAAATTATTGCATGCTTCAATTCTAATTGTTGGTTTTATGTGTAATTTTTAAATTAATATTTCTAACATTTAGAAATATTAAATCAAATCAAATTTGACAATTTCCCGAACATAATAAATTTTATTTAATATAAATTTTCTTTGATTTTTCTATTCAAAATTTAAAAAGAAAATTAATCATATTAAAATTCTTATTAGCATCCTAAACTATTTTAAAAACTATTAAATAATATTTTATGGAATAAAAAACTCTCTTTAATAGATAAAACTATTTTATTCTAAATATTATTAAATTAAAAAGTTTTAATTAAATCCTAATCCAATTAGGATATTATAAAACACAGAAAACTTTGAATTAAACATTTTAATTCAATCCTAATCCTATTAGGAAAATTAATTTCACAATTAATTTAATTTGTGTTTCAATATTAAAATATAAAATCAATATTTTATATAAATAGAGACAAAATTGTAATTCTCTCCCAAAAGCCAGCTAGTAATAAGTAATAAATTGCACCAGGGTATCTCTATATATTAAATCCCAAAACCCTAAAAAAACACCATGGGTAGAATCATAAATTCCTCCCCTTCTTTTTCTCTTCTTGCTACCAGCTGTCGCTGCTCCTGGTGCAGCTCAGGGTGGCAACGAAATGTGATGCGAACCTCGTGATCACGTGGTCACGCAACCCACAATCAAGATTGAGATTTGATCCCGGAAAGTCGAAATAGGTTTGATAGGAGTGTGACACAATGGAAACCTGCCCCAAGGCACCAACACTATTGGAATGAGTAGAATGACGCCACGAAGCCAGTTAATCTTTGACAAGTCAGATTCAGTTCGTTCAAGAACTGAAGAATGTAAGAATCACTCTCACATGTTAAAACTGAAAAATTCAGAATAATAATCATCAAAGCTGCCAAAATTTGGCTTACATGAGTTTAAATAGTTCTTGAAAAATTAACCCTAATGGACCCCTTATGTGGACTTATATAAGGTCCACTCAAAATTGGCCTGAAACCCTAAACTGAAAAGCCCATAACCTAATCCAAACAAGCCTTGGACCCTAGCTCAAAACAAAGTTTTAATTAAGCCCAAAGATGAAAGAAATTAATAAAAATAATAATCTGTCATTAAATACCACCAGCCTTTCTTTCCTTGTGTAGCTAGGAAGACTAAGGAATCCTTATAAGAAAAGGATTCTGAAACATTAATGAATCACTGCCACACTTGTATATTATATTGTAGCTCATTAAAGATCTTTGTGGAATTAGAAAATTCCCAAAACCAGCTACCACATCCTTGGAGGAAAAGAATCCTAACCAAATAGGAAGTCCACAAGTCAAATGGAAGTAAATAACAAAATCCGTACAACCTCCGTTGACCAGTATTGCGGTTCATTCCCGAACTTCGATTGACCTGAATTTTTAACCCAAGGTAGTAAGATATGTCTGGAGAGTCCACGTAAAATATTAGCCCGATCCAATGGTCGGATTGAGAATTATGACTGTTGCGCTTTTTACGTCAAAATCCAAATCTGACCTTACTTGGGTCGTATCACAGGGCTGAACCGTATCAAAATGACTGCTAGAGCAGACATGGTGAGCTGAACACTACCAGGCATGCCATCAATAATTAATAGTAATAATGTACTATATAGTTATTAATAATTTATGCATCGTTAATTATTTAAGGTGTCTCTCTATAAAGAAGATTTGAGTTTACAACAAAAAAAATATTAATTAATTAATTAATTAATTAATTAATGTTTAAGCAATATGAAAGTTTGTAAGTTGAGAGTAATAAAAGGTTTAATCAATTAGTTAATCAATATTTATTATTTATATATATAGAGCAGTCTTTAATAATTAATGTAGAGATTAAAACATAAAAGTAAATCTATTACCTTTTTATAATTATATACATTTTATATTGTGCAATTTATTATAATACTGCGGATGTGATTTTTTGTGACTAGACTGATGTTGCTATACTGGGTTCTCATTCTCGTTAATTGGATATATAGCTAGACAAATCAATTCTTTAATATATATATATATATATATATATATATATATATATATATTCCAAATGTAGATTACACTATTCAATCATGGAATATGAGCTTCAAGGTTTTACCGGCCATTCTCTCATTGGTAACGGCTACAAGCAAACTAGTAGTAATAATATAGTTAGCATGCAATATACCCTTAGAAAGAAAGGGTGGCATATGATGAAAAATTGTAGAGGGCAGAGAGGAAGGAAGAGAGCTGCAGTTCAGAGTGTGTTTGGTATTGTAGTAATTGTTGTGGTTATGGTTTTAAAAAAATTATTTTATAAAAAGTATTTTTAGTTGAGGTTGAGTTGATATTTATATATGTTTGGTTAAAATTGTAATTGAAATTGAAGTTGAAGAAAAACTAATTTAATATGTTTGGTGATATATATTAATATTGATGATTTTTAATTTAAATATTATAGATTTAATTACTGCTATTATATTATGAAATAAATAATACCTTATATAAAAAAATATATTATTTCATTAAACTATCTATAATTTCATCACGTACGAAATTCATTCGACAAGGACTACAGTTTCAATGATTTTTTGAGCGTACAACAAAATCAGGTAAAATATCATTAAGTTGATAATTATAGATGATAAATGATTATAATTTCGTGTGAACAGTGCAAATGAAAATCATTACACTGTCAACATGTAAACAAACAAATGTGTAGAGTGAATTAATTCACTCTGCACTGTTCACTTAATAAAAGTGAACAGTGCCAGCAAAGCAGGTATACCTTACTTCTCCCCAACCTGTGTTTTTGTACGATTTTCAGTCGATCCCATCAACTAAAAACACTGCTTTTTATTTTAACCAAACAACATAAAATTATGGTTTCTTCAAAACACAACCGCTGTCGCGTTAACAAACACAGCAAAAAACAAGCACCATAAGAACCAAACTTGTTATCCAAATAAAAACAAGAACACAGAAAAGAAATTAACATTCACATCGAAATAAAATAAAACTATAAAAAAGCTTGTAATATTAGTAAGTTTTATAAACTGGCATCACTAAATCATGATGTTTTCTAATGATATCATTCTGCTTCCCAACCAAATCCATCATGCAAATAAACCAATGCCAATACTCCTTTATCATCTCTTTCTTTTTCGATCCCGCTAACGAATTCAATCCTAGGATGAAATACTTCTTCATCTCAGTTTCCTTGCCATCCGTCCCGAAATAAGACTCCAGTACCTTTAGTTTCTTTGTGATCCCTTCATCACTGTCACTAGCTTTGATCAGTTCCTTTGCAAACACTTCGTTACTTCCCTTTGCTTCCACATCCCATATCAATTTTGACAGATCATATACCTTTTGCTTGTGTGAGTCGTCAAAAGTGCACCTGTTAGCTTTCATATTTTCCTCAAACTTTCTCTTATGCTTAGATATTTTACTGTTTAATTGTTTCCTAGACACGTCAAAGTGAATATCATCCTTAATGTATTCAAAAAACAAAGCCGCTCCCTTTCTTTCTTCACCTTCAGGTATTTCTACCTTCTCGAAGAGTTTAATACCTTTTAACAGAGCAACTTCATCTTCCTTGGACCATAATCTTTTAAAGAGGGCGGAATCGTCAGGATTGCAATGCTGCTGCTGCTGCTGCTGCTTCGTGTTCTTCCGTTTAGTATCTTCTGTATCCCCACTGACCTTTCTTTTGAGTTTCTTCGCTGTTGCTTCTTTCTCGGTCTTTCTACCATCCTCCTGTTCAGAAATCGATTCTGCTGAGAGAGAAAACTTGTTGGTCTCTTCTTCTTTTGAACTAGAGGGAGATGAGCCTGGAGCCATTGATAGTGAATTGAGATGGAGAGGTTTCTTTTCCCCTTCTTCTTGGGTTTTGGAGTTTTAGAGCGCAGGAAAGCGGAGATACAGATTTTTTACCCCTTGCAAAGAATGTCATACTCTCTAAATTACCTACTTGACCGCGTGGGGGGGATCGAGATGACCTTCCAAATTCTACTTATTATTAGTCGGCGTGATTTTAGATTGCCAGTTAGGTTACCAAAAACTATACCCACGCTGACTCTTACATTTTCCTAGGTTAAGGAACTTGAAATGAAATTAAAAAAGGCAGCTAAAACTAAATCTATGAAAATATTAATGTAGACACAATTTTTATGCCTTAATTTTTGTTATTTTATGGGATTTTATCTTATTTTTTCATCTTTATTTTAACTACGTAAAAACTTCAACCAAAAAATAATTTTCTAACATAGTTTAATTTTATTTATTTCTCGTGTTATTATTTTATTTTTTATAATATTAAATTCAAAAATAATTTTATACTCCGTTTAAATCTAATCCAACCTGTATAAAGTTATGAATTTTTTAAAATTTTATATTATTTTTATAACAAATACATATAATTACTCTGTTAATTTATTTTAAAGATAAATTGAAGTAATAATATAAAAGACAAAATAATATTTTTATAAGCATGGGATATGTTAACATTTCTATAATATTAAGATAAAATTCTAGTTTGTATGACTAGTTTGTATATATGAGCATTGGATCATTCCATATTCTACTTCGGTTTTCCTAAATTAAGATTAACCAAAAAAAAATATTCCCCCTCGATAATCTCCCAAGTGAGCAATGAATTAATGAACAGAAAAAATAATCATAAGAAGTTCCCGCTCTAGATATGGGCTGGGCGGGCTATACGAAAAGATTGGATTCTTCAATTTTGGAAATAGCAGGAAAAAAGAGTGGAATTCCAAGAAAGCCCTGGAATATGAAACGATATTTCTTTAACAAGGGGAGTGTGTTCCAGCACAAACAGAAACCCTATTGCCCTCCTCTTCTATATAAAGAAAAGGTTTGCCCTAGAGAAACAAAATCTAATCTAATCTAATCTAATCTAATCTAATGGAGGGTGGGGCAGAAAAGAAGAGAAGAAGGGAAAGTAAGAAAAAGAAGGATTTCGAGTGTGATGGCAAAGCAGGAGGTGGTCATGGACGGCCGGTAGAAGTCAGTGCTAGTATTATGGGGTTGTTTTCTCAATTCGCGTTTACAGGTTGTTCAGGGGGGACAGGGCAGGCTTCCTCCTCCACTCGACCTTCCATCAAGAAAGTCGAAAGGGAAGAAGAAGCTCAGAAGAAGAAGAGGAAGAGATCACCCAGGCTCACTGCTGCTCAAATGCGTGATGTGGCATACCTCAGGAGACGACCCAACAACCGTTGGATTCCGCCCAAATCTCCTCACGAGCTTCTTCAAGAGAATCATTACCATGACCCTTGGAGAGTTCTCGTCATTTGTATGCTATTAAACTGCACATCGGGTGGCCAGGTAAGATCCTTACTTGTTTTTATTAATGGAAATCAGCATAGAAAAAGCATAATCCCAAAGAAATTTCTCATTGCAGGTCAGACCAATTTTAAATGACTTCTTCACCCTATGTCCTGATGCAAAGACCACCACTAATGTTGACCAGGAAGAGATTGCCCATCTAACACGCAGTTTAGGTTTCAAAAACACGAGGGCTGAGAAGATAAAACGCCTTTCTGAGATTTACTTGGAAGAGGACTGGACCCATGTCACCTTTCTGCCTGGTGTTGGAAAGTAGGGAAATTTCTGTTCAGTCCGCTGTCTGCTATAGCTATTTGCATTGATGGTTTTTCCAAACTGATCTGACTCATTAGAATTTCTTGTCTGATTGTTCAGGTATGCCGCTGATGCATATGCAATATTCTGTACAGGGAGGTGGGACAGGGTGGTGCCAGAGGATCACATGTTGACTAGGTACTGGGAATTCCTTCGCAAGGGTAGATGGATCATAGAATAGATGGATTGTCTCTGTTTTGTATTTTGAAGAGACAGATCACGTGGGGGTTAGTTTATACTATGTTTATTGTGTCCCTAATACTAGGTCTTTTGATGCCAACTGTGCGTGGCAAGTTAAACCCCCGATCTGTGTCTAGCTTTGAATAGCCATTCAGGTATAACTAACTAATGGAGCAGTATCCCAGCTATGTTTGGACTGAGATAATGTAGGGATTGGCTATGAAGTTCTGTTGAATTTGAAGTCTTTTAAGATCCCAGCTATGTTTGGGTAATTACTCGAAAAACTTCTAAGTATTTTCAAGGGAATGCCAGCTTGAAAGGAATGGTGCTCTCTTTCTTCTTTGGAATTGCAAATGTAGCTCGATGGATTACTCTTTATGCTGTTTCAGAAACTTCAACAAGTCCCTACCAGTTTGCTTTTGTAAGGCAGCGTAAGCCTCTGTAATAAGCCTGAAGTCTTCCCCACGCATATGAAGTGCACAGCTGTTTTGTGTGTTTAAAGCTTCCAGTCTCCTGTTGCAAGTAAGAGCAACAAAACAGAGAAGAAAACGATCCAAATTTAGTCGCTATAAGGTTCTAAACCGAGTTCTTGGCTATCATATTTTTGCTCTAATGATTTCAAAGCATAGTAAATTGGCACTTGAAACACAACATCGGTCGATGTTTCAAGGAGATCCCCATGCATTTTCATTACTGGGGGAAACATGAAGGGTAAAAACCATATAGTTAGCAGCCACAACATGCACCCTTCTGTGTAGCATTGCAGCATGCCATGCTCTGAATTCTTTAGGATCAAAAACTTAAAATTGTGCCTCTCTTCACAAAGTTTCATTAACTTGTGATGCTATTATTATCTTAAAAAACAACCTACCTTAAAAGGCTGAGAGGCTTTGTTGCATTCAAATGATTGTTTTAGCCTCCTACCTTAAAAGGCTGAGAGGCTTTGTTGCATTCAAATGATTGTTTTAGCCTCCTTTGCAACACCAGGAACAAGCTTGGCAATATCTTGTGAAAAATAATTAAGATTTTCATATCTTGTGAAAAATAATTAAGATTTTCAAGAATTTTATAGAATGTGTCTCGATTAATTATTTGAAATTCTTTTAGAGTATTTTCAAGCTAGAATAATTTTTTTAGTTATCCTAAGTATTGCAATATTATTGAAATATTTTATTTATAGCAGATATAAATTCTTTTATATTAAATCTGAAAATAATATATCTTTTTAATTGGTTGATGGAATGGTTGACTGTTTTATATAATAATTTAAGTAGTTGATCAAATTAATCTAAAAGTATTTATATTTCTAACCTATTAAGATTTTTCTGAAATTTTGACAGTCTTTTTTGTATTTGAAACATTCCAAGTGTCAACATCAAAAATATATAGCATATAAAAACCCTGATTATTAAATCTGCCTCGCGGGTCAACCTAGAACCCAGTGGCTGGACTGGTCCGGGTTTAATAAAAGACTGATCGGGGCAACAATTCGGCAAAACCTGGTCAACCTGACAGGTCAACCCATGACCTAGCAAAAATAAGTTCGGGTTTATTAAAGTTTTTTTCTCTCTCAATTTCTCTTTCCTTCACTTGATTCTTTTTTAGATTAGTGTTTTATATGTTGGACTTTGTAAGTTTATAAGGTTTTTCTTTCACTTTTTTTTTGTTATTTTTTTCCTTGGATTTTTTTTTAAATGTTTTCCCCTTACTTTTCTCTCTCGCCTTTTCTTTTTCCTTTTCAATTCTGCTTCTGCCCAGCTGACATCATATAAAAGGAAGGGAAAACTAGTTTGTTTTATTTTTTAAGCGAAAATAATCATTTTATCCTTAATAAGTCTTTTTTCTTCTATTTAAGGGTCTTTATTTTTTTTGTTAGCACTACCAAGCTCCGTTCATCTTAAAATTTTAACTAGATTTTATTCAATATATTTTAAGGTCCCTCATAAAATTTCAGCTTAATCTGATGGTCAAATTGGAAATTAAGCTCAATAACATAAAACTGGTCAAATTGTGATTTTAATCAAATTTCTGAATCTCTCAAAAAATGTTGAAATTTTAACTCAAGCTAAAGCATCATATTAGAAGGTTCCACGCAAATTTTCAGAATTTTCTAATAATCTAATCAAGAATTATGAATTTTTTTTTTATATAAAACTAGTCAATTTATGATTTTTTGTCTAAAGGGTTTATAGATATCCTCAACAAGCTCTTGTTCAATGTAAATCGTCATAAAATATGCTAAGAGCTCCCTTGTCATTTTAATCCATCAATATATATCATGATCATCTATTGCACCTAAGCCTTCAACAATAAATCTATCATACCTAAGCCTTCATCAATATTTTAATATATTGATGGATTAAAATCTTGACCTGGGTTATAGCACACCCAAGCTTTCAAATTGTAATAAATAAACAAACAAATAAATAAAAGTTTCTTGTAGCGATATCTGATGCTAGCTTTCCCTTGCTAAAATGGCGGTTTGCCCATCATCTGTAATGTGATCTCCAAAGGTTTACTGATCTCCTTGTAAGCACAATTACAAGAAACACAAGCACACGTTGACAACCTGTTGAAAACAATGGCGATGGTACCAGAAGAGAGGTAAACATTGGTCATCGTTCAAGGTAATACAATTTAACTTCCATTCCCCTTTCAATCATAGTACAACTCTGAACCTCATTGAAAATGGGAGTAAATACCTTATCCTCCATATTTTTTAGTCCTCGTAACCAAACTAGTGCCAAATAAAAGTGTGATAATACAATCTTACTAATTAAAAATCCTGAACTGGTGGCAAAGCTAGCGTATTGCGTGTTAAAAGTAAAACACCAGAATTCCATATTGTAAGTGATTCTAGAAAACATTTGTCTAGAAACAAGTGTTGGAAAACAAAATTACATGGGTGTCAATGATGTTTGGATATGTACCCTCCTCTCTATGCAAGATGGCAAGCTTTTTCAATGACTCATGGTATTCGTTTGGTATCGTGTTTGTGTTCTAAATAGAATTATATAAAAATTTTAAAAAATTTTATTTAAAATTATTTTTTTTATGTTTTTAAATTGTTTTGATGTAATGATATCAAAAATAATTTTAAAAAAATAAAAAAATATTTTAATATATTTTCAAGTTTCAACCTACATAGTATAACTGTTACTATGCTTCCAAACTCTCGTATAAATATTTAACCTATTCTCTTAATAGGTTGAAACTTGAAAGCATGATGTTGTTGCGAAGACCAACATGTTCCTGAACATTAGCCTTCAATCAGCATAAAAAAATATTATTTTTGGTTTAAATATTTTAACTTAAAAGCTTAACATGGTATTTCCTTCAATCATTTTGGATCTCAACCCCACAAGCATCATCATCATCTCAACCAAATATTTATATCATACATTGAACAACAAATATCATTATAGAAGGATAAACGAGATAAACATGCATAGATGAACATGGTTATATGAATTTTCGTGTTAAGTTCATCTATTCAAGTTTAAACGTTAATTATAGAAATTAAGTTATACAAATGTTTCAATATTACAAAATACAAGGATATACTCCCTAGACTACATAACAAAAAGGTGAGCAAAAGCTAGAATCTACTCCTGCCATGCATGCGATGGTTCTGAAACAAAATATATATTATTGAAACATGAATATCACAATAAGCATAGTAACACAAATATCCAATAATTTAAAAAGATAGACATGTATACTTATTCTATTCACTTCTCCCATTTTTGTTTCCATTGAAACTCTTTCTCATTCAACTACTAACACCTTTTCATCTCCCATTTCCAACTTTCATTCAAGATTCTATAAAATCAACAACATCTATTTCCACCTAACACATTGTCGATACCATTTTTTAATGGTATGATCATCACCCTATAGGCATCGATGCAGAGCAATCACCTTACTCAAGACACTATCATACACTAAATGTTTGTTAGTCGATGCATGGTGATCCCTTTACCCAGGATCCTAACATACACTAAATGTATGTTAGGCGATACATGGTGATCCCCTTACCCGGGATCCTGACATACACTAAATGTATGCAGAAGGTAATAGTTTTAATGGTGGGATCCTATATAAAGGGTTATTGCTAGACAACACATAATGGAACAATTTAAACTAGTTCTTTACGGTGTAAAGGTGAAACCGTAAAGGTTGAAAAAAGAGAGATGGGGGAATGATGCAATATGGGTGGTTGTGGATCGTTTAACTAAGTCAGCCCTTTTTCTACCACTAAAGATGATTGACCTAGTAGATAAATTGGTCAAATTGTATGTTAAAAGGCTGTAAGGTTGCATGGGGTGCCGACATCTATTATGTGTGACTGTGACCCAAGGTTTAGATCTAGATTACAACTAAGGATTCAAAATGCTATAGGGATGGAATTGAAGTTAAGCACTGCATTCCATCCACAAACAGACGGGCAGACTCAGATGACTATTCAGACTTTAGAGGATTTGTTAACGACATGTATACCAGACTTCGGAGGGTAGTTAGGAAGAATCTTTGCCTTTGGTAGAATTCACGTATAATAATAATTATCAGGCCACCATAGGAATGGCTCATTTTGAAGCATTGTATGGCCAAAAGTGTCGTATCCCTTTATGTTGAGAAGAAGTGGGAGATGTTATAGTTTACATTTTAAGTTGAAGTTATGTATTGGAAATTATATAAATTATATGAAATGATGATGAAATTAGTGTGTAAATTTCATTGTAAATTGATTAATGATGTGAGGGATCATTGTTATATTTTGAGAAAATGATTTTATACACATATACACACATCCCTTAAGGAATGATGGATTAAAATAAAATGTGTGTCTGATGTTAAATGAATGAATAAAGATAGGATTGAATGGTGATAGTTGAACCATTATTGATATGTCTTTGAAATGTAAAATATATAAGGAATAATTAAATGCAAATTGTATGCATGAGGTGGATACGATACTTGGAAGAGATAAGTTAGTTAGTGATTAAAGTAGTGACAAAAAGACTTGACCAATGATTATATAGAGTAGATGAATTGGTAACCAAAATGATTTACTAAAAGCTAGTGTGGGAATTTGATGAACATGTGTGGAGATTGATTTGAAAGGTTGAGAATGGGTTGCTTTGAATTTCTATGTATATGGCCCAAACTTTTACAATAATAATAATAATAATTAGATTGATGGTTTAATTTTCTTGAATATAGATGGCATGTAAGATTAATGTAATAGGATTGGGGTGGAATTTGGGTTAGATTCCACATAGATGTTGCAATAAGTTCCTATTGAGATCTGAGATGATTTGACTGTGGAAGTGCCACCTATGAGAATTTTGATCGACATGTAAAGGAATTAGGGAATAAGACAGTTCCTGTAAAAACAATAAAAATTATGGAAGAGTTCTCAAATTGCAAAAGAAACTTGGATACGGAAGTATGAAATTATGAAAAAAAATTCAGAAATTGTTTCATAGATAGGTATGAATCTTAAATTTCAAGGATGAAATTTTATAAGGAGGGAGGAATGTAGACCCCCGATTATAATTTTTCTGGGTTATTAAAATATGAAAAATTTAACCAATAGTAAAATGGGTTAAATTAAATTAAAGAAACCTAAATCAAGATAAAAATGGTGAAATTAATGAAATGAAAAGTGAATATAGTACTAAATTGTTGAAAATAAAAATATTTGTGGGGACAAAATGAATACATAAGACCAAAATGGGTCAATATTCAAATAATAGAAGGTTAGGAGTTTATGTACAAATGAAAAAAAAAGGTGGGGATAAATGTGCAATGAACAAGAAGAGAGCATTATAAATACCATTCTATTTTCTCTCTTGGGGTGACTTGCATGAGCAAGAGAGAGTTTAAAGAAAGGATGGAGAGAAGACATACTGATGGTAGAAAATCAAACAACTATAACTCCACCTTACATCGTTGGATAAAAACAATATTAAGATATGTTGTTCCCCTCCATGTCATGTCCATTTTAACAAGAGGGATCTTTTATATCAGTCCCCGTTTGAGAGATATCACGAGAGGCAAATTTATGGGAAAATACACTTCTGGACAATCTTCGTCGCCAACTATTTTCTCATCCGGCCACCATTGAATCAGGCTATAATTTAGATAAGTTGTTCTTCCTGATGTTGTCTAAATTCTAAATAGTGGAGATCAGAAACAAATACTCGGTATAGAAGTTATGCTTCTTTCATAGTAGGTTTGCAAGTTTGAGGCCAGTTCGGTTAAACCCACGTTTCTGGAAATTTCACCATTGGATGTAGTTGATATTTGGATATGTTATACTTAAAATAATGCATTATAACTTGACCATATGGATTTTATGGAATATTATTAATTTGTTATTTATGGTTGGTTGAAATTGTTGTTAAAATTGGTTTTGTGTGAACTGAAACAACCCTAAAATTAAAGGGAAATGGAGCATTAGAAAGACTTAATTTTTGGGAGACTTTGGGGCTGCTGTGACAGCCCTGAAAGTGTATGTTTAGGGGGGTAAATACCTCTCAAAAAAAAAAAAAAAAAACAGGGGCTAAAGTGACAGCCTTTAGTGTAGAGTTGTTTGAGATCAAAAGTGTCTCCAAGAAAGTAAAGCAAGGCTACTATGACAGCCCTACTAACGGGTGTTAAGGGGCTGATTTGGATAGCCCCAATAACAAAAAAAATATAATGGGAAATTAGAGTCCCATATAAAATGATTAAGATGAGGTAAGTTTGGGTTAAGAAATTAGCTTGGAAACATTTGCACGGTTCAGGTTAACAGGTGGCTATATAAACATGAAATAATGATCTAATTTAGATATGAAAATCTAGCATGAAATCATATAATGATGCTTGCTTATTGATAAGAAAACATTGAAAAAGGGAATGAATGCTATTAAATGATAGTCTTGTGTGGAGCAAGAGAGGCTCGATTGCAGGACCTCAAGCTAGTAGAACGAGACCATTGAGAGGAACATGTTGGTGTTTATCACCTCATCTCTTTATATTTTGAAGAGTTTAAAACATTCTAAAATTTTATTTGTTTATGCTATATGTTGATTTACAATAGTAAAGGATGATAAATTTGAGAGTGAAAACATGATTAAACATGATGGTTGGTGTCATGAGTGCTGCTGGGAGGAAAAAAAAATTGTATAAGGTTATTATGCTTGTTATTTTAATCATCCTGGGTCTCAATTCCACAAACATCATCATACTTATCAAGGACAATATTTATGATATACATTATATAACAAATATCATTATGGATGGATTAAAATATAAATACGCATACATGGAACGTGGTTATATGAACTTTAGAGTTAAGTTCATTTAATCAAATTTAAACATTAATTATACAAATTAAGTAATACAAACATTTCCATGTTTACAAAATACAAGGGTATACTCCCTAGAACCTAGATTACAAGAAGTGAACATAAGATAGGATCTACTCTTGTCGTGCATGTGATGGTCTTTAAACAAAATACATATTATTGAAACATGAATATCATAATAAATATAACAACACAAATATCTAATAATTTAAAAAGAGCAAATGCATTCATATTGTGTTCACTTCTCCCTTCTGGTTTTTATTAGAATTTCTTTCTTGTTCAACTACTAAAAACCGTTTCCCCTCCCATTAATAACCTCCATTTCCAGATATGATAAGATCAATTATGATTATTTCTGCTTAACACATTACCGATACCAATTTCACTGGTATCATCATCATCACCCTGTAGGAGTTGATGCAAGGTGATCCCCTTACTAGGGATCCTAACATACATTAAATGTATGCTAGTTAATACATGGTCGATCCTAACATACGCTAAATCTATGCTAGTCCAAACATGACGATCTCCTTAACCGGGATCCTAACATACATTAAATTTATTCTAGTTCATGCCCCAAATCAAACTTCTCATATTTTCTTTGTCAGCGATAATTTCATCACTTGACAATTCACACAACAACCTTTCACCTTGAATGCACATACATTCATAATACTATCCAAAATATCAACATCTATACACAACCTTTCCTCCTTTCACATAATATCCAACATTCAGTAATTCACATTTTACATCGATAACATATTAAATCATGGAATTTAACTAGAACGTGTAGGTGCGATTCACCTACCTGTAATAAAAGCTCTACTCGTGCTCCTCTACAGCTGCTATTGTACCACGCATGTGGTCCCTTATGCAAATCACAGGTTTATCTCATAAATTTTCTCACTCAAGGATATGTTTTATAATAACCATATCAATAGCCAATGAGTCTTTCTTTCATTCATTTCTTAATATTTTACGTTTTTTCCCCATTACATCCATTAATATTGTTGTTCTTTGTCCAACCATAGTTATCATTCATTTCTTTATATTTGAACTGTTACTGTCCACCTATTACTATCTAGATATTGAACTATTATTGTCTAGACATTGAATTGTTACTGTCCAACCGTTACTGTCTAGACATTGAACTGTTACTGTCCGACCTCTCTTCAGATTTTTAACTATATCTAGAGTTATAGAACTTTATTTCAAGTGAGATTTGTCTCGTTGGAAATATAAGACATGAGGCTACAAGTTCTCTGAAGGAAAGAGAACCCAATTCTGCCTCTAAGATAGTCAAAATTTCTCATCAACAAACATTGGATTGTTACTGTTCAACTGTTACTGTCTAGACATTGAACTGTTACTATCTGACCTCTCCTTAGATTTTTAATTATATCTAAAGTTATAGAACTTTATTTCAAGTGAGATTGGTCTCTGTAAAAATATAAGACATGGGGCTACAAGTTCTTTGAAGGAAAGAGAACCCAATTTTGCCTCTAAGATAATCAAAATTTCTCATCAACAAACATTGGATTGTTACTGTTCAACTGTTACTGTCTTGATATTGAATTATTACTATCTAACCTCTCCTTAGATTTTTAACTATATCTAGAGTTATAGAACTCCGTTTCAAGCGAGATTGGTCTCGTTGGAAAGCTAAGACACTAGGTACAAGTTCTGTAGGAAGGAGAACCCAGTTCTGCTTCTAAGACAATCAAAATTGCTCATCAACAAACATTGAACTGTTATTGTCCAACTGTTACTGCCTTGATATTGAACTGTTATTGTCCGACCTCTCCTTAGATTTTTAACTATATCTAGAGTTATAGAACTCCGTTTCAAACAAGATTGGTCTCGTTGGAAAGCTAAGACATGGGGCTACAAGTTCTCAGAGGAAAGAGAACCCAGTTTTGCCTCTAAGATAGTCAAAATTTCTCATCAACAAACATTGGACCATTATTGTCTAACCGTTATTGTCTAACCGTTACTGTCCTGACATTTAACTATTACTGTCCGACCTCTCCTCAGATTTTTAACTATATATAGAGTTATAGAACTCCGTTTCAAACGAGATTGATCTCTTGGAAAAGCTAGGACACGAGGCTACAAGTTCTTTGAAGGAAAGAGAACCCAATTTTGCCTCTAAGACGGTCAAAATTGATCATCAACAAACCAGACCTACAACCCTACAAGGTCTGTCATGACCCAGTCTCGATTGGTGACCCATAGCTAGAGTTTTATAACTCTAAATTGAGCAAGACCAACTTTTATAGTTAAGCAACATCCAAAACTACAATTTCTATGAAGGAATTTGATTCTAATTCCTTCATTCTCCTACCCGAAATGTCTTTGAAAATCAAGAGACAAAACTGTCCAGATTCGTCAACCTTTTCAATTACACATAACACATGAAGTTATTTAGTTTTAGCAACTAATAATTTTTCCTCAATTCAAGTCTAAGAACCCTAATCTATAATTCAACATCTAGGCATCAATTCATAATTGACTTTGAAACGACTCATAAGACCATGTTTAGAACACCTTACTCGGTAAGAATCAAGGTTTCGATCTTCAACTCCCTCCCTTTCTTTCTAATAACATCCGGTCCTCCCCTCTTCTCTTCTTCAAATTTTCTTGTTAATCCCTTGACCACAAGTGTTTATTTTACCTATAACCCTTAATCTTGGATGGGTTCTTGAAATTTTGGTGTTTCTCTCTTGATTTGTGAAAATGGATACAAAACTCCCTCTTTTCTTTCCTTATTGTTGATGTAGATTTTTGGTGAGAAGAGGAGTATTTATGCTCTATAATTATTTTTATTTGCATTTAGGCCCCATTTTCTGTAAGTGTATTATTTTTACCTCAACATCTTTTTCTTCTTCTTATAATTAAGTTATACCTCTTTTCTTTTTTTATAATTTCACCTCATAACTTTTATACCTCTTTTCTTTTTTTATAATTTCACCTCATAACTTTTAGTTTAGTTTTTTTTCTTTAATTTAATCCAGCCTTGATTTTTTCCGGGGTTTACATAATCTCCTAGCAAGAATTTTAGAAATCACTTTGTAGACCACATTGTAACAGGGAATAGGCTGAAATCACCAGCAGTGACAGCATGGGCAGACCTGGGGATAAGGTCTATAATTGAGTGATTTATCTGCTTTAAGAGCTTTTCTGAGGGAAAAACATCATGAACAGCAGTGCAAAAATCTGCCCCTACAATATCCCATGATTTTTTTGAAGAAAAAGGAAGTATACCCATCAGGTCCAGGAGCTTTGTCGTTATCAATACTAAACAGAGCCTATTTGATCTCCTCATGAGAAATTGGACGTAGCAGCTCGTGGGAATTTATATCAAGACAAGGACCCCATTGAACGACTGCCATATCCAAAGGGAGAGTCCTCTTAGGGGTGCCAAGCAGAGCTTTATACAAATGAACAAATTCTTCCTCAACTTCATCCACCGAGCTAAAGAGGGAACCACGACTACACTAAATAACAGAGATTTGATTCTGCCTGTGCTTCTGGCTCATAAGGGCATGAAAGAAAAAGGAGTCTCTGTCACTTTCCTTGAAGAAGGTGCATTTAAGTTTTTCTGCAAAAAAACATTTTTTCCACCGACTTGAGATGAATCAGCTGCAATCTGAGATGTTTCTCTTCTAAAAGCAAAGAGTTGTCCTTGTCAGCATGGAGAACTATTTGGTGATCTTTTCAAGTCTTCTCAGTTCTGGCAACCCTTTCCGATATATGGTGGAAGTGCAACTGATTGAGCTTCTTGAGGGGTTGCTCCAACTTCTTTAACTTTTTACACAAAATGTACATAGGAGAGCCAAAATCATCAGAGCAATAGTGATCAGATATAAGCCCCAAAAAATTTTCATGAGAGGCCCACATATTAAAAAATTTGAAGTTGCTTCTTGCTTTTTTGGTATGGAAAAATCGAACAACAATAGGGGAATGATTTGAAAAGGCTTTATAGTGGTCAAAATGAACATGAGATGATCTGCCAAGGAAGTGCCAAAGCGAGTTGACCAGCACCTTGTCAATTTTACTCCAAATTTTCCCGTTAGTCCAGGAGAAGTGACAGCCAGAGTAGTTAAGATCATTCGACCTAAGGTCGGCACAGCAACTTCTGAAATCCAAAACTTCATAAGTAGAGACAGGCACCCCATTGTGCTTGTATGCTTGAGAAAGAACGGAATTAAAATCACCCAGAATTAATGACATGATCAAAAAATTGATGTTTTTTTCCAAGTGCAGGAATGTCGAAGTAATAAATAACCCGGCAAGACCGAGGTTAAAGAGGTTAATTGTATAAATTATAAACAACAATAATACTACAACAACAACAACAACAAAGAAGAAGAAGAAGATGAAGAAGAAGTTGATGAGAACTTTGAGATAGAAGATTAATGTAAGGATTAAACAATAATAAAAACAAATGTCAAGGTTAGAGGATCCATTAATGGTATTTCAAACAAGTATAATATAAACTCTTATTATTCAACTGGAAACCACACATAAAGGAGATTCCCATAAGATGATTTGTCATTAATAACTCATTATAAATTGTTAACACGATCATATTAATTATCTTATTTAAGTAACACCAAACTTTTAAATATTGTCAGAAATTCATGATGTTAACTTCTTTTAACAACAAATCAAGTTCCTTTCATAGCACATGTGTAGGTTATACCATACGGTTGGGCTATGAGACTGCCAAGCATTTGTTGTACCAAGTGTTATACTACACAAATATAGATTAACCATTTAACAAGCAAGGTATTAAGAATTAATAAGATAAAAAGATAAGACATGTTAATATTAAACATTAAGGTCCCTGTTGAGTTTACACTATACTTATTCTTACACCATTAGTGTAACCTTTTCACCTTGACATA